>CM019718.1:39187848-39465348 GCA_009760885.1 Achatina immaculata | reverse complement strand
CAACAGTTTCGTGTGAGTTGATGTAGAAACATCAACATCATCGCGTGAGGTGATGTAGAAACATCAACAATTTCGTGTGAAGTGATACAGAAACATTAACAATTTCGTGTGAGGTGATGTAGAAACATCATTATTTTCGTGTGTGGTGATATAGAAACATCATCAGCTTTGTGCGAGATAATGTAGAAACATGAAAGGTTTCGTGCGAGTTGATATAGAAACATCAACAAGTTCGTGCGTGGTAACGTGGAGAAAACAGTTTCGTGTGAGGTGATGTAGAAATATCAACAGTTTCGTGTGAGGTGATACAGAAGGATCAACAGTTTCGTGTGAGGTGATGTTAAAACATCATCAATTTCGTGTTAGGTAATGTAGAAATATCAATAATTTCGTACGAGATGATATAGAATCATCATCAGTTTCGTGTGAGGTAATATAGAAACATCATCAGCTTTGTGTGAGATAATGTAGAACCAGTAACAGTTTCGTTCGAGGCGATACAGAAACATCAACACGTTCGCGTGGTAATAACAGTTTCGTGTGAGGTGATGTAGAAACATCAACAGTCTCATTTAAGGTGATATAGAAAGATCATCAATTCTATGTGAGATAATGTACAAACATCAACAGTTTCGAGTGAGGTGTTATAGAAACATCATCAGTTTCGTGTGAGGTGATATAGAAACATCATCAATTTCGTGTGTGGTGATATAGAAACACCATCAGCTTTGTGTGAGATAATGTAGAAACATGAAAGGTTTCGTGCGAGTTGATATAGAAACATTAACAAGTTCGTGCGTCGTAACGTGGAAAAAACAGTTTCGTGTGAGGTGATATAGAAACATCATCAGTTTCGTGCGAGGTGATATAGAAACATTAACAGTTTCGTGTGAGGTGATGTAGAAACATTAACAGTTTCATGTGAGGTGATGTAGAAACATCAACAATTTCATGTGAGGTGATGTAGAAACATCAAAAATTTCATGTGAGGTGCTCTTATGTGAGACGAAAAATAAAACGCAGTAATCTAAGGCCATACATACTCGTGTAAGCTAAATGTCTAGACGTTTTCTAAATATAGTCTAAAAGTCTGAATAGTTACTAGGAATATTTTCTGCAAGAAAGGAGTAGTCAGGAGAATTATGTAGTACAAAAAGAGTAGTCAGGAGAATTATATACTACACAAAGTGTAGTGAGGAGAATTATATACTACACAAAGAGTAGTCAGGAGAAATATATACTATAAAAAAAGATTAGTCGTGAGAATTATATACTACAAAAAGAGTAGTAAGAAGAATTATATACTACAGAATAGTCAGGAGAATTATGTACTAAAAAAGAGTAGTCAGTGGAATTATATACTTCAAAAAGGGTAGTCATGAGAATTATATATACATAAAAAATAGTCAGGAGAATATATACTACAAAAAAGTAGTCAGGAGAATTATATACTACATAAGAGTAGTCAGAGAATTATATATTACATAAAAAATAGTCAGGAGAATTACATACTACATAAAAAGTAGTCAGGAGAATTATATACTACAAAAAAGTAGTCAGTAGAATTATGTATTACAAAAAAGCAGTCAGAAGAATTATATACTACATAAAAAGTAGGCAAGAGAATTATATCCTACACAAAAAGTAGTCAGAAGAATTATATAGCACAAAAAGTAGTCATGAGAATTATATACTACAAAAAAGTAGTCATGAGAATTATATAGTTAAAAAAAGTAATACTGAGAATGATGTACTACATAAAAATTAGTCAATAGAATTATATACTACATAAAGAGGTGTCCGGAGAATTATATACTATAAAGAGTAGTCAGGAGAAATATATATACGTAAAGAGTAGTAAGGAGAATTATATACTACATAAAGTGTAGTCAAGAGAATTATACTGCATAAAAAGTAGTCAGGAGAATGATATACTACATAAAAAGTAGTCAGGAGAATTATATACTACATAAGAGTAGTCAGGAGAATTATATACTACAAAAAGAGTAGTCAGGAGAATTATATACTATAAAAAGTAGTGAGGAGAATTATATACTACACAAAGAGTAGTCAGGAGAAATATATACTATAAAAAAAGATTAGTCGTGAGAATTATATACTACAAAAAGAGTAGTAAGAAGAATTATATACTACAGAATAGTCAGGAGAATTATGTACTAAAAAAGAGTAGTCAGTGGAATTATATACTTCAAAAAGGGTAGTCATGAGAATTATATACTAAAAAATAATAGTCAGTGGAATTATATACTACAAAAAAGTAGTCAGGAGAATTATATACTACATAAGAGTAGTCAGGAGAATTATATATTACATAAAAAATAGTCAGGAGAATTACATACTACATAAAAAGTAGTCAGGAGAATTATATACTACAAAAAAGTAGTCAGTAGAATTATGTATTACAAAAAAGCAGTCAGAAGAATTATATACTACATAAAAAGTAGGCAAGAGAATTATATCCTACACAAAAAGTAGTCAGAAGAATTATATAGCACAAAAAGTAGTCATGAGAATTATATACTACAAAAAAGTAGTCATGAGAATTATATAGTTAAAAAAAGTAATACTGAGAATGATGTACTACATAAAAATTAGTCAACAGAATTATATACTACATAAAGAGGTGTCCGGAGAATTATATACTATAAAGAGTAGTCAGGAGAAATATATATACGTAAAGAGTAGTAAGGAGAATTATATACTACATAAAGTGTAGTCAAGAGAATTATATACTGCATAAAAAGTAGTCAGGAGAATGATATACTACATAAAAAGTAGTCAGGAGAATTATATACTACATAAAGAGTAGTCAGGAGAATTATATACTACAAAAGAGTAGTCAGGAGAATTATATACTATAAAAAGTAGTCAGGAGAAGTATATAGTACATAAAGAGTAGTCAGGAGAATTATATACTACAAAAAAGTAGTCAGGAGAATTATATACTACAAAAAAGTAGTCAGGAGAATTATATACTAAAAAAGTTATCAGGAGATCTATATACTACAAAAAAGTAGTCAGGAGAATTATATACTACATAAAAAGTAGTCAGGAGAATTAAAGACTACAAAAAAGTAGTCAGGAGAATTATATACTACATAAAGATTAGTCAGGAGAATGATATACTACATGAAGATTAGTCAGGAGAATGATATACTACATAAAGAGTATTCAGGAGATTTATATACTACAAAAAAGTAGTCAGGAGAATTATATACTACAAAAAAGTAGTCAGGAAGAACCTGCAAATATACCATAAAGAGGAGCAGTCGGGATAAATAGAGTATGCACTAGAAAAGAAGGTATTTCAGAAAAAATTATGCAAAGGAGTGAACAATTATAAATAAGAAAGTGTTTATTGCATACTGAAGACATTTTTGAATATTACTGAAAAAAAGTAGGCTAACACGTGGAAGCTCTTCTGAGAGTATGTTGTTCCGATTCAGTTTCTGCACACGTTGGCATTACAAGACTCGTTGAAATAGCGCTTAACTGCCACAGAAGCTTAACTGCCACAGAAATTTAACTTTCACAGAAACTTAACTTTCACAGAAACTTAACTGCCAAAGAAACTTAACTTTCACAGAAACTTAACTGCCACAGAAACTTAACTGCCACAGGAGCTTAACTGCCACAGAAGCTTAACTGCCACAGAAGCTTAACTACCACAGAAAATTAACTGTCACAGAAACTTAACTGCCACAGAAGCTTAACTGCCACAGAAACTTAACTGCCACAGAAGCTTAACTGCCACAGAAGCTTAACTGCCACAGAAATTTAACTGTCACAGAAACTTAAGTGTCACAGAAACTTAACTGTCACAGAAACTTAACTGCCACAGAAACTTAACCGACTAACACAGGAAGAATCCAGATCACTGAGCAAGGCGCACTCATCCTTCTCTGTCTGAACTTTGCAGCTACTACCTTAGTGACACAACAGGAACGTAGCAGTGGGAATATTCGTTTGATCTTCAGTTATTTTAACCTGAAGTTTCCTCTGTGACTGTTTCTATGATTTTCAGATCATCCCGTCGTGATGTCAGCCGGAAATATGACATTTATATATCATTTATTTATGTCATTTGCCCTTTGGTTAGAATTCATTTCTATTCTCTCCCTTTTTTTTTGTCGTCCTGTTTTTGAAATACTCACCTGAAACCAGGTAAGTGATATTTGTAAGTTCAAACTTCTCTCACGCGCTCCTCACCTCAGCTACATACCCCACCTTGTCTCACCTCCAGGTGACACTTTCTCTTTCCTATCAGTTTTTTTAATGGTGGCCTGGTTGGTTGAGGGGTTAAGCGCTCGGCCTACAAATCCGGTGATACCGGGTTCAAGTCTCAGCAAGTGCCGGCTCCGGGCTCGATCCAGCCTCTAAAGACAGGTACCAGAGAAACCTGGGAAGATAAACGCGCCCAGGCGTGACATTGATCACATCACACTTTCAAGTGCCCCAAGGCCTTGGAAATACGGGCCTAAAGCTGCATCCACAGTATGTCTTAATGGTCTAACCCTTTCCTATACATTTCATTTTCTTCATTGTCTGTAAACATTTATAGACAGCGACCGAGTAACCATCATCCAGGCCCCTAGACTAACCTTAAAATGGGCCCCCAGCTAAACCGTTCTTCTCTTTGTATAAAATTAATAAAACAAAGTCTATATTGGCACCCCCCCCCCCCCCCCACAAATAATGATGAAGTGGGTTAAGCCTAAAGTCTGTTCGATCTACTGGGTAACTGCGGGTGTTGGTACAGTGTCATAAAGTAGGACTGGAAATATCCGTGATCTCATACGACACAAAGTTCCCGTGGAAGAATGATACAATTATATGGCGTGCCCATTTGTCTACCTCCTTGTGCTGATTGTGTGGATGAAAACATGTGGTCAAGACCCTAATATGTGCTGTATGTGTGTTGTAAGACTGGTTGTGACGGTACCGAACGTTAACAGAGATAGACGGACTGAAGAACAGAAGAAATGATTCGTTTCTTTCTTCGTTCTGTCTCGCTCTTTCTCTCTCTTACATACGCATTCTCTCTTTGTCTTTCTCTTATACACACATATGCTCTCTATCTCCCACACACTCTTACACACACACTCTCTCTTTTACACACACTCTCTCTTACACACACTCTTACACACACACTCTCTCTCTTACGCACACTCTCTCTTACACACACTCTTACACCACACACTTTCTCTTACACACGCTCTTACACACTCTACCTCTTACACACACACTCTCTTACACACACTCTTGCACACACACACACACTCTCTCTCTTACGCACACTCTCTCTTACACACACTCTTACACCACACACTCTCTCTTACACACGCTCTTACACACTCTACCTCTTACACACACACTCTCTTACACACACTCTTGCACACACTCGTCTCTCTTACACAAACTCTCGCACATTCTCTCTCTCTCTCTTACACACACTCCTACATAACTCTTACACACACTCTCTCTCTCTTACACATAATCTTAACTGTCTCAGAAGCTTAACTGCCACAGAAGCTTAACTGCCACAGAAGCTTAACTGCCACAGAAACTTAACTGCCACAGAAGCTTAACTGTCACAGAAGCTTAACTGCCACAGAAGCTTAACTGCCACAGAAGCTTAACTGCCACAGAAACTTAACTGCCACAGAAGATTAACTGTCACAGAAGCTTAACTGCCACAGAAGCTTAACTGCCACAGAAGCTTAACTGCCACAGAAACGTAACTGCCACAGAAACTTAACTGCCAAAGAAACTTAAATGTCACAGAAACTTAACTGCCACAGAAACTTAACTGCCACAGAAGCTTAACAGTCACAGAAACTTAACTGCCACAGAAACTTAACTGTCACAGAAGCTTAACTGCCACAGAAGCTTAACTGTCACAGAAACTTAACTGCCACAGAAGCTTAACTGTCACAAAAACATAACTGTCACAGAAGCTTAACTGCCACAGAAACTTAACTGCCACAGAAACTTAACTGCCACAGAAGATTAACTGCCACAGAAACTTAACTGTCACAGAAGCTTAACTGCCACAGAAACTTAACTGTCACAGAAACTTAACTGCCACAGAAATTTAACTGTCACAGAAACTTAACTGTCACAGAAACCTAACTGCCACAGAAGCTTAACTGTCACAGAAACTTAACTGCCACAGAAGCTTATCTGTCACAGAAACCTAACTGTCACAGAAACTTAACTGCCACAGAAGCTTAACTGCCACTGAAACTTAACTGCCACAGAAACTTAACTGCCACAGAAACTTAACTGCCACAGAAATTTAACTTTCACAGAAACTTAAGTGTCACAGAAACTTAACTGTCACAGAAACTTAACTGCCACAGAAACTTAACCGACTAACACAGGAAGAATCCAGATCACTGAGCAAGGCGCACTCATCCTTCTCTGTCTGAACTTTGCAGCTACTACCTTAGTGACACAACAGGAACGTAGCAGTGGGAATATTCGTTTGATCTTCAGTTATTTTATCCTGAAGTTTCCTCTGTGACTGTTTCTATGATTTTCAGATCATCCCGTCGTGATGTCAGCCGTAAATATGACATTTATAAATCATTTATTTATGTCATTTGCCCTTTGGTTAGAATTCATTTCTATTCTCTCCATTTTTTTTGTTGTCCTCCTGTTTTTGAAATACTCACCTGAAACCAGGTAAGTGATATTTGTAAGTTCAAACTTCTCTCACGCACTCTTCACCTCAGCTACATACCCCACCTTGTCTCACCTCCAGGTGACACTTTCTCTTTCCTATACGTTTTTTAATGGTGGGCTGGTTGGTTGAGGGGTTAAGCGCTCGGCCTACAAATCCGGTGATACCGGGTTCAAGTCTCAGCAAGTGCCGGCTCCGGGCTCGATCCAGCCTCTAAAGACAGGTACCAGAGAAACCTGGGAAGATAAACGCGCCCAGGCGTGACACTGATCACATCACACTTTCAAGTGCCCCAAGGCCTTGGAAATACGGGCCTAAAGCTGCATCCACAGTATGTCTTAATTGTCTAACCCTTTCCTATACATTTCATTTTCTTCATTGTCTGTAAACATTTATAGACAGCGACCGAGTAACCATCATCCAGGCCCCTAGACTAACCTTAAAATGGGCCCCCAGCTAAACCGTTCTTCTCTTTGTATAAAATTAATAAAACAAAAGTCTATATTGGCACCCCCCCCCCCCCACAAATAATGATGAAGTGGGTTAAGCCTAAAGTCTGTTCGATCTACTGGGTAACTGCGGGTGTTGGTACAGTGTCATAAAGTAGGACTGGAAATATCCGTGATCTCATACGACACAAAGTTCCCGTGGAAGAATGATACAATTATATGGCGTGCCCATTTGTCTACCTCCTTGTGCTGATTGTGTGGATGAAAACATGTGGTCAAGACCCTAATATGTGCTGTATGTGTGTTGTAAGACTGGTTGTGACGGTACCGAACGTTAACAGAGATAGACGGACTGAAGAACAGAAGAAATGATTCGTTTCTTTCTTCGTTCTGTCTCGCTCTTTCTCTCTCTTACACACACACGCTCACTTTCTCTCTCTCTCTCTCTCTTACACACACACACTCTCTCTCTCTTACACACACACTCTTACACACACACTCTCTCTTTTACACACACTCTCTTACACACACTCTTACACACACACTCTCTCTCTTACGCACACTCTCTCTTACACACACTCTTACACCACACACTTTCTCTTACACACGCTCTACACACTCTACCTCTTACACACACACTCTCTTACACACACTCTTGCACACACACACACTCTCTCTTACGCACACTCTCTCTTACACACACTCTTACACCACACACTCTCTCTTACACACGCTCTTACACACTCTACCTCTTACACACACACTCTCTTACACACACTCTTGCACACACTCGTCTCTCTTACACAAACTCTCGCACATTCTCTCTCTCTCTTACACACACTCCTACATAACTCTTACACACACTCTCTCTCTCTTACACATACTCTTACACACTCTCTTGCACACACTCTTACACACTCTCTTTTTCACACTCTCTTACACTCACTCTTACACACACACTCTCTTATACACACTCTTTTACACACTTTCACACACACACACTCTTACACCCTCTCTCTCATACACAAACTCTCTCTATTACACACACACACACTCTCTTACACACTCTCTGAGTGAATGGAAAAGAGCGAAACGTAAATGTTATATTTTATTTTATGTCTCTCAGCTTCAATGTTAATTATGTTTGTTATATGAACAGCATATTTGTAGAATGTCTGGAATAGAGTGAAAGATGTGTGATAAAGGGCAGATTGTCAGACGGGCCTGCGTGCCCAATTCTTAACCCTTTTGAAATCAATCAATCAGTCTCTTACATACACACTGTCCCTCTTACACACATACCCTCTCTCTTACTTACACGCTGTCTCTCTTACACACTGTCTCTTACACACACTATCTCTCTTACACTCATACCATCTCTCTTACTCACACACTGTCTCTCTTACACGCATACCATCTCTCTTACTCACACACTGTCTCTCTTGCACACACACACACACTCTCTCTCTTACGCACACTCTCTCTTACACACACTCTTACACCACACACTCTCTTACACACGCTCTTACACACTCTACCTCTTACACACACACTCTCTTACACACACTCTTGCACACACTCGTCTCTCTTACACAAACTCTCGCACATTCTCTCTCTCTCTCTTACACACACTCCTACATAACTCTTACACACACTCTCTCTCTCTTACACATACTCTTACACACTCTCTTGCACACACTCTTACACACTCTCTTTTTCACACTCTCTTACACTCACTCTTACACACACACTCTCTTATACACACTCTTTTACACACTTTCACACACACACTCTTACACCCTCTCTCTCATACACAAACTCTCTCTATTACACACACACACACTCTCTTACACACTCTCTGAGTGAATGGAAAAGAGCGAAACGTAAATGTTATATTTTATTTTATGTCTCTCAGCTTCAATGTTAATTATGTTTGTTATATGAACAGCATATTTGTAGAATGTCTGGAATAGAGTGAAAGATGTGTGATAAAGGGCAGATTGTCAGACGGGCCTGCGTGCCCAATTCTTAACCCTTTTGAAATCAATCAATCAGTCTCTTACATACACACTGTCCCTCTTACACACATACCCTCTCTCTTACTTACACGCTGTCTCTCTTACACACTGTCTCTTACACACACTATCTCTCTTACACTCATACCATCTCTCTTACTCACACACTGTCTCTCTTACACGCATACCATCTCTCTTACTCACACACTGTCTCTCTTACACACACACGCTCACTTTCTCTCTCTCTCTCTTTCTCTGTATGTGTGTGTGGGTTATTGTGTGAGTGTGTAAGACTCAGAGATGTGCTTCCTGTTCTCATTGCAAAGTCTTCTACAATTACACATTCTTTCATTTTATCTATGATTTGTCTAAGAAAATAATCTCTTACATTCAGATAAATATAACATTTATTTCTCTCAGTTGTCTGCGGGTTGATATATGCCTTCCTTACTTGGGTGTGGTGTCTCTCTGACTCAACAGTTTGCTTATTTTAAGACGCTTGTAATAAACAACTGCGTACGGACTGAAAGAGAGCCATCCCTGTTCTCTCTCTCTACCTCTCTCTCTCTCTCTCTCATCTTCACCAGTGACTTCACCTCGCCATTTTCCCAGCTGATAAGAGTACCTAAAATATCCTCGTCTGAGAAACTGTCCTGACAACCTGCCACAAGAAGACAGCATTAGTCCCTCTGTGATGGACCAGGTCAAAGACTTGGCTCCAGGAGATAGATTATTTCCCGTGAACAGCTTGACTTTCCTGCTCTTAAAGCTGAGTGTTTTATGTTGTATCTGTCTCTCGTTGCTTCACTCACTGACGTAATATGTCACTCTACTGTGTCTCAGACTGTGGGAAGACTATCACAGGAGGGCAGCGGGTCTCAGACTGTGGGAAGACTATCACAGGAGGGCAGTGGGTCTCAGACTGTGGGAAGTCTATCACAGGAGGGCAGGGGGTCTTAGACTGTGGGAAGACTATCACAGGAGGGCAGGGGGTCTTAGACTGTGGGAAGACTATCACGGGAGGGCAGCGGGTCTCAGGCTGTGGGAAGACTATCACAGGATGGCAGTAGGTCTCAAGCTGTGGGAGACTATCACAGGATGGCAGCAGGTCTCAGGCTGTAGGAAGACTATCACAGGAGGGCAGTGGGTCTCAGACTGTGGGAAGACTATCACAGGAGGGCAGGGGGGTCTTAGACTGTGGGAAGACTATCACGGGAGGGCAGCGGGTCTCAGGCTGTAGGAAGACTATCACAGGAGGGCAGCGGGTCTCAGACTGTGGGAAGACTATCACAGGAGGACAGGGGCTCTCAGACTGTAGGAAGACTATCACAGGAGGGCAGCGGGTCTCAGGCTGTGGGAAGACTATCACAGGAGGGCAGCGGGTCTCAGGCTGTGGGAAGACTATCACAGGAGGGCAGCGGGTCTCAGGCTGTGGGAAGACTATCACAGGAGGGCAGCGGGTCTCAAGCTGTGAGAAGACTATCACAGGAGGGCAGTGTGTCTCAGACTGTGGGAAGACTATCACAGGAAGGCAGCGGGTCTCAGGCTGTGGGAAGACTATCACAGGAGGGCAGTGGGTCTCAGGCTGTGGGAGACTATCACAGGAGGGCAGTGGGTCTCAGGCTGTGGGAGACTATCACTGGATGGCAGTGTGTCTCAGATATTGATGAGACTATCGCCAGAAGGCAGCATATCTCACACAGTGGGAAAACTAGCACTTGAAGGCAACGTGTCTCACACTG
Organism: Achatina immaculata; assembly: GCA_009760885.1. NCBI lineage: Eukaryota > Metazoa > Mollusca > Gastropoda > Stylommatophora > Achatinidae > Lissachatina > Lissachatina immaculata. Next base: position 39,454,436 of record CM019718.1, on the reverse strand, counting down.
TGAAAAAGTCATTTCAACACATCTTCATATTCCAGTGAAATTCCCAGCTGATGCACAGATTAAACTAGGCTACCTGACACAGCGAATCCTTCAGTCATTCATCATGTGCTGTGCATGCATTCTCGTGGATTTGACCTGGACTTTTTGATGGTGGATACGATTTCTTCTTGGATTCATTTCAGGTTTTCCAGTAGGGCACTGTAATTCACTCCCCAGGCTTTTCTATAGGAGTGATGGGAGAGAGGCAGAGAGTGGGATTTCTATAAGAGTGATGGGAGAGAGGCAGAGAGTGGGATTTCTATAAGAGTGATGGGAGAGAGGCAGAGAGTTGGATTTTCTATAAGAGTGATGGGAGAGAGGCAGAGAGTGGGATTTCTAAAAGAGTGATGGGAGAGAGGCAGAGAGTGGGATTTCTATAAGAGTGATGGGAGAGAGGCAGAGAGTGGGATTTTCTATAGGAGTGATAGAAGAGAGAGTGGGATTTTCTATAGGAGTGATGGGAGAGAGGCAGAGAGTAGGATTTTCTATAGGAGTGATAGAAGAGAGAGTGGGATTTTCTATAAGAGTGATAGAAGAGAGAGTAGGATTTTCTATAGGAGTGATAGAAGAGAGACAGAAAGTGAGATTTCCTATGGGATAGAGGCAGAGAGTTGTGTTTTCTATAAAAGTTGTGGGAGAAGGGCAGAGAGTGGGGTTTTCAGTAGAAGTGATGGGAGAGAGTGGAATTTTCTATAAGAGTGATAGAAGAGAGGCAGAGAGTGGGATTTTGTGTAGAAGCGATGGGAGAGAGTGGAATTTTCTATAAGAGTGATAGAAGGGAGGCAGAGAGTGTGATTTTCTGTAGGAGTGATAGAAGAGAGAGTGGGATTTTTATAGGAGTGATAGAAGTGAGACAGAGAGTGAGATTTTCTATTGGAGTGATAGAAGTGAGACAGAGAGTAGGATTTTCTATAGGAGTGATAGAAGAGAGACAGAAAGTGAGATTTCCTATGGGATAGAGGCAGAGAGTTGTGTTTTCTATAAAAGTTGTGGGAGAAGGGCAGAGAGTGGGGTTTTCAGTAGAAGTGATGGGAGAGAGTGGAATTTTCTATAAGAGTGATAGAAGAGAGGCAGAGAGTGGGATTTTGTGTAGAAGCGATGGGAGAGAGTGGAATTTTCTATAAGAGTGATAGAAGGGAGGCAGAGAGTGTGATTTTCTGTAGGAGTGATAGAAGAGAGAGTGGGATTTTTATAGGAGTGATAGAAGTGAGACAGAGAGTGAGATTTTCTATTGGAGTGATAGAAGTGAGACAGAGAGTAGGATTTTCTATAGGAGTGATAGAAGTGAGACATAGAGTGAGATTTTCTGTGGGATAGAGGCAGAGAGTTGTATTTTCTATAGAAGTGGTGGGGGAAGGGCAGAGAGTGGGGTTTTCAGTAGAAGTGATGGGAGAGAAGGTGAGAGTGGAATTTTCTATAAGAGTGATAGAAGAGAGACGGAGAGTGGGGTTTTCTATAAGAATGATAGAAGAGAAGAAAAGAACGGGGTTTTCTATATAAGCCATGGCAAAGTAGAAAGCCAGTGGAAGAGACACGGTCAGACTGTGGCTACGGTGGGCGCTAACATTGCCATAATTTCTGCTACTTTTGTTCACACCTTTCTTTCTTTCTTTCTTACGTTCTTATTTCTGATCTTTTTCTTCCTTCTTTTCTTTCTTTCACTCATTTTTTTTAAACACAGTCTCATATTTATGTCTTTCTTTTTGATTTTATCACTTTTTAAATTTGTCCAAAATGTCTTTCTTTTGTTAGTGCTGTTTTCCGAACTTCTTTTCATGTCTGTTATTTTTCTCCATCTTTATTTTTTTATCTTTTTTCCCTTCATCAAGTATGTACTATTTCTTTGTCATCATCATGTGCAATCAGCACTGTCTTCGTGGTGTAAGATAACAGCACTGTCTTCGTGGTGTAAGATAACAGCACTGTCTTCGTGGTGTAAGATAACAGCACTGTCTTCATGGTGTAAGATAACAGCACTGTCTTCGTGGTGTAAGATAACAGGACTGTGTCACCTGCATGTCTTAAATTGCTGATATTTATCCCCCCTTTGTTCAATCCTGGTAATTCTTCTCAGAAGGTCTGAAGATGTTCTATGGGGTTGAATAGACATGGACACAGAACACATCCTTACCTTGCTTCCTTCTTTATGGGTACACTTGTTGATGTCAGTGTATCACTCCCATATTATTTTCGCGAGCAAGGGAAATGGAAAAACTAATTATGTCAGTCCGTAAGAACAGCGAAGAGCAAAACCTCTATCTTAATTCGAAGAAAACTAAATTGATGACAACTGACAAAACAAACAAGGCAGCTGAAATATGTATCAATGAAGAAAAACTGGAAGAGGTAGAGAGTTTTGAATATCTTAGATCATTACTAACTAATAGTGGAGATACAATGAGGGATATTAAAAGGAGGACATCTGTCGCTCTTCAGAAAGTAAAACAACTAAAGAATCTGTGGAGAGGAACAGACAGAACCACAAAAATAAGATTTTTAAGGGCATGCATCTTTCCTATCGCAACATATGCCTGTGAGACCTGGACACTTAACAAGACAGCTGAGAAACACATAAATGCCTTTGAATGTAAATACTACATAAGAGTTCTTCAAATATCAAGGACACAAAAAAGAACAAATATATCCATACTATAAGAACTTAATATTGAAGATGGTTGGCTAGTAAAGAGGATTAAAGAGAGAAAACTTAAATATTTTGGACACATTAAACGTCATGATAATCTAGAGTAGACCGTCTTAGAAGGGTACATAATGGGGAAAAGAAAGAGAGGAAGACCAAGGCAAAGATGGCTGCAATCGTTGATAATCTGCGAATGGATGCATCAGCAGCAGGCCATCTTGCTCACAACCGAGAGGCCTACAAGAGAGCTGTTAGTGAGACAAAGTTCCGCAATGGAACATGCAAATGACGGACTGACTGACTGGCTGAGTGTATGGTTTCTTACCAGTGCTTTGTGCTTCCAGTTAGATTTGTTATAATTTGAATGTCTTCTCCATGATTTCCTTCAGAGATTTGATTAGTTTGCCATGCTTCACTCTGTCAGAAGCTTTAGTATAGTCTATAAGCTAGGTAAATGTAAAGGTAAATATAAAGGTAAATGTAAAGGTACAATTCCCGTTTCCATACCATTAAGACGTAATGACGATACGGTGTTAGGCCCGTATTTCCACGATCTTCGGCACAGGAAAGTCTGATGGGGTCAGTGTCACGGCCTGGCCGCATTTACCGTCTCAGATTTCTCTGGTGCCCATTTTTAGAGACTGGGTGGATCCCTGGACCTGTTTTTGGTGTGTACCAGAAAAAGTCCCACTGCTGGGATTTGAACCCGGTACCACCGGATTAGTAAACCTAGCGCCTAACCGCTCAGCTAACCAGGACACCATAGTCTATAAAACAGGCGAATATATGTCTCTCTGAACTTCCGTGCACTTCTCCATCAGTTATATCTTCGTACTGTAGTTTAAACTGTCCTGTATAAATAGGAAAAACTCCCTTAAAAAATGTCCAGGTTAGGAAAAGGGAAATATTTTTAATACAGAAGATACAATTTCTATATAAATTCTTCAGAGACATCAATTTACATTCACCAGCAAGCTTTGACTATCCTTCCTCTTCCTGATTGCAGTACCACAAATATTTGACGCCCCCAACATGTTAGTCATGCACTGTCTAGACGAACTCATGAGTTGGACTTATTTTTTCTTTCCATGTTTCTGAACTCATCCACATCTTATTGCTTCAAGTAACACATGGATCTGCTTGACTTCCACTACGATCTTATTGCTTCAAGTAACACATGGATCCGCTTGAGAAAACTTGCAAACGTCTTGACTCTTGTGTGGCGAGCGATTTGCTCGAGGAAATGTTGAGAGAAGGGCAAGGAAAGCACAGAGACGTCATTTCTACCCGAAGCAGACATTTGGACATTTGGAAAAAAAGAAAGAACTTGAGAGGTGCGAATTTAGAGCATTGCCATGATGCTGCTACTGGAGATGAGGTCATCAGGCAAGCACGTGATCTCTGCTGGTGTAAGATAACATCACTGTCTTCATGGTGTAAGATAACAGCGCTATCTTCATGGTGCTGAATGTATGTTTTGCCATTCCTATTCTTCTCTTTATCTCTGTCTGACATCTTCCATCCTCGGTTAGTTTATGTGCTAGTCTGTCACTTGTTCCAACTTCTCTTTGTTCATGACTCTATCCATCTGTAGCCTTTGGTCTTTTCCGCTGAACACCATTACTTTGGTCTTCTTGATATGATCTCGAGTCATTATTCTTGGCTTCTGTTGTTTATCTTATTAATGAATGTCATTAATGAATGTCCGTGGATTCTCTGCTAGAAGGACTGTGTCACCTGCATGTCTTAAATTGCTGATATTTATCCCCCCTTTGTTCAATCCTGGTAATTCTTCTCAGAAGGTCTGAAGATGTTCTATGGGGTTGAATAGACATGGACACAGAACACATCCTTACCTTGCTTCCTTCTTTATGGGTACACTTGTTGATGTCAGTGTATCACTCCCATATTATTTTCGCGAGCAAGGGAAATGGAAAAACTAATTATGTCAGTCCGTAAGAACAGCGAAGAGCAAAACCTCTATCTTAATTCGAAGAAAACTAAATTGATGACAACTGACAAAACAAACAAGGCAGCTGAAATATGTATCAATGAAGAAAAACTGGAAGAGGTAGAGAGTTTTGAATATCTTAGATCATTACTAACTAATAGTGGAGATACAATGAGGGATATTAAAAGGAGGACATCTGTCGCTCTTCAGAAAGTAAAACAACTAAAGAATCTGTGGAGAGGAACAGACAGAACCACAAAAATAAGATTTTTAAGGGCATGCATCTTTCCTATCGCAACATATGCCTGTGAGACCTGGACACTTAACAAGACAGCTGAGAAACACATAAATGCCTTTGAATGTAAATACTACATAAGAGTTCTTCAAATATCAAGGACACAAAAAAGAACAAATATATCCATACTATAAGAACTTAATATTGAAGATGGTTGGCTAGTAAAGAGGATTAAAGAGAGAAAACTTAAATATTTTGGACACATTAAACGTCATGATAATCTAGAGTAGACCGTCTTAGAAGGGTACATAATGGGGAAAAGAAAGAGAGGAAGACCAAGGCAAAGATGGCTGCAATCGTTGATAATCTGCGAATGGATGCATCAGCAGCAGGCCATCTTGCTCACAACCGAGAGGCCTACAAGAGAGCTGTTAGTGAGACAAAGTTCCGCAATGGAACATGCAAATGACGGACTGACTGACTGGCTGAGTGTATGGTTTCTTACCAGTGCTTTGTGCTTCCAGTTAGATTTGTTATAATTTGAATGTCTTCTCCATGATTTCCTTCAGAGATTTGATTAGTTTGCCATGCTTCACTCTGTCAGAAGCTTTAGTATAGTCTATAAGCTAGGTAAATGTAAAGGTAAATATAAAGGTAAATGTAAAGGTAAATGTAAAGGTACAATCAGTCCCGTTTCCATACCATTAAGACGTAATGACGATACGGTGTTAGGCCCGTATTTCCACGATCTTCGGCACAGGAAAGTCTGATGGGGTCAGTGTCACGGCCTGGCCGCATTTACCGTCTCAGATTTCTCTGGTGCCCATTTTTAGAGACTGGGTGGATCCCTGGACCTGTTTTTGGTGTGTACCAGAAAAAGTCCCACTGCTGGGATTTGAACCCGGTACCACCGGATTAGTAAACCTAGCGCCTAACCGCTCAGCTAACCAGGACACCATAGTCTATAAAACAGGCGAATATATGTCTCTCTGAACTTCCGTGCACTTCTCCATCAGTTATATCTTCGTACTGTAGTTTAAACTGTCCTGTATAAATAGGAAAAACTCCCTTAAAAAATGTCCAGGTTAGGAAAAGGGAAATATTTTTAATACAGAAGATACAATTTCTATATAAATTCTTCAGAGACATCAATTTACATTCACCAGCAAGCTTTGACTATCCTTCCTCTTCCTGATTGCAGTACCACAAATATTTGACGCCCCCAACATGTTAGTCATGCACTGTCTAGACGAACTCATGAGTTGGACTTATTTTTTCTTTCCATGTTTCTGAACTCATCCACATCTTATTGCTTCAAGTAACACATGGATCTGCTTGACTTCCACTACGATCTTATTGCTTCAAGTAACACATGGATCCGCTTGAGAAAACTTGCAAACGTCTTGACTCTTGTGTGGCGAGCGATTTGCTCGAGGAAATGTTGAGAGAAGGGCAAGGAAAGCACAGAGACCTCTATCTTAATTCGAAGAAAACTAAATTGATGACAACTGACAAAACAAACAAGGCAGCTGAAATATGTATCAATGAAGAAAAACTGGAAGAGGTAGAGAGTTTTGAATATCTTAGATCATTACTAACTAATAGTGGAGATACAATGAGGGATATTAAAAGGAGGACATCTGTCGCTCTTCAGAAAGTAAAACAACTAAAGAATCTGTGGAGAGGAACAGACAGAACCACAAAAATAAGATTTTTAAGGGCATGCATCTTTCCTATCGCAACATATGCCTGTGAGACCTGGACACTTAACAAGACAGCTGAGAAACACATAAATGCCTTTGAATGTAAATACTACATAAGAGTTCTTCAAATATCAAGGACACAAAAAAGAACAATATATCCATACTATAAGAACTTAATATTGAAGATGGTTGGCTAGTAAAGAGGATTAAAGAGAGAAAACTTAAATATTTTGGACACATTAAACGTCATGATAATCTAGAGTAGACCGTCTTAGAAGGGTACATAATGGGGAAAAGAAAGAGAGGAAGACCAAGGCAAAGATGGCTGCAATCGTTGATAATCTGCGAATGGATGCATCAGCAGCAGGCCATCTTGCTCACAACCGAGAGGCCTACAAGAGAGCTGTTAGTGAGACAAAGTTCCGCAATGGAACATGCAAATGACGGACTGACTGACTGGCTGAGTGTATGGTTTCTTACCAGTGCTTTGTGCTTCCAGTTAGATTTGTTATAATTTGAATGTCTTCTCCATGATTTCCTTCAGAGATTTGATTAGTTTGCCATGCTTCACTCTGTCAGAAGCTTTAGTATAGTCTATAAGCTAGGTAAATGTAAAGGTAAATATAAAGGTAAATGTAAAGGTAAATGTAAAGGTACAATTCCCGTTTCCATACCATTAAGACGTAATGACGATACGGTGTTAGGCCCGTATTTCCACGATCTTCGGCACAGGAAAGTCTGATGGGGTCAGTGTCACGGCCTGGCCGCATTTACCGTCTCAGATTTCTCTGGTGCCCATTTTTAGAGACTGGGTGGATCCCTGGACCTGTTTTTGGTGTGTACCAGAAAAAGTCCCACTGCTGGGATTTGAACCCGGTACCACCGGATTAGTAAACCTAGCGCCTAACCGCTCAGCTAACCAGGACACCATAGTCTATAAAACAGGCGAATATATGTCTCTCTGAACTTCCGTGCACTTCTCCATCAGTTATATCTTCGTACTGTAGTTTAAACTGTCCTGTATAAATAGGAAAAACTCCCTTAAAAAATGTCCAGGTTAGGAAAAGGGAAATATTTTTAATACAGAAGATACAATTTCTATATAAATTCTTCAGAGACATCAATTTACATTCACCAGCAAGCTTTGACTATCCTTCCTCTTCCTGATTGCAGTACCACAAATATTTGACGCCCCCAACATGTTAGTCATGCACTGTCTAGACGAACTCATGAGTTGGACTTATTTTTTCTTTCCATGTTTCTGAACTCATCCACATCTTATTGCTTCAAGTAACACATGGATCTGCTTGACTTCCACTACGATCTTATTGCTTCAAGTAACACATGGATCCGCTTGAGAAAACTTGCAAACGTCTTGACTCTTGTGTGGCGAGCGATTTGCTCGAGGAAATGTTGAGAGAAGGGCAAGGAAAGCACAGAGACGTCATTTCTACCCGAAGCAGACATTTGGACATTTGGAAAAAAAGAAAGAACTTGAGAGGTGCGAATTTAGAGCATTGCCATGATGCTGCTACTGGAGATGAGGTCATCAGGCAAGCACGTGATCTCTGCTGGTCTAATCAAGGAAAATAATTGTGGTAGTGCACAGCTTCATCATAATCTTTAATCATGGGGAACGTTCCCTCTTAACCACACGCGAAATTTTATATGCCAGACAATCGTAAATAAAATCTCAGTTTTTCTTTTTTTCAATGCCCTGGTGTCACTCTGTGCTATCCAAGCGCTGTCACTCTGTGCTATCCTAGTGCTGTCACTCTGTGCTATACTAGCGCTGAAGAGAAATATGGCAGAACTATGATGAGTTTGTTTTCCTGAGTTCTTTGAATTTAATATTTTTTCCATGAGAATTTTAAATACACTGTATATTTTGACATTATTGCGCTATTTACAGATAATTTTTTTAAAGAACATATTTTCATACGGATTGAAAATTTTGCACATGAACCATAAAGTCTTGGTTCCCATTGATCATGGGATAAGGAAAAATAACCCCATAGTTTTGATTATTTCTAAAGCTGGTTTATGAAGTAAAATTTTCGGGAATAGTATAAAGCAAAATGAACAGTTTTCCTTTGTGTAGTATGTTAGAGACCCCGATATTATTGCCCTTCAGTAAGTTTACCCATGAAAGCAGATCATCTGTGTCGGGAAAGTTGCCCAGTCGGTGAATGTTTGCCAGTGAAAGGCAAGTACACCGGTGTACTCTGTGCACACAATGTAACAACCCACGCTCATTAAGACTTCATAAACTGGGCATTTCTGTATCCAGGTTACAGTTAGAGGATCTTGTCAAGTGGTCCAGGTCGCTCATCTTGGTCGAATAATTCGTCCAAAAACTGAAAGAACCATACTATTTATGGAACTGAATCATCATACTGACTTGTGAGTGTGGCTCTCCGGTGTCGTAAACAAAAAGCGGATCTGGAAGTAGGAGATCTTCGTGTGGCCTCTCCTCGGGAAAAGTTTGCTGTAACGGTCCTTCATCTTCTCAGTGCATCCAGCCAAGGTGACTGTAGCTGTATGGGAGATAATTGGTTTCTTTTTTTCTCGACAGAAAGGGCATTTCTCGCCTTATGTGTCTTTATGTTGAAAGCCCGGATAAGGGTCGAGATCTTTCCAGAAGGTCACGTGGTTTGTGAATCCCGTGACTGGGGATAGCGGGAAAAAAAGGAGTGAGTTAGTCTTGTTTTTGATGTGGACCTAAGTCCATGGTTTTCGTGATGTCTTAGTCGAGAAAATGGACGTTTATATCTGTTTTGGAGTTTTGCGAGTATGAATGGACTAGCCATGTGGCAGAGCAAACATGGCAGCGGTCAGATTATCGTCATCACCATCTGCATTTTCATCCATTGCATCAAAAACTCCTCATATCAAATGTTACGCAAATCTGTTTTGTCTACCTTATCAGTGTGTTGGTAACCTTAGGCTTGAAAGAGCCTAGAAGTGAAGAATGACTGGAGACAGTGATTAGCCAATCCAGTAGCTCTCGGAAAATCACGGCTTCGTGATAATGTACAAATCAGAATCATCGTGCGCATCAAGCCACAACACCGGCTTAACTAGTGTCTTAGTAACACAGTAAAGACAGAGCCACAACACCGGCTTAACTAGTGTCCTAGTAACACAGTAAAGACAGAGCCACAACACCGGCTTAACTAGTGTCCTAGTAACACAGTAAAGACAGAGACACAACACCGTCTTAACGAATGCCCCAATAACACAGTAAAGACAGAGACACAACACCGGCTTAACTAGTGTCCTACTAACACAGTAAAGACAGAGCCACAACACCGGCTTAACTAGTGTCTTAGTAACACAGTAAAGACAGAGCCACAACACCGGCTTAACTAGTGTCCTAGTAACGCAGTAAAGACAGAGCCACACCACCGGCTTAACTAGTGTCCTAGTAACACAGTAAAGACAGAGCCACACCACCGGCTTAACTAGTGTCTTAGTAACACAGTAAAGACAGAGCCACACCACCGGCTTAACTAGTGTCTTAGTAACACAGTAAAGACAGAGCCACACCACCGGCTTAACTAGTGTCCTAGTAACACAGTAAAGACAGAGACACAACACCGGCTTAACTAGTGTCCTAGTAACAAGTAAAGACAGAGGCACAACACCGGCTTAACTAGTGTCCTAGTAACACAGTAAAGACAGAGGCACAACACCGGCTTAACTAGTGCCCTACTAACACAGTAAAGACAGAGACACAACACCAGCTTAACTAGTGCCCTACTAACACAGTAAAGACAGAGACACAACACCGGCTTAACTAGTGTCCTAGTAACACAGTAAAGACAGAGGCACAACACCGGCTTAACTAGTGTCCTACTAACACAGTAAAGACAGAGACACAACACCGGCTTAACTAGTGTCCTACTAACACAGTAAAGACAGAGACACAACACCGGCTTAACTAGTGTCCTACTAACACAGTAAAGACAGAGACACAACACCGTCTTAACGAATGCCCCAATAACACAGTAAAGACAGAGACACAACACCGGCTTAACTAGTGTCCTACTAACACAGTAAAGACAGAGACACAACACCGGCTTAACTAGTGTCCTAGTAACACAGTAAAGACAGAGACACAACACCGGCTTAACTAGTGTCCTAGTAACACAGTAAAGACAGAGACACAACACCGGCTTAACTAGTGTCCTAGTAACACAGTAAAGACAGAGACACAACACCGGCTTAACTAGTGTCCTACTAACACAGTAAAGACAGAGACACACATATGTCTTCATCACTCCGTTGGTCTGCCACCTTGAAACAAACAGACAAACAAATAAACAAACAAACTTACTAACTGATGATGTCTTGACACTTCAAATCAGGCGACATTGATCTTTATGTCTACAAGAGAGAGAGAGAGAGAGAGAGAGAGAGAGAGAGAGAGAGAAATTGAGGAAGAGATAGAGATTTTTTTAAAAGGGGGGAGGGGAGTGTCAAATAAGCGTAAAAATCTTGAAAAGAGCTGCCATCAAGTTTGTCATGGAGTACTGCACAAGAAAGCACCATCTTCAGGTCCACAGTAAAACATCTGTATTGTGGACATGGCACATGATGATAGTATTCAGCGGTCTTACTCATCAAAATTTCTTTCTGTCCGGAAATGAAATTTGATCTGCAGTAATGAAGTTAAGTGGGATTTAAAATTTGAGCTTTCCATATGTCAAAGCACACCTGACAGTGAGATTATTTCAAAACAAAGGCATAAATGGCGCCAGGTAAACCAGTTCAGGGCTATAAATACGGAAGAGCAGGAACAAAAAGAGTAGAGTACAAAGAAGACCAAGGAAAAGTAAGAAGAAAGAAGAGAGGGAAAAAAATTCTGGGATAAAGAAAAGAGGGAACAAGAAAAAGAAGAATAAGAACAGAGAAGAGAGGGAACAAAGAAGAGGATGAAGAAAAGAGAGAAAAAAAGCAAATAAAAGAGGGAACAAAGAAGATAAAGAAAGGAATAAAGAAGAGAGAGAGATCAGAGAAGAGCAAGAACAAAGAGGAAGGAACAAATGAGAGCACGAACAAAGAGAAAGGGAGACAAATAAGAAGGGGAAGAGCAGGAACATAGTAGAAAGGGAACAAAGGAGGACTGTAACAAAGACAAACAAGAACAAAATAGAAGAAGAAAAAGGAAAGCAATAATAATGAAGAAAGTGGAACACAGTAGAGTAAAAACGAAAGATAGTAGAAACAAAGAAGATAAGAAACAAAGCTGAACAGGAATAAAGAAAATTAGCAAGAAGAACAAAGAAGAAGGAACGAGTATGTGGTAATTGTAGTGGATGCTAAGAATACATTCTCCATCCTTCATGTCAAACATTTGATAGTTAGTATGCCTTTTTCTCGTAGTGTCTCTTAAAGTGTCCTGATCCTTTCCATCGATGTTCGCAGATTCCCAAAATGTGTATCCCCGTTCTTTTCATCTCGTCACTTATTATTTGATACTTTCCCTCATACATACTTCTTACATTCCATGTTCCTACTCTTATTTTTCTTTTTAGTTTGATGCAGGGGTTTTCCTTGGTAACACCGTCAGGATTTTGTCCGTCATCACAATTACTAGTACTAACCTCTGTCTCACACTCTTCCCCAGTGTTAAAATTAGATCTATCTGGCCTGGGGGACTCACCACCAGATCTTTTTCCTATTTGACTTTCCATGATTGCTGTTTGGGTTTCTTGGTATATTTCCAGAAGATAGTTTACCATTGCTTTCCTTCCGGGCAGTGACTGTACTAGTCATTGATCGTAGCCATTGTCCCTACATTGAGATCATCTGTTTACCATCATAGAATGGTGACCATAACCAACAGTATATGTCAGCTGCTCTCCCATTCCATCCACCACCTGCTCCCATGGCTTCAAGTCACCCTGATCGGGGGGCTATACGGATACTCCACCTTGTCCAAGTGTAGTGCTTCCATTTGAAAAGTCGAGAACCACTGAATTGTAACCTAATTTCGAGAAGCAAAAAATAAAATTAGCATTTTGGTGTCATGACGCAGTGACGCACCCAGATGACGACAGTATACATCATTTACGTTGCGTCAGCGGGCAAGGCCACGTAACTGATAAGAAAAATGATTTACTGCCCACAGAAAGTGCAGCTGAACCGGTGGCCGGTGCAATGCGTTTATCCCAGTCTGAGATATGTAAACAAATTTATCAGACATATCCTGCTATGGGTAAAGTCTGTCACTATTTGTACTGAGGTCCACGAGGATCTGTACGCTCCTTGGAGGAATGTTATCAGTTTATGAACTTGGTGAGATGTCGGGCTGAGATACCTACCTTTTTTTTTTTAAGTGAAAGAGTTGTTCCTTCTCGCTGGAGTGTTGGACATTAAGTTTTAAAATTCAGATTTTGGTCTGTTCTATTTTGCAGGTTCTACACTACGCCGACGATCTCTTCTGGAGTTGAGGAAGGAAAGGCGGCCAGGCGTGATACTGACCATATCACCCTCTAGTGTGCTGACAGGTCAAGGAAAATATGGGCACTAACACCATATCCCTATGTGCCTCTAAGACATGACAGGATTATACGTTTAACCCTAGTTTTGTATTTTGACGTGTCACATGACCAGTCTGTTTTCTGTCCAATTCTTCATTTTGTTTCTTTCGCTCTGTTCCTCTCAGTTGTTTCTTCACGTGCACTTTTAAAGTGCCTCAATTTGTCCAGTCTGTTTTGTACAGTTTTCATGATTTATAAAAATTATTTTCATTTTCATATTCAGTTTCAGTTTCAGTTTCAGTTTCAGTTTCGGTTGTTTCAGTCTGTGAAGATTCACCTTGTACGAGGGATGGCCCTAAAGTATGTTTACAAGGCACGTAACATTCACAAAAGTGATGTCGGACTGACGGGTACAGTTGTGAAATTTTCCAGATTCGTCAGTTAGCAAGGCTATGCCACGTTACAGCACTTTGCATTCGTCAGTTAATGGTAGAGGGTCGACTGAAGCAGCGGTCAAAAGAGGAGGTTTGTGCTGTGGTCCAAGGAGGAAATTCCTGCTGTGATAGGACTTCTGAACTCGAAGCAGTTGCCAGCTGTGGAAACTAATCTCCAGTTGGTGGAAGTCTTGGAGGCTGGTCAGTCGACAGCTTGCGGCAAAACTGGGTGCAGAACTTGGAACAAGCGCCGTGTGACAACCAGTGACGTAGCGTGGAGTGGCAGACCCAGGGTAGCAGGTACTAACAACTAACAAAATGCGCAATGAGCGTGATGTATTGAAAACAGACGCAAAACTTGAGTCTGTCAGGTGGAACAGCTTCCAGAATGATTGTGCAGCTGGGATTTCATACGCAATGTGCATGATGGGTCCCACGAGCCCTTCCTGAAAACCTCAGGGCACAGAGATGTCGTTCCTGCAAAAATATGCATTCGTTGCAAAGAATTTCTGGAACTCATTGTTAGCAATGACGAGCCTTAGGTTGACCACAGCACCCCAGAATCGAAGCGTGCAAGCTTGGAATGGAAGCATACCGGCTCCCCAGGAGCTGGGAGATTCAGGTCGTGCCTCCGCTGGCAAAGAGATGACAAAGATTTGGTCCATTTCCTGGGGAAAATAGAAACAATTAATATAGCTGTATTGTTAAACCTTGAAACTGACTTACCAGCCCCACAACTAAATGTCAACCTAGATGAAATTAAATTGCATGAAATTGAAACAGCAGTGAATTTAATGGCTAACAACAAAGCTGCAGGTGAAGATGAAATAACAGCCGAAATGCTAAAAGCTATCATTTATGACAACATGAGACAACTACAGAGAATGTTTAACAAGATTTGGAAAGAAGAGAAGGTCCCTTCTAATTGAAAAAAAGGAATCATTGTTAAAATACCAAAAAAGGCAACCTTAGTGACTGTAACAACTGGAGAGGAGTAACCTTAATATCAGTTGTGTCAAAAATATTTTGCAAGGTCATTTTGAATAGATTTAAAGATATAGTGGATACTGCAATGAGAGAAGAACAAGCAGGATTTCGAAAAGAGAGAAGCTGTCTCGACCAGATCTTTACTCTAAGAATAATACTTGAAGAGCATATTGAAAAGCAGAAACCATTAATACTGAACTTCATAGACTTTAAAAAGGCATTTGATAGCATACACAGAGATTCATTGTGGAGAATTTTAAGACTATATGGAATACCATCTAAAATCGTCAACATCCTTAAGGACTTCTACAATGGATATGTTTGTGCAGTCAAGACAGAAGAAGGGATGAGTGAATGGTTCCAGATTGAAACAGGTGTGAAACAAGGATGTATACTGTCTCCTTTACTTTTTGGGATTACAATAGACTTCATAATGAAAAAATGCTGCACAGGTAACACAGGTATTGACTGAGTACATGGGACCCAACTAGAAGATCTTGATTTTGTTAATGACATAACTCTTATCAGTAATAATGTGAATTCCATGCAAGAAAAAACAGATATCCTGTCTTCACTGGCTAGCAAAATAGGACTTGAAATTAACAAGGACAAAATCAAAATGGAAAAAATACACAAAGAAGGAACAGATATTGAAGAAGTCAATCAATTTGCATACCTTGGCAGGTACATAGACCAGGATGGTGACACTAGAAAGGAAGTTAGGATCAGAATTTCAAAAGCAGCATCGATCTTCAAGAATCTTGAGAACATATGGAATTCAAAAGTTATAAGCACAAAAACCAAGTTAAGACTATTCAATTCAAATGTAATATCCACCCTCATTTATGCATGCGAAAGCTGGAAAACAACTAAAGAAATAGAAAAGAAATTAGACTCGTTTGAAAACAAATGCATAAGGAAAATAATCGGCATCAAGTGGAACGAATTCAAGAACAATGCAGAGATAAGACAGATGACTGAACAACAACCAGTCTCATGGGTGATCAGGAAAAGGAGATGGACATATGTTGCTCACTTGATGAGAAGAAATGATCAGAGAATCCTAAAACAAGCTATCAAGTGGAAACACAACAGCCGAAAGAAAAAGAGGCAGACCGCGTGAAACTCTGAAGAGGACATTGTTAAGAGAGGCCAAATTAACAGACATAAAATCCTTTGATGAGGTTGAAAGACTTGCCGAAGACAGGAAAAATTAGCGAACTACTTTGCGAGCCCTATGTGACGTTTAACGACACGGGAAGGATATAAGATAAGATGGAGAACCACTGGAGCGTTTACGAGCTCCCATCAGACGTGGTTGTTCTGGGCTGTTGACAAAGGTGTGTTGCTCCTCCATGTGGTAAGGCCCGTCCACGCACGGCCGCTTCGATTTGGGAACTTATTCTGTGGAAGAATTTGGACCATCCGCCGTGTACAGTAATATCTGGCGCCAAGAGATTTTCACCTCCTCCCAGCTCTCAAGGGACATCTTGGTAGCCACAGACTTCAGAGTTACGAGGATGTCGAGACAGCGGTGGCGCGGTGGCTGTATGTCCAGGACGTCACATTTCACGAAAAAGATGTCTCAACTGTCATGATAACTTTTAGGGAAAATATCATGAACATAGTGTGCAGTGTGTTATGTCCAGGTAAATATTAACTTGTTGCTTCTGGGGCGACCTTCGTCAAATCCGGCGATATTGAAGTTTCCATCTCCTTCTCCATTTTGCTATTTAAAGTCAAGGAACTAATCTGTCTTACAGAGCACGTTTAGTAAACCAACAACACATGACAGTTCGTGGCTCCTTTGATGTGCTAGATCAAGTGCCAGTTTCTTATAAACAGAGATGTCAGTGGAACACAACATCCAACCTAGTGTCTAATAACAGAGAAACAATATTTTGAAAAAAAAACGCTACTCTGTAACAAGAGTATTCTGTAATATTGAATAATCCGTTCCAAACATTCATTGCGGTAAACGTCGGTAGTTAAATGTATTCAAGAAAGGCAGGAGTTCTCAAATCTTTTCTTTTGGCTTTTGTCCATTTTCTTTCCACTACTAAGTTCCCTAGATTTAGTTCATATTTGACATATAAACCGCTGGGGTTACTAGCTGTGTTAACAAGGACAGAATGATGTTAACGATTATAGTGAAACAGACATTTTAAAACTGATAATATTTCAAATGATAATATTTACATTTGGATTTCTTTGGAGTATTACATGTTGGCTACTGAGTTTTGCACATACGAGTAACATATGTCGGTTTCATTTTCATGGCATCTGCGTTACAGTCTCACGTTATGTTGTAATTTTGCGTTATGTTGTAAATCTCACCTTATGTTGTAATATCACGTTACGGTTTCAATTTACAGTTTCACGTGACCGTCTCACGACAAAGCCTCACTTTACAGCCTCACGCTAGAGCCTCCTCATCTCCTTCTTCAAAGGAATCTAAGATGTCCAGTTTGAGAACCCTTGCTTTAAAAAATACTACGTACCCAGTAAACTTTGAACTGAGTGCACAACTGTGTGTAATACACAGGATAACAGTTTCTTAAGGATAAGGCTGGCCTCTTAAGTTCCTGGATCACAATGTACAGACTCTATGAATCAAAATTAAGGCGAAACAAACGCGCACACCTGCCAACAGTCTGACAGCTTTTAACCCTTCTATTTTCTCAGGCCCGGACTTAACATCAGCCAGAGGCTATGATTAAAGTCGTCTTTATTTACAGCAGACGTTTTTAATCTGGATTACAGGCACGAGTTGCTATCACTGCAGCCTGCACATAGAAACCATGCTTCTTGCTAACATCCAGCTACGATCCTGCGCCATCCCTTCCAGGTCATCGTCCTCTCTGAGCTGGGCAAAACCAGGTTTTTATTGCTGAGATGAAAGAATTAATAAAAAAAATCAGCTAGGTCAGACTAACTCACTTTTGTAGCAGAAAAAAAAACCACACACACAGACATTTGTCTGAAAGGGCATCTGAGTGCCGAAGCGGTTAGTGCACTAGTCTCACATGGCGAAGGACCGTGGTTCGAATCCGGCTGGAAGCGCCCCAGTCACCCAGGCTGTATAAAAGGGCTGCTGGCTTCTTCTAGAGCTGGGAATGGAAAGGCGGGTCAGGCTGACCGCGCCACTCTCTGGTGGGGTCGGCAGTTCAAGGAAAATCTTGATGCCTCCATGGCATAACAAGCTTACCTTTATCGTATTGTTTTGAAAATCTTTAACGCAAATAGTTAAAAAAAAATCTTTCAGCAGATCCTGGTGATTCCCATAAGATCTTTCTGTAGATTCTGGTAGTTGCTGTAATATCTTCCCGAGGATCATGGTGGTTGCTGTAAGATCTTCCTGCAGCTGTGAAATGAATCTGTTGGCCAGAGATACCTGGGTTAAGATCTTGAGAAACGAGCATCGTACCTGATGGATGGGACTCCAGATCAGATTAAAGAATAACTCATTAGAGCGTCCCAGAACTGTTGGGAACATGATGATGTTTAAACCGTTGACAAGGCTGTATTGTCACAACAGCCTGCTTTTGGAATTAGCAAGTAGCAGCTGTTTAATGGCCTGCATTGACGATACCAGCACTTCGTATTCAGTCTCATCTGTCTGTTGTACTTTCATAAGTCAGATTATCAGAAGTTGTTTCAAGTCTTCTACCAATCAGAAACGTACCCATACATCAGCATTTTGTAAAGACTCAGCTATGTCTTTCGTGTCTCGTAGCAAAGATCGGTGGTTCGAATCCAAGCGGGCGCACTCCAACTACCCAGCCTGTAGAACTGGGCACTACGATCCTTACAGAGCTGGGGAAAGAAAGGTGGATACGTATGGTGGTAAATCACATCTCTTTTAGTGTGACAACATCACCTTCTAGTGTGACAACATCACCTAGTGTGACAACATCACCTTCTAGTGTGACAACATCACCTTCTAGTGTGACAATATCACCTTCTAGTGTGACAACATCACCTAGTGTGACAACATCACCTTCTAGTGTGACAACATCACCTAGTGTGACAACATCACCTAGTGTGACAACATCACCTTCTAGTGTGACAGTATCACCTTCTAGTGTGACAACATCACCTAGTGTGACAACATCACTTCTCGTGTGACAACATCACCTTCTAGTGTGACAACATCACCTAGTGTAACAACGTCACTTTCTAGTGTGACGGTAGATAAAATAAAATATGGATATTAACATCACACATGCGTGAAAGCAAATGTATGTACATACGTACGTACGTATGTAAGTATGTATGTATGTATGTATATTTGTATGTAAGTATGTATGTGTGTATGTATGTATGTATGTATGTATGTATGTAGGTAGGTAAGTAGGTATTTAAGTGTGTATGTATGTATGTATCTTCTTATATCTTATATCCTTCCCGTGCCGTTAAACGTCACATAGGGCTTGCAAAGTAGTTCGCTAATTTTTCCTGTCTTCGGCGAGTCTTTCAACCTCATCAAAGGATTTTATGCCTGTTAACTTGGCCTCTCTTAATAATGTCCACTTCAGAGTTTCACGCGGTCTGCCTCTTTTTCTTCGGCCTGTTGTGTTCCACTTGATAGTTTGTTTTGGGATTCTCTGATCATTTCTTCTCATCAAGTGACCAACATATGTCCATCTCCTTTTCCTGATCACCCATGAGACTGGTTGTTGTTCAGTCATCTGTCTTATCTCTGCATTGTTCCTGAATTCACTCCATTTGATGCCGAGTATTTTCCTTATGCATTTGTTTTCAAAAGAGTCTAATTTCTTTTCTATTTCTTTAGTTGTTTTCCAGCTTTCGCATGCATAAATGAGGGTGGATATTACATTTGAATTGAATAGTCTTAACTTGGTTTTTGTGCTTATAACTTTTGAATTCCATATGTTCTCAAGATTCTTGAAGATTGATGCTGCTTTTGCAATTCTGATCTTAACTTCTTTTCTAGTGTCACCATCCTGGTCTATATAGCTGCCATGTATGTATGTATGTAGGTATTTAAGTATGTATGTATATATGTATGTATGTATATGTATATATATATGCATGTATGTATGTATGTATGTATTTAAGTATGTATGTATATATATATGTATGTATGTATGTATGTATGTATGCATTTAAGCATGTATATATATATATATATATATATATATATATATATATATATATATATATCTGAACCTTAAGTGCCCAGGGCACATGGGGCTTCCGCAAGGGTTTTCCACAAATGCCTGTCCTTCGCCTTTTTTTCTGCTCTTGCCAAGGTGAGCCCTCTATTGCTCAAGATCCTTTCTGTTGTTCTTCTCCATGTCTCTTTTGGTCTACCCTTACTTCTGTTCCCCTGTGGTGTCCATCTTAGTGCTATTTTTGGTAGTGAGTTGTCAGTCATTCGGAGCACATGTCCCAACCATCGCCAGCGTCTTTCCTCACTAATTGTTGTCAGTGGCTTCATCTGCATTTCTGCCAATAAGATCTTATTTCTTATGGTGTTTGGCCAAAATATTTTTCTAATTCTTCGTAAACATTTAGTCTGGAAAGAATTCAACTTGTTTTCTATGGTTTTGGTGATTTTCCAGCATTCACTTCCATAGAGTAGTACACTTAGAACATTACTCTTAAATATCCTGATTTTCATATTTATGCTTAGTTTTTTTATTTCCATATAGTCTGCAGCACTGCAAAAGCCTGGTTTGCTCTAGTAAGTCTACTGTTGATGTCCTCTGTGCTGTCTCCATTTTCTACTACTCTGCTGCCAAGGTATACAAATTCGTTGACCTCCTCCATTAACTTGCACTCTGAGTACATTTCTGTTGTTCACATTTTGCTTCATTAACTTTGTCTTTCCTACGTTGATCTTTAGTCCTATGTTGTTTGCATTCTGAGTGAGCTTGTTTATTTTATCTTGCATATCTTTGTGACTGCTTGATAATAGACAAATGTCGTCCGCAAAGTCAAGGTCCTCCAGCACTGTGTCAAGGATCCATTGTAATCCTCTGCGTTTGTCTGATGTTGCCTCCTTCATAAAGATAAATAATGTTGGTGATAGTACACATCCCTGTTTCACTTCTGTTTGTACCCTAAAGCTGCTGGAGGTATGTTCTCCACAGATCACTTTGCACTGAAAACCCTCATATAGGGCTTTGATTACATTTACTATCTTGTGAGGGAGGCCATGCCATCTTAGGATTTTCCACAGTGCATCTCTGTTGACACTGTCAAAGGCTTTCTCAAAATCTATGAATAATGCATATGTTGTGCTATGCCACTCATTTGCCTGTTCTAATATTTGTCTAAGTACAAATATGTGGTCTATGCATGATCTTCCTTTCCTAAATCCTGCCTGCTCTTTCCGAAGTTTTTCCTCAAGTGTTGGTACAATTCTGTTGATGATTATTCTGCAAAATACTTTACTGGTGAGTGGCAGTAAGGTAATGCCTCTCCAGTTCCCGCAATCTCTGAGGTCACCCTTCTTTGGTAGTTTTACTATAAGCCCAGTTTTCCACTCCTCTGGGGCTTTTTCTAGATCCCAAATTTGTTGTAATATCCGGCAAAGTTGTTTTGGTGTTTCTGTTTCTTCTGCTTTCAACATCTCAGCAGTCACTTCATCTTCACCTGGTGCCCTGTCTGATTTTAGCTTCTTTATCGCCTCCTTTACTTCACTTATTGTTATTGGTCCTGTATTGATGTTTAGTTCCGTTTTTGCTTCAGGTATGTCTATTGTTTGTGCTGCTTGTGTTCTGTTCAGTAGGGTGTTAAAGTGTTCCCTCCATCTTTCAATTTTTTCTCTTTCTCCACTGACCAGTTGTCCATTTTGTGTCCTTACTGCACTTTCACATCTTGCGTTGAAGTTACCTATCATCTGCTTTGTGATTTTATATATGGTTTTCATGTCGTTTGTGTATGCTGCTTTCTCTGCTGCTTCTGCTAAGTTGTCATAGTATTGACGTTTATCTTGACGGCATGATTCCTTCACTTCTTTGTCTTTTTGTGCATAATTACTTAAAACTTGTTCTTTAAGCCGTTGTGATTTGGTGTTCAGTAATTTTTTTCTTGATTTCTTTTCTTTGCTCTATCTTTTCCCATGTGGTCTTGCTTATCCATTCCTCTTTTTTCCGTTTCCGATATCCCAGCACCTCTTTTGCTGTTTCCTGTAGTGTTTTATTGAACTCTAGTATGAACATTTCTGGTTCGTCTTGTAGGACACTGAAGCGGTTCTTAAGTACTATTGAGAATTCATTTCTTGTTTGCTGGTCTTTCAGTTTATATACATATATATATATATATGTATGTATGTATGCATTTAAGTATGTATGTATGTATATGTATGTATGTATGTATGTATGTATGTAGTATGTATGTATGTATGTATGTATGTATGTATGTATGTATGTATGTATGTATGTATGTATGTATGTAGTATGTATGTATGTATGTATGTATGTATGTATGTATGTATGTGTATGTATGTATGTATGTATGTATGTATGTATGTATGTATGTATGTATGTATGTGTATGTATGTATGTATGTATGTATGTATGTATGTGTGTGTATGTATGTATGTATGTATGTATGTATGTATGTATGTATGTATGTATGTATGTATGTATGTATGTATGTATGTATGTATGTATGTATGTAGTATGTATGTATGTATGTATGTATGTATGTATGTATGTATGTATGTATGTATGTATGTATGTATGTATGTATGTATGTATGTATGTATGTATGTATGTATGTATGTATGTATGTAGGTATGTATGTATGTATGTATGTATGTATGTATGTATGTATGTATGTATGTATGTATGTATGTATTATGCTGGCTCTTTTCCCTGTCCTCATGGTTTGTTTAAAATATATTGCACCTTAGATAACAAGTGTGTAGTGTCACGTGATCTGAGATACATTTTGTTCCACCAATAGCCGTTCTTCCCTGAGACGTTAGGCCACGGCTTTTGTTCATTTTGCCAGTACCTGCCTTTCGGACTAATTGCTTCTATTGCAGAAACAGAACTCGTTTATGTTGAGAGGCAGGAAACACTTCTGAGACCTACTTCCGGTTCTGTATTCGGTGTCTGCGCACCATATTTTTTTTTTCCAAATGGTTAGAAAACGTGATCAAAGCACTTGAATTCTGTCCCTTACCTCTATTTCTATGTTTAAAGATTTTAGAACTTCTGTAGTCACGAAAATTAGATATTTCCCATTCTGCTGACATTTAAGACCTCTGATCAAAGCTGGGTTGACTGGATATGGTTTGTCGACTTCCTTCTACAACCTTAATGACTTCTTCAGATTTTATCAGTACATATTTATTTCCACGCTAATACGATATTTTGTTCCATTATTGGCTCAGAGAAAGCTCTTTTATAGTTATGTTATCAGAAACGTGCTATTTAGCATAATTCTTGTCTCAGAAATGCTATATTTTCTAACATTCTAGGTTTAGAAGTGCTCTAGTTTCTATCATTCTAAATTTGGACATACTCTCCCCGGAGAATAACTTAAGAAGTTATCAAACACTGTCTCCTGGAGAAAGATTTAAGAGGCTTTCTAATTTTTGAGCTCTTACTCTTCCATGATACTCTGTAGACTTACATCTTCAGACTCTCCACGCAGGAAATCTGTCCATGTTGTAGTCGTTTATCGCCAGAGAAACACAGTCTGATGAACAAGGAAACCTTACTGTTTATCGTCAGAGAAACAGTCTGATGAACAAGGAAATCTTACTGTTTATCGTCAGAGAAACACAGTCTGATGAACAAGGAAATCTTACTGTTTATCGTTAGAGAAACACAGTCTGAGGAACAAGGAAATCTTACTGTTTATCGTCAGAGAAACACATTCTGAGGAACAAAGAGATCTTTACTTTTTATCGTGAGGGGTTTAAAAGAAACATGCAGCATTCTAAACTACAGGGACACATATGTCGTGGACATAACAAACATGTTTTACATGTCTCTACATACGTCTTGTATGTGGGCCACATACGTCTTGTATGTGGGCCACATACTTCTAGCCGCATTACACTAAACGAACATACTATTTGAGCGTAGAAGTCTTGAGTAAGACAGGCAGTTTTTGTTTCGTTTTTTTTTTTTTTTGTTGTGTGCGAATGTTTTTTGTGATCTTTGATTTTTGAAGAGATAAAGGATCATACAAAAACGTAAAGGAACTTTATCGAATCAATAGACAAGATCGTGATCTTTTCTTTAACTACACGTAAAGAATTGAGGGAACTTATGTCGTTATAAACTTCTCGGGATGAGTATACCGACATGGACATATTTTTGCGTGATGTTACGTTTTCTCTTCATATACTGACATCCAGTAGCCGTGTAATCCAGTGCATCTCGCAGTGAAGACAGAAGTTGTCCACTGTCAGATACGGTATGTTTTGTACACACCACAACAGCTGGAGCACCTAGAGGGCCTCGGTAGGATTCTTGGGTTCAACACGTTTGAGTGAAGATGTGTTTCACTACAAACACGTTTGAGTGAAGATGTGTTTCACTACAAACACGTTTGAGTGAAGATGTGTTTCACTACAAACACGTTTGAGTGAAGATGTGTTTCACTACAAACACGTTTGAGTGAAGATGTGTTTCACTACAAACACGTTTGAGTGAAGATATGTTTCACTAGAAACACGTTTGAGTGAAGATGTGTTTCACTAGAAACACGTTTGAGTGAAGATATGTTTCACTAGAAACACGTTTGAGTGAAGATGTGTTTCACTAGAAACACGTTTGAGTGAAGATGTGTTTCACTAGAAACACGTTTGAGTGAAGATATGTTTCACTAGAAACAGATCCACTCGTGGGCTCAGGGGAAAACTATGCGATATAGTTCCTCATAACATTAGGAGAATTAAAACTATACGATATAGTTGCTGATAAAATTAGATTTAAACTTGCCAACGCACTTTTAAATCACGTGACTTGGACAATGTTCTTGATGGGTGGTCATGGGTCCCAGAACCTTGGATAAATTGATACTTCGCGGAGCATTTCACTCTCTCTCTCTCTTTTTCTCTCTATCCCTCTCTCTTTCACTCTCTCTCTCTCTTCCCTCCCCCTCCCCCCACAAACTGGTATTAAGTTAAAAACTGCCACACATTTCTAACGGTCTGCATAATCTAGACGTGCTACTCCGACCACAAAGTGACCTTTCATGGAACCTGGACTGGGAGCTGATGGTGGAATAACTGACGCCCTCAGAGATTATACGCCACGCATTGAGAGGACAGACGATGACGACGATAAGCAGATCATTATAAGCAGGAAACACGTGACTTTTGTAAGTGATGCCAAGCCACAGATGTTTACACCCGGCTTGTGCAGTGATTTATCACATACAGGCCAGAGACACATCTAAAGACCCTGATATAACTTCCGCTGATCTGATTGTTGATTTAGATCTCCATGTACAGCTTCAGTTCTCTCTCAGTCTTTGAGATTCTGACTAACTTTCGGTGACACACGGTTAATAATAAGATTTCAATATCGCAGTGCTGCCAACACACGCTGGTGGTGCTGCTCCGAATATTACTGAAGTTGTTTTTCCCTCACTGGTAATAATATTCACAGCGATAGTGATAATGATCGCTGACTGTCGTAACTTTTCATGGGTGCATACAAGGAGATGTCGCTGAGCTGCAACTCTAGGGGACATAGTGTCATATAACTACATCTCCAGGGGACACAGTGTCATAGAGCTGCAACTCTAGGGGACATAGTGTCATAGAGCTGCAACTCTAGGGGACATAGTGTCATAGAGATGCAACTCTAGGGGACATAGTGTCATAGAGCTGCACCTCCAGGGGACATAGTGTCATAGAGCTGCACTTCCAGGGGACATAGTGCCACAGAGCTGCACCTCCAGGGGACATAGTGTCACAGAGCTGAACTTCCAAGGGACATAGTGTCACAGAACTGCACCTCCAGGGGACATAGTGCCACAGAACTGCACCTCCAGGGGACATAGTGCCACAGAGCTGAACTTCCAGGGGACATAGTGTCATATAACTACATCTCCAGGGGATAGAGTGTCATAGAACTGCGCCTCCAGGGGACATAGTATCATAGAGCTCCACCTCCGGGGGACATACTGTCATAGAGCTGCAAATCCAGGGGACATAGTGTCATATAGCTGCACCTCCAGGGGACATAGTGTCGTAGAGCTGCACCTATAGGGGACATAGTGTCATATAGCTGCACCTTCAGGGGACATAGTGTCATATAGCTGCACCTCCAGGGGACATAGTGTCATAGAGCTGCACCTATAGGGGACATAGTGTCATATAGCTGCACCTCCAGGGGACATAGTGTCATAGAGCTGCAAATCTAGGCGACTTAGTGTCGTAGAGCTGCAAATCTAGGCGACTTAGTGTCGTAAAGCTGCTTCTCCATGGGACATAGTGTCATAGAGCTGCACGTTCAGGCACCTTGGTGTCATAGAGCATCTCCAGGAACCTTGGTGTCATAGATCTGCATCTCCAGGCACCTTGGTGTCATAGAGCTGCACCTCCAGGCACCTTGGTGTCATAGAGCTGCATCTCTAGGCACCTTGGTGTCATAGAGCTGCATCTCTAGGCGACGTAGTGTCACACAATTGCAACTCTGCACGACTTAGTGTCATAGAGCTGCAGCTCCAGGCGGCTTAGTGTCTAGGCACTTCGTGTCATAGAGCTACAAATCTAGGCGACTTGGTGTCATAGAGCTACAAATCTAGGCGACTTGGTGTCATAGAGCTACAAATCTAGGCGACTTGGTGTCATAGAGCTACAAATCTAGGCGACTTGGTGTCATAGAGCTACAAATCTAGGCTACTTGGTGTCATAGAGCTACAAATCTAGGCGACTTGATGTCATAGAGCTACACATCTAGGCGACCTGGTGTCATAGAGCCACAAATCTAGGCGACCTGTGAGAGACGCTACAAGTATTACTTAACCCGTAAAATGAGAGTAGGTACCTGTTTCTTGTAAATAACGAAACAATGGTTAGATTCTTAAACTCTTGGGCATACTTGAACGTGTCTGTTCTATGAGAAAGACTCTCTCTCTCTCTCTCTCTCTCTCTCTCTCCTATCTCTTTACTGCAACAAATGCCTGTTCTCTTTCTGGGTATAGCTTCACTGTGCTACCTTTAGAGACAGAGTATGAAGAGAAAGCTGATATCCTGGCTATTCTCGGATTTCAAGTAAAGCATCGTAGTTCACATCCAACTCTGACTTCAAGTAAAACATCGTAGTTCACATCCAACTCTGACTTCAAGTAAAGCATCGTAGTTCAGATCCCACTCAAACTTCAAATAACACATCGTAGTTCACATCCCGATCAGACTTCAGGTAAAACAGCATAGTTTAGATCTCATTCAGACTTCAAGTAAAACATCGTAGTTCACATCCCACTCAGACATCAAGTAAAGTAGTTCATATACCACTCAGACTTCAAGTAAAGTAGTTTACATCCCACCCAGACTTCAAGTAAAGTGCTTCACATCCCACTCAAACTTCAAGTAAAGTAGTTCACATCCCAATCAGACATCAGGTAAAGTAGTTCACATCCCACTCAGACTTCAAATAAAGTAATTCACATCCCACTCTGACACGACTCTTGTTGCTGAAACATGGTCACGGATGTGGTCACAAAGTGTTGGAGCTCGTAGCTCCGTGAAGATGGCCACAAGACTGTGGACAAAAAAAAAAAAAGTATACAGCCATGCTCCCACTTTGGCCGCGTTTAGGACCGGCCATTTGACCGTAAATCCATTTGGCAGTACACCGATCTCTACAGGGAGTGGTCAAGACACTAAATACGTGTACAGTTCACTATTATAATATGATTCATGAGTTCGCCTAGACAGTGCATGACTAGCATGCCTTGGGCATGACATTTTTGTGGTACTGCGGTCAGGAAGATGATGGATAGTCAGAGCTTTATGGTGAATGTAAATTAATATGTCTCTGGGGAATTTATATGTAAATGATATCTTCTTTATATTTCCCTTTTCCTAATCTGGACATTTTTCGAG
Organism: Achatina immaculata; assembly: GCA_009760885.1. NCBI lineage: Eukaryota > Metazoa > Mollusca > Gastropoda > Stylommatophora > Achatinidae > Lissachatina > Lissachatina immaculata. Next base: position 39,426,904 of record CM019718.1, on the reverse strand, counting down.
GGCACCTTTCCTCTTTAGAAATGACAGACAGGACGAAGATATAACTGATGGAGAAGTACACGGAAGTTCAGAGAGAGAGATATTCGCCTGTTTTATAGACTGTGGTGTCCTGGTTAGCCGAGCGGTTAGGCGCTCGCTTTACTAATCTCGTGGTACCGGGTTCAAGTCCCAGGAGTGAGTTCTAAGGAAATCTGGGAGGGTAAATACGCCCTGGCTTGATACTGACCACATCACACTTCCATGTGGCGAGGGCCGAATAAATACGGGCCTAACACCGTATCCCCAATATGCCTTAATGACACGAAAACAGGATTTTTGTTGTTTTAGTGTCAGCCTGGAGACCACTGTAGATTAGCTTGCTTGAGATCCAGGTACTGCTTTATTCCACAAGTTCTGCCATAACTTAAGTAACCAGACGTCTGGCACTATCTGAGTAATTAGACGGCGTGACCTACTAATTTCTGACCTGGTATGCGTCTAGATCTGGCACTGATCCAGTGACGTCATCAGGATTTATGGCTCTTGTTCCTGGCCCGTGCTGGAGAGAGATAAACAAAAGCTGGAGATAAATGAGGAAAGTGTTGTGCTCTTTTCCACTATAGAGATGTGAAAGACAAGGAAATGCAACATCTAGGCTTACTGAAGCTGCGAAGGACAAATTGGACATGAAAATAAATAACAAAATCATGTAGAAATTATTCCAGACAGCTCTATTTTTTCCCCTAGGTAATGTTCGCAGCAATTTAGATTCCCCCCCCCCCCCTCTAAAAATGATGTACAGGATATTGTTGGTCTTTCCAAGAATTTGAAAATGATTATTTGCTTCAAGAATTTGAACATTTTCTGTTGTTCCAAGAATTTGAATATTTTCTGTTGTTCCAAAAATTTGAACATTTTCTGTTGTATCAAGAATTTGAATATTTTCTGTTGTTTTAAGAATTTCAACATTATCTGATGTTTCAAGAATTTGCTCTTTTGACTGATAACAAAAGTCTTGGCATACATTACCTTATACCATCGCTTACAGTAAATTTATGTTTAGTGATTTTCCAGGACAAAGTTTAGGTTTAACTGTAAAATTTATATCACTTCAAAGTCACAAAATGTATGTTTATTTATTTGTTTCATTGATGTCATCTTAAACCATCTTACTAGGAAAGATTTGATGACATGGATCTACCGTTTGGTTCCTTTCTCTCTCTTACTCTCTCAGTCTCCCTCTCATTCTCTCTCTCCCTCCTCTCTGTCTGTCTGTCTGTCTCTCTCTCTTTGTCTCTCTATCTCCGTCTTGTCTTCATAATATATTTGACCATTTGATGTTTGTCGAACCCTTGATAAATAAGAACGTAACCCTTTCTCCCCTCTATATTTCCTCCAACACATCCCCAAGTATAGTTTATGACGTATTGTTCTCACCCCCAAGTATAGTTTATGATGTATTGTTCTCACCCCCAAGTATAGTTTATGACGTATTGTTCCTACCCCCAAGTAGAGATTATGACATATTGTTCCCACCTCCAAGTATAGTTTATGACGTATTGTTCCTACCCCCAAGTATAAATTATGACGTATTGTTCCCAACCCATAAAGTATAGTTTATGACGTATTGTTCCCAAAGCACCAGGTATAGTTTATAACGTACCGTTCCCAATCCCTCAAGTATAGTTAATGATGTATTCTCTCCAATCCCCCCCCCTCCAAAGTATAGCTTATGACGTATTGTTCCCAACCCACCAAGTATAGATTATGACGTATTGTTCAGTTTTCTGATATGTCCAGGATATTTTTTTTCCTGGATCCCAATTTTTTTTTCACTAGTTTTCTTCTTAATATAGGCTGCTCCAGTCTTGTCTGTCTCTTTTTTTTTTTTTTTGTCGGTGATATAAGAAAGATGGCTATAATAATTGCTGGAGATCTCATATTGATTAAACTCCACCTTGCTATAGATAAGTATCACCACTCCACTTTACTTCAGATAAGTATTACCACTCCATCTTACTTCAGATAAGTATTACCACTCCATCTTACTTCAGATAAGTTTTATCACTCCATCTTACTTCAGATAAGCTTTATCACTCCACCTAGTTCAGATAAGCTTTATCACTCCACCTTAGTTCAGATAAGCTTTATCACTCCACCTTAGTTCAGATAAGCTTTATCACTCCACCTTAGTTCAGATAAGCTTTATCACTCCACCTTAGTTCAGATAAGCTTTATCACTCTACCTTAGTTCAGATAAGCTTTATCACTCCACCTTACTTCAAATAAGACATGTGAATAGGAGATGCTGAGAGAAGAGAGAAAGTAAAGAAAAAAAAGTTCAGTCCACTAAAATACTGAAACATTAAGAAATGTTCATGTCCCAAGACACACTCTTTACTTACACCAGGTGAAGTCCTCGCAGATCACAAGTGCTATCTAACACTCAGTTTCTAGTTAATTTTCTCCCTCGACAAACCCGTGATAAAATATGCAAAGAATTAATGATGTACTGATGTACTGATGTAGTCGTTTACTCAGTGTTTGCCTGGCTGACATCACCTTTCTTTTAGTGCTGATATATGTCGTTTTTTTTTATCTGTTTCATTCTCATTTTCAGACAGCGGTGAATAATCAGCTACATCATTAACCCCCTCAGACTGATCCACTTATCTACCTCATTAATCCACTCACCCACCTCGTTAATTCACACAGTCATCTCATTAACCCACTCAGCCACATCGTTAATCCACTCGGGCAAATCATTAACAGACTTAACCACCTTACTAATCAACGCAAACACCTCATTAATCCACGCAGACACCTCATTAACCCACTAACAATCACTGCTACTACATCTTCCCCTACAAACTGAGGCCATCATCGGCTTCTGCTTTGCTCCAGTGTGTAAACAAAATTCACCAGTAATGAATGTTATCTGCCCAGGATCTATATTGTGTTACAAACAAATGCGCAGGCTGAATGCCATTTTTATCACTTTCCTACCTGCTGCTCGCACAAATGTCATCAGTTTTATCCTAAACCTATAAACAAGTTACAGACTAAACAAATCTTAAGCTGCTAAAATGTTAAATGTCATCATCACCTCACTCGGACTAGTCCACTAGTTCTTCACTCTCCTGCAAGAAGTGCAAGTATAGTCTGTGCTCAGTGCCCGCACTCTGTAGCTCCGGGTAGGCCTCTGAATAAATAACATGAGGAGATTCTTACCAAAGCTACAAAGACCGGGAAGAACTGGCACAAAAACCAGATCGCATGGAGGGTCGCTGTGTAATGTTGATGGGATCGAAAGTCAAACTTGAAGGAGAGGAGCTGCAAGGAAAATGCATCTTGCAAAGCAAACACGTACAGACCATGGCCTGTAAATATTTTACAGTAGGAGAATACTACGAAAAGGATCTTTGGTAGCTCTTGGACAGCTGACACCTGCCACTTTGGTAGCTCTTGGACAGCTGACACCTGCCACTTTGGTAGCTCTTGGACACCTGACACCTGCCACTTTGGTAGCTCTTGGACAGCTGACACCTGCCACTTTGGTAGCTCTTGGACACCTGATACCTGCCACTTTGGTAGCTCTTGGACAGCTGACACCTGCCACTTTGGTAGCTCTTGGACACCTGACACCTGCCACTTTGGTAGCTCTTGGACAGCTGACACCTGCCACTTTGGTAGCTCTTGGACACCTGACGCCTGCCACTTTGGTAGCTCTTGGACAGCTGACACCTGCCACTTTGGTAGCTCTTGGACACCTGACACCTGCCACTTTGGTAGCTCTTGGACAGCTGACACCTGCCACTTCAGAAACACTCCTAAGCGTGAAGTTAGCTGTAGAAAATAGCGTACAGATAACAGCCTCAGCCAAGTACATTTAACCATGTACTTTTAGCCGAGTACTTTGATAAAATACATTTAGCCAAGTACATTCAGCCAAGTACTTTTAGCCAAATACGTTGAACAAAACGGATCAATTTAGCTCTTGAAAGTAGGCCAGTGTGAAGTTTAATATGGGAGAATCAGGTTTTTAAAGAGGAGAAATCTTTCCTTCTTTCTCCATTTTTTTTTCATTTATTTTGTTTCTATAGTTTTGCATAGTCTTTTTTTTCAATGTTTCTCCCTCTGTTGTTTTTTGTCGCACGTTTGATAAAACATTTACACGTTAAGTATTGCTTTAATATCATGACTTAGTTTATCATGTGCGGGCCAGATTCTCCATTAAAGACTTTATTTAACCCAAATATCACACATCTTTTCTGTTGTGGTGGGGATAAGCATTTTAAATCTGAGGAGGAGAGATAATGGTGGAATGTTGATGCTGCGGAATTTTGTCTAGAATTGAAAACATTTTGTCTAGAATTGAAAGAATTTTGTCTAGAATTGAATTTTGTCTAGAATTGAAAGAATTTTGTCTAGAATTGAAAGAATTTTGTCAAAATACGTTAGCTTATTGGTCAGTTTTTATTCATTTGTCCTCGTGGGATTGTCTTCAAGATTATGAAGTTAAAAAAAAATTTAAAACTCATCGTCATCATCATCATCATCATCATCATCATCATCATCATCATCTTCTTCGTCTTCTTCTTCTTCAATCATTCTCAGACGTCGACTTGTGTGCTTCTAAAGTAATCAACTAGTTTTGGTATACATCCCCATAAAGCTTCTCTTGAACTGGTCTTCTCTTGTTGGTCACACCTGTTATCTCTGCACCTCATATGTTGGTCACACCTGTTATCTCTGCACCCCATATGTTGGTCACACCTGTTATCTCTGCACCTTATATGTTGTCAGACTTGTTATCTCTGCACCCCATATGTTGGTCACACCTGTTATCTCTGCACCTTATATGTTGTCAGACTTGTTATCTCTGCACCCCATATGTTGGTCACACCTGTTATCTCTGCACCTCATACAAGGTCAGACAAGTAAGTACTGAGACTGATTTTAATACGGCCAAGACAAAATGCTATCTATGAAGCAAAGCATGGAATACAAAGAGGCAACCTTCATCTATGATCTGGCAACTTTTCATCGCCGCCCGATAAGCAGACGACAAAGAAACCGCCATTTTCTTGACCTAGTTAGAGGTGGAATGTCACGTAATCAGCGTGGAGAAAAAAGCTAACATTAAATTCTGTTTAGAACTCGGAAAAAGTGCCATACAGACAGTTGAATTGATGTGACAAGTTTATGGGGATAATTGTTTATCTCGTGCACAGATATTCAGGTGGTATTCATGTGGTTTTCACCATCATGAGGGACATTAAAAGGAGGACATCTATCGCTCTTCAGAAAGTAAAACAACTAAAGAATCTGTGGAGAGGAACAGACAGAACTATACAAATAAGATTTTTAAGGGCATGCATCTTTCCCATCGCAACATATGCCTGTGAGACCTGGACACTTAAGAAAACAGCTGAGAAACACATACATACCTTTGAATGTAAATGCTACAGAAGAGTTCTTCAAATACCATGGACACAAAAAAGAACAAATATATCCATACAACAAGTACTTAATATTGAAGAAGGCTGGCTAGTAAAGAGGATTAAAGAGAGAAAACTTACATATTTTGGACATATTAAACGTCATGATAATCTAGAGAAGACCGTCTTGGAATGGTGCATAATGGGAAAAGAAAGAGAAGAAGACCAAGGCGAAGATGGCTGCAAGACATCGTTGATAATCTGTAAATGGATGCATCAGCAGCAGGCCATCTTGGTCACAAGCGAGAGGCCTACAGTAGAGCTGTTAGGAAGACAAAGTTCCGCAAGGGACATGCAATTGAATGAATGAGTAAAATGTAAGTGCATGTAAATTATGATACACAGCAAAATGTAAGTGCATGTGGTTCTAAGGACTGTAAATGCGTCTCAAACAGCCTCTGGCAGTCAAGTCCAGCTCCTGGCCTTCCCGTGGCAGAACTGTTTAAACTGACAGGAGAAGGGGCGAGGGCGAATATCTGGCGCCTGAAAACCAGATACTTAGGGTAGATGAGTGGCACGTTTGGTAGCTTATCTACTGCTGTTGGCGAGATTTTTCAGTTGCCGTGCGTGGAGCGGTGTTCCTCCCGGCCAATGAAGAAAGGTGCAAATGAGGTTGCCGCGCAGCATCACTGCGGAAAAGGTGGTAGAAAGGATAAAGCGAATCAAACAGTCAAATCACGGCACCTCTGGTCTGGAGGTCGGCCACGTCCTAAGTGCAGTCATATCGGGTGAAATGCATGAACCGGCTTGTCCCAGAGGTTAAGACACTGCTGGCGAGACTCTTCAAATGCCGCGCGTGGAGCGAAGCTCCTCCCGGTCAAGGAAGAAATGCGGAAAAGAAATAAAGGTTGCTGTGCGGCGCCGATGGGAAAAGGTGGTGGAAAGGATAAAGTGAAGTTTAATCGGTATGTCCAGTAGTATCGCTACGAGAGCTATACACACCACGGCACCTCTGCTCTAGAGGCCGGCCACGTCCGAAATACACCTACACTGGTGAAATATGCCTAAACCGGCACACACCAGGGGTGGAACTTGATGGCTAGACATGTCATGCCACCTCCGCTCTAGAGGTCGGTAACGCCTGATATACACCCATACTGGTGAATTTTGCCTAAACTGGCTCATACCAGGGGTGAATCTTGAAGGCTATGCATGTCACAGTACCTCTGCTCTAGATGTCGGTCACGTCCCAAACACGCCCATACTTGGATAATATGCCTAAACCGGCTCAACCCAGGGGTAGAAGTCACTAGTGGCGAGGATTCGTCCTCCTGGACAAAAGCTCCATCCTGGTCACAACTAGGAAGGGTAGCGGCCACGACCGCAAAATGCTGAAGTCGGAGACACTGGACCAGGGCAGTCTAGATAGGCAACCACCTCTCACCTGGCGGGGATGTTTGATTATCCTAATCAGGCTGAGGTTTTCCGGTGAGAAAGTCCAACTCTGGACTGGATGGGCAACCACCTCTCACCCGGTGATGATACACGGGTATCTCAAAACACGTCGAGGTTTTCCGGTGAGAAGGTCCAACTCTGGCCTGGGTGGGCTACCGCCTCTCACCCAGCGGGGGTGCACTGATATCCTACACACGTCGAGGTCTTCTGGTGAGAAAGTCCAACCCTAGACTAAACTGGTGCAATGAAAACCACGGTGTCACGCAACCCCGCTTCTGAAACCCACCAAGAATACAGGCTAAAGCCCTGTGATACTCTGAACCCCTTGTGGTCCTCTCGTGGATCTCGTGTGGTCTTTTCGGGGACCACACAGGAGACCACGGGACCTAACGAGGACCACAGGCGTAAATTCAGTAGGATCACAGTGCGGTTTTGGTGGTAGAAGCGAACGAAGAAGAAGAAGAAGAAGAGTAAGTGCATGTAAATTATGGTAGACAGTAAAATACTTACACACGTAAAATGGTTGTTGTACAATAAAAAAAATATATCCCTAAAGTTTTTTTTCGTGTCAAAGTGATCAAATTAATCGACTGATTAATGACCACATTTGTTTTCAATTAATCTGTTATTTTGTAATCAGTAACAGCCTTAATAAATTTCCTTTAAAAAAATTCTGTTAAAATTATTTGTTTTGTACATAAACAAAATTCTGTAAATTCAGGACAACTTTTTGAGGTCATAAACATTCCAGCCTTCTGTCTCATCCCCATATCTCCAAGATTTTTTTTTTTTTCCCTGAGACCGCAGACACAGACAAGACCGTTGAGCAGCAGACAGCCCGCTGAGAGAACCACTCGTTAGCCCTCGATGCTGTAACATTCTCAACGTTTCTTCTAAATCGTAACCAGGTGGAACTAAGGGGAGAGCATTCTAATTCCTTTCAACAAACAAGAACGAGACGTCATGAACTTGCACTGCGGTGCGAGGCTTAAACAAACAGGCCGGCCCACTTGTGAAAACAGGTCTGCCATATGGATGATATGTAGCACTCCTTAGGGGGAGCTTTGAGAGCAGCAGTCGGGTATGATCAAGTGCCGATCTACTGATAAACTGCAGTGTTTTGTTTTGCTGTAAACTGATGTCACAGTATGCTTGCTGAAGTAGACCTGAAAATGAACAGTTATTTGAGTTATCAAGAATTAGAGGCGTGGAGTGACAACAAATTAGATCTTCAGTGTGGCCAAGGATTAGAGGCTTGGAGGGATAGCAAATTAGATCTTCAGTGTGGCCAAGGATTAGAGGCTTGGAGTGACAACAAATTAGATCTTCAGTGTGGCCAAGGATTAGAGGCTTGGAGGAACAGCAAATTAAATCTTCAGTGTGGCCAAGGATTAGAGGCTTGGAGTGACAACAAATTAGATCTTCATTGTGGCCAAGGATTAGAGGCTTGGAGCGACAGCAGATTAGATCTTCAGTGTGGCCAAGGATTACACATGTTTTCAGTTCAACCTTCTCTAGTCGGCCTAGTTGTGAAAAAAGACTACCTGACTCCACCACTGTTATGGTAGGAAACGCTGCCAGGTCCGATACTGACCACAGCAACCACAAAGAGAAAGTAAAGGCTACAAGACGTGATATCGGCCACAGCATCCTCAGTCAAGGCCTAGTATCCACTAACATCATATTTTATATATGTCTCAGTCAAGGCACAGTATCCACTAACATCATATTTTATATATGTCTCAGTCAAGGCACAGTATCCACTAACATCATATTTTATATATGTCTCAGTCAAGGCACAGTATCCACTAACATCATATATATGTCTCAGTCAAGGCACAGTATCCACTAACATCATATTTTATATATGTCTCAGTCAAGGCACAGTATCCACTAACATCATATTTTATATATGTCTCAGTCAAGGCACAGTATACACTAACATCATATTTTATATATGTCTCAGTCAAGGCACAGTATACACTAACATCATATTTTATATATGTCTCAGTCAAGGTACAGTATACACTAACATCATATTTTATATATGTCTCAGTCAAGGTACAGTATACACTAACATCATATTTTATATATGTCTCAGTCAAGGCACAGTATCCACTAACATCATATTTTATATATGTCTCAGTCAAGGTACAGTATACACTAACATCATATTTTATATATGTCTCAGTCAAGGTACAGTATACACTAACATCATATTTTATATAGTCTCAGTCAAGGTACAGTACACTAACATCATATTTTATATATGTCTCAGTCAAGGCACAGTATCCACTAACATCATATTTTATATATGTCTCAGTCAAGGTACAGTATACACTAACATCATATTATATATGTCTCAGTCAAGGTACAGTATACACTAACATCATATTTTATATATGTCTCAGTCAAGGTACAGTATACACTAACATCATATTTTATATATGTCTCAGTCAAGGTACAGTATACACTAACATCATATTTTATATATGTCTCAGTCAAGGTACAGTATACACTAACATCATATTTTATATATGTCTCAGTCAAGGCACAGTATCCACTAACATCATATTTTATATATGTCTCAGTCAAGGTACAGTATACACTAATGTAGCATAGCCTTGTAAGTAATGATTATAGTTATTATAATTATTATTATTATTATTATTATTATTAGTGACATGATCAGGAATAAAGAATGTATTGGGGGGCAGAGAAGTTATAGTTAGAGGAGCGAGGAACGGATACTCGGTACTTCAAAGACCTGATCAAAGGTAAAACCGTATCGATAGATCTGATAGATCGTGAGAGTGGTCCAGTTCTAGAGGTGCGACTTCGCGCGCACATGCAGTAGCCCAGGGGGAACAATTGACCAGTAGATCAAAGACTGAACAGAGAACGGACTAGGTCCCGAAGCAGGTAACATGAAAGAGATGGTGGACTTGTTAATGGGAGGTAACAATTAGACGACGGAGAAGAAAGCGAAGACGCTAGTTGCGACCGGTTTTGGCGTGGTCAGAACTTACGAATATAAAGAAGGGAGGAGGATTCAGAAAGAGGGCCGGCGGAGAGCAGATAGGGGTTCTGATAGAGGAGGAGGCAGAGAGAGATTTTGATAGAGGAGGACCAAAAGGTCCTAAACAAGTAGTCTAATAGAAGAACATAACAGATAGAGAAGTAGAGTTAGATTGAACTAGTGTAGCAAGAGATCGTACAGTAATTGTTACCAAGAGCTTTTGTATTACTGAATATTGTGAACGCTGCTTAAATACTGCTTGTAGAATTATGAGAATTTTGATATTGTGATTTTGTGAGATTTCGTGCTACTATGATGAAAATAATGAAATGTGTATAATCTTGCCTATGCCTATTATTACAAGTGAGTTATCAGCTATACGTATTGATCATATTGATATTATTTGTCAAATTAAAATGAATCAGTGAAATGTTCATGAGAAATCTTCTATTGCCATGTATGTGAAACTTCGACGTGTGATGTACCAAGGTGAGATGTGATGATAATAGAACATTCAATAATAACAATAATAATGAACAATATAAATGAACTAAAACTGTGTTATACTAACATATTTTTATATGTCTCAGTCAAGGTACAGTATACACTAACATCATATTTTATATATGTCTCAGTCAAGGTACAGTATACACTAACATCATATTTTATATATGTCTCAGTCAAGGTACAGTATACACTAACATCATATTTTATATATGTCTCAGTCAAGGTACAGTATACACTAACATCATATTTTATATGTCTCAGTCAAGGTACAGTATACACTAACATCATATTTTATATATGTCTCAGTCAAGGCACAGTATCCACTAACATCATATTTTATATATGTCTCAGTCAAGGTACAGTATACACTAATGTAGCATAGCCTTGTAAGTAATGATTATAGTTATTATAATTATTATTATTATTATTATTATTATTAGTGACATGATCAGGAATAAAGAATGTATTGGGGGGCAGAGAAGTTATAGTTAGAGGAGCGAGGAACGGATACTCGGTACTTCAAAGACCTGATCAAAGGTAAAACCGTATCGATAGATCTGATAGATCGTGAGAGTGGTCCAGTTCTAGAGGTGCGACTTCGCGCGCACATGCAGTAGCCCAGGGGGAACAATTGACCAGTAGATCAAAGACTGAACAGAGAACGGACTAGGTCCCGAAGCAGGTAACATGAAAGAGATGGTGGACTTGTTAATGGGAGGTAACAATTAGACGACGGAGAAGAAAGCGAAGACGCTAGTTGCGACCGGTTTTGGCGTGGTCAGAACTTACGAATATAAAGAAGGGAGGAGGATTCAGAAAGAGGGCCGGCGGAGAGCAGATAGGGGTTCTGATAGAGGAGGAGGCAGAGAGAGATTTTGATAGAGGAGGACCAAAAGGTCCTAAACAAGTAGTCTAATAGAAGAACATAACAGATAGAGAAGTAGAGTTAGATTGAACTAGTGTAGCAAGAGATCGTACAGTAATTGTTACCAAGAGCTTTTGTATTACTGAATATTGTGAACGCTGCTTAAATACTGCTTGTAGAATTATGAGAATTTTGATATTGTGATTTTGTGAGATTTCGTGCTACTATGATGAAAATAATGAAATGTGTATAATCTTGCCTATGCCTATTATTACAAGTGAGTTATCAGCTATACGTATTGATCATATTGATATTATTTGTCAAATTAAAATGAATCAGTGAAATGTTCATGAGAAATCTTCTATTGCCATGTATGTGAAACTTCGACGTGTGATGTACCAAGGTGAGATGTGATGATAATAGAACATTCAATAATAACAATAATAATGAACAATATAAATGAACTAAAACTGTGTTATACTAACATCATATTTTATATGTCTCAGTCAAGGTACAGTATACACTAACATCATATTTTATGTATGTCTCAGTCATAAGAACGCCTCTCCACTTTCTTATGCGTATGTGCATGCGCATGTGTGTTTGTGTGTTTGTGTGTTTGTGTGTATACAAGTAGGAGATCTCCACAAATTTTTTTCAGTTACAGTTTTTATTTTTCAATCGTTTCTGCTTCCTTCTAGGTCTGTTATATATCATGTCCATCAGATGCCTTCTTATGTCGTTGTTTGGTTGTTCGTTTTGGCATTTAGCGATCCATAGCTCATGCTAGCGTCGGGGTTAACGATTCATAGCTCACATGCTAGCTCCAGGGTTAATGATCCATAGCTCACATGCTAGCGTCAGGGTTAACGATTCATAGCTCACATGCTAGCGTCAGGGTTAACGATTCATAGCTCACATGCTAGCGTCAGGGTTAACGATTCATAGCTCATGCTAGCGTCAGGGTTAACGATTCATAGCTCATGCTAGCGTCAGGGTTAACGATTCATAGCTCATGCTAGCGTCAGGGTTAACGATTCATAGTTCATGCTAGCGTCAGGGTTAACGATTCATAGCTCATGCTAGCGTCAGGGTTAACGATTCATAGTTCATGCTAGCGTCAGGGTTAACGATTCACCTCTCCAAGACCCTGTTCCACCTCTCCGTTGATACTCCCGGTAACATCCATAGCCTGGCTAACGGGGCAGGGGTCGCCATATGGTGGTGGAGTCTGCTTAATAAGTACTGCACACTGCCCCTGCTTTCTAGCTTCACTCAAGGATTGAAAAATAACTAACGTAACTCGCTCAACATTCCGGCACCATGCTGTACCTCAACATCTTCACCTCATCGGCTGGAAAGAACACCAGTCCCAGTTCCAGGGAGATAGAAGTAATAGTAGTAGTAATAGTAGTAGTAGTAGTAGTAGTAGTAGTAGTAATAGTAGTAGTTGTAGTAGTAGTAGTAGTAATAGTAGTAGTGGTAGTAGTAGTAGTAATAGTAGTAGTAGTAGTAGTGGTAGTAGTAGTAGTAGTAGTAGTAGTAGTAGTAGTAGTGGTAGTAGTAGTAGTAGTAGTGGTAGTAGTAGTAGTAGTGGTGGTAGTAGTAGTAGTAGTAATAATAATAGTAGTAGTAGTAGTAGTAGTGGTAGTAGTAGTAGTAGTAGTGGTAGTAGTAGTGGTAGTAGTGGTAGTAGTAGTAGTAGTGGTGGTAGTAGTAGTGGTAGTAGTGGTAGTAGTAGTAGTAGTGGTGGTAGTAGTAGTGTAGTAGTAGTAGTAGTAGTAGTAGTAGTAGTAGTAGTAGTAGTAGTAGTAGTAGTAATTGACGATATGTCTTTATTTTCTCCAAACAGAAAAGTTTCTAAGATTGTTTAGAGGTACTTATTTTTTGTACAATTATAGTCAAGGAAGAAAAGCTGCACTTTGAGAAGTTGAGATCAACACGAAAGACTCAGAGCAGTCGAGAGAAACATGAAAGACTCAGAGCAGTCGAGAGAAACATGAAAGACTCAGAGCAGTAGAGAGAAACATGAAAGATTCAGACCAGTCGAGAGAAACATGAAAAACTCAGAGCAGTCGAGAGAAACATGAAAGATTCAGACCAGTCGAGAGAAACATGAAAAACTCAGAGCAGTCGAGAGAAACATGAAAGATTCAGACCAGCCGAGAGAAACATGAAAGGCTTAGAGCAGTCAGAGGGCTACAAAAAAAAACAAACAATTTAGGACAGTCGGCACACACCCAAAGCACACTGTCGGGTGAGCGATAGAATAGCTTTGAGTGAGCGAAAACATGGGCAGGTAACTTCTGCCGACATTTAGTAGGATACATTGTATCCTGACTGGGAGAAGTGATGGAGACAAGATAATCAAAAATAAATGCCTGGCAACAGGACTAAGGAAAATAGATAAGCCAATGTTGCTTTGTCATGTCTTGTCTTGCTTTATTTTGTCTCGTCTTGTCTTTTCTTGTCTCCTTCCTCCGATACCTTAATTTGTCGAGAGAGTAATAGACTTGTGCTCATATAAAGAGATAACTAAAGTTGCTATTATTGCTTCCATCCATCTCCTTCAAAGATGGCCGATGAGTCTGATAGTCACAGTAATAAATAGAGGCCTCTAAAGTCGTTTGATCTCGAATCACAAATTTACACCAGATGGCCCGATGGGACTAGGGTTAAATCTAACGAAGGCATCTGATTGGCTGGTCGGTTTCCTTGACTAGCAGCGTGGGGTTGCGATTAGTGAATTGTTTTTAGTAACTGGGGGAGTTATTTGGAAGCCAAGAGATGAACGGGGCCTGTGAGGAGAGAAGAGCTGAGCGGGCCCCGTGAGGAGAGAAGAGCTGAGCGGGGCCGGTGAGGAGAGAAGAGCTGAGCGGGGCCCGTGAGGAGAGAAGAGCTGAGCGGGGCCAGTGAGGAGAGAAGAGCTGAGCGGGGCCAGTGAGGAGAGAAGAGCTGAGCGGGGCCAGTGAGGAGAGAAGAGCTGAGCGGGGCCGGTGAGGAGAGAAGAGCTGAGCGGGGCCAGTGAGGAGAGAAGAGCTGAGCGGGGCCAGTGAGGAGAGAAGAGCTGAGCGGGGCCAGTGAGGAGAGAAGAGCTGAGCGGGGCCAGTGAGGAGAGAAGAGCTGAACGGGGCCGGTGAGGAGAGAAGAGCTGAACGGGGCCCATGAGGAGAGAAGAGCTGAGAGGGGCCGGTGAGGAAAGAAGGATGTTAACAAACCTGTACGAGTTTTCAGACAACAATAAAATATGTTTCAAGTTGGATCACTAGGACAGTATCTTCTCTATGTTTCAAGTTGGATCACTAGGACAGTATCTTCTCTATGTTTCAAGTTGGATCACTAGGACAGTATCTTCTCTATGTTTCAAGTTGGATCACTAGGACAGTATCTTCTCTATGTTTCAAGTTGGATCACTAGGACAGTATCTTCTCTATGTTTCAGATGAATCACTAGGACAGTATATTCGTTTCAAGTTGGATCACTAGGACAGGAGATTCTCTATGTTTCAAGTTGGATCACTAGGACAGTATCTTCTCTGTTTCGGTTGAATCACTAGGATAGTATATTCTCTATGTTTCAAGTTGGATCACTAGGACACTATCTTCTCTATGTTTCATTTGAATCACTAGGACAGTATCTTCTCTATGTTTCATTTGAATCACTAGGACAGTATCTTCTCTATGTTTCATTTGAATCACTAGGACAGTATCTACTCTATGTTTCATTTGAATCACTAGGACAGTATCTACTCTATGTTTCATTTGAATCACTAGGACAGTATCTACTCTATGTTTCATTTGAATCACTAGAGCAGTATCTTCTCTGTGTTTCAAGTTGGATCGCTAGGACAGTACCTTCTCTGTGTTTCAGCTGGATCATTAGGACAGTATCTTCTCTCAGAGTTAGGTTCAGATTGTTACGCTGTGATGCAGCAAGCACGGTACTCGTAAAAGATTCACTTGTGCGCTCTCATGTCCTGGTTCAATCCTGGTACTCGTAAAAGATTCACTTGTGCGCTCTCATGTCCTGGTTCAATCCTGGTACTCGTAGAAGATTCACTTGTGCGCTCTCATGTCCTGGTTCAATCCTGGTACTCGTAGAAGATTCACTTGTTCAAAACCACAAAGAACGCATGAAAGAAGCTTCCATGCAGGCTCCACGTCCAATTTTTCCTGTCAGAGAGAATAAAGGAGCGACTCATCCTCTTGTTAGGAGCACCAAGAGGAGGTTGAATAGGGTCTTGACCAGCACGGCCCAATAACTCCAGCATCATTCTAGCGCAGCCATCTTTGTTGCCTGGTGCTATAGTATTGGGAACATAGAAACACTGACAAAGTGTTTAACACTGAAACCATAGCAACAACGACAAATTGTTCAGTACTGACAGCATATCAAAACTGACAAAACTTTTAAGCACTGAAAACAAAGCAACAATGATAAAACTTTTCATCACTGAAAACATAGCAACAATAAACAAAACTTTTCATCACTGAAAACATAGCAAAAATGATAAAGCTTTTCAGCACTGAAAACATAGCAACAATAAACAAAACTTTTCATCACTGAAAACATAGCAAAAATGATAAAGCTTTTCAGCACTGAAAACATAGCAACAATAAACAAAACTTTTCATCACTGAAAACAAAGCAACAACGAACAAAACTTTTCAGCACTGAAAACATAGCAACAGTAAACAAAAATTTTTATCACTGAAAACATAGCAAAAATGATAAAGCTTTTCAGCACTGAAAACATAGCAACAACAATAAAACTTTTCAGCACTGAAAACATAGCAACAACAATAAAACTTTTCATCACTGAAAACATAGCAACAGCAATACAACTTTTCAGCACTGAAAACATAGCAACAACAATAAAACTTTTCAGCACTGAAAACATAGTAACAACGAAGAAAACGTTTCAGCACTGAAAACATAGCCACATCGACAAAACTGCTTAACCCTAAAAACATAACAGTAACGACAAACTTTTCAGCACTGAGAACACAGCAACAGCTACAGAACCTTTTTTTTTACATTGAAAACATAGCAACAACAGCAAAACTTTTCACAATGACTTCATCTTCTTTTCCACATTGCACACATCACTCATAAGAAATATAAACAAAGCCGTAACGTGTTTCCTTGGAGTATATCAGATTCGCATTTAAAACCTGTATCATATCACGCCAACCCAGTTTTTACACCCCTCCACTTCAAATCTCAGCGACCTGTAGACTCGGTACCTGTCGCCTCACCTTTCACGAAGACAGGTATAAAACCTGCAGTCTGCATGCCTGGCCCACGGTAGGTAACTAGGTCTGTCCTATTATCATCCCAAGCGTTAGCTCTTCTTGACCCAGAACTTCCAGGCTAGTTAGGGCCGCTTCATGTAATCAGTGTAAGCTTAGTGCATGGATATGTCATATGCCATCTATAAATGTCAGAGACATCTGTACGTATTTTGACTTATCAATGGACAGTCAGTGCCTTCAGTTCTGTTATAAACATCAAAACTATTTCGTTTAATATAAATCACAAAAATACATAATTTTGTTTTCATTAAGATGTTAACAGTTATAACACTTGCACCTAAATTCTAATCTTTTTTTTTTTTTCTGTTCTGACAAATAACATATTTTTTGCGGAAGTTATTTCCAGAAAATTAAAAACGTGTTCATGTTTTTGCGCTAAATTAAAAAAGTAGTGCATAAAATATGAGATATAGCTAAAATGAAAAATAAATATTAAAAATGGACGCTTGATTTGTCTATGGCAAGGATATTAGCAGCAGAACTCAGCTTTGGAACGAACTATAAATAAGTAAATAACTTTACGTGTATTAACCAAAGTTAGTGGAAAATAAAATGCAGTATAAGTTAACACTAGAGAAAAGAGACGTGCTACAGTTATGACAGATGAAAGACACGAATACTACAGGCTAATGCTAAGACTAAAGGCTAATGCTAAGTCTAGATGCTATTATCAAGACTGCAGGCTAATACTAAGATTGGAGACTAATACTGCTAATGCTAAGATTGGAGACTAATACTGCTAATGCTAAGACTGCAGGCTAATGCTACGACTAAAGGCTAATGCTTAGCTTAGATGCTATAAATAAGGCTAGAAGCTAATACTAAGACTACAAGCTAATACTAAGACTAGAGGTTAAGACTAAGACTACATGCCGATGCTGAGACTACAGGTTAATGCTAAAACTAGAGGCTAATACTAAGACTAGAGGTTATGACTAAGACTACACTGCCAGTGCTGAGTCTACAGGCTAATGCTAAAACTAGAGGCTAATACTAAGACTAGAGGTTAAGACTAAGACTACATGCCGATGCTAAGACTACAGACTAATGCTAAAACTAGAGGCTAATACTAAGACTAGAGGTTAAGACTAAGACTATATGCCGATTCTGAGACTACAGACTAATGCTAAAACTAGAAGCTAATACTAAGACTACAGGCTAGTATCTGTGGATTTAAGAGAAACGGAAATGAAAAGTGCTGTGTGCATGTGGAGTCAGAGAAGACAGCAGGCTATAACCTACAGAGCTACAGCCTGCGAAGAGCTAGAGATGCTGCTGTGACTCTCTGAAGTCCATGTGAAAGAGAAGTTGTTTGGATACATGCATCTCTGGGAACAACTGCCAGTTAATATCTGAGGCGAAAATCAACATCTGAGAAAGAAAGTATAAATGTGCTTTAATTATGTTCGACATTTGCATTTTCAAATATCGGCAGAGACCCGGTCTTCGCGCTACATGTGGGAACATCAAACTGTCAAAGGGGGGGGGGGGGTAGTCTGCCGCATTTTATCATTATTAGTCTGTCTGTGTGTCTGTTGATAGCAGACAACCACACCGCGGTGTTCCCGAACATTACAATCAGGACCCGTATTGTTCCCCTTATCCTGAGCTTGGACCGCGATAAACGAAACGGGCCGTCCCGTCTAACCGGTACAGCCCACTTCTAGGAGGCGTTCTCGCTCCACCTTCGCGACTTTCGCTTGTTTAACGTTTTCCATTCATGTCCTCACTGACTCGCGGCCGAAGGGCATCTGAAAAAAAAAAGAAGTGTAGACTATAGATTCGGGTAGCTTTGTGAAGTGGAAGACGTCAAGATACGTTTGCTGTTAGCTCATTAGCCATGTCGTGCTCTGACCCCAGCCGAAACTAAATCTGCTATCAGTTCAAGTCTTTCATGACGCAGATAGCTTCTCTGTCTTCCTGTAGTGTGTAAAAGAAAAAAAAAAGTAATTTTAAGGAAATATCAACGTCTGTATATTTTATCCAAGGGTCTGTTTATTTTTATGCCGGGTTATATTTTCTTCTCGTTGTGTTTTTTACACTAACCCGATCAGGAAAACTTGTTCTTTGATCTCGTGGATCTCCGCGTCTGACGAGCAAAGCTCGAGATCGCCATTATGCAGCAATATCCTGCACAAACATTCGCTGGAACAGCAAGAACGTGAACATATAAGAGCTCTCTACCCACGTGGCTTCCCCCTGCCTGAATGAATACCGCGCCTTTCAGGCTGTTAACAGCCACGGAAACAGCTGCCGCCAAATCGGCTGTAAGAATCGCTGAGCAATCTTTGCTTACTCGGCAAATCCATATTCTGTCCTTGGTGAAATCGATTTCCGACACCGATTTCATAGAATTTCTTCGCTGAAATAATCGATTATGTTTTGAATGATTGAACAGGTATGAGTGAAAAAAAAAAAACAGAGAAAATATTTCGTGAAATTAAGGCTATTTTAAAACAAAAATGGCGGCAATATGTACGTCCTTTTATTTAACAAAAGTTCAAGGCATTTTTAAAACACTGAAGTAATATGTAATACACAAGTTTGCAGGTTAAAACGAAATACATTCTAAAGCTCTTATAAACACATTTTCTAATGCAGCTTAGGCAGAATGTTGTGAAATTGTTCGCTGAGTAGACCATATATCCCTCAATCATCATAATGGCATGAGCATAGGCAGTGACAGGACAGGATGTTGTGGACCATAACAGCAATGTTCCGGCACACTGGCTGTGTTTCTCTTCTTCTTCTTCTTCTTCTGCCGAAATGTGTTCTGGGACTTCTTATACTGGCTCCAGAAGGTAAGGATTTACAAAGGATTTAATATTTTGTCTATCTGTGTGTTTGTCCGTCTGTGTGTCCGTTTGTTTGTCCGTCTGTGTGTCTGTCTGTTTGTCCGTCTGTTTGCCCGTCTGTGTGTCTGTCTTTATCCGTGTGTATGTCTGTTTGTCCGTGTGTGTGTGTGTGTTTGTGTGTCTGTTTTTTGTCTGTCTCTTTTGTGTTTACAAAAAGTGTCAGACATAAATGTTTGATGTTTCATGTCACACAAACTTGACCTAGTTGTGCAAGTCGTTTTCGACTGACAGAGAGGCTTGAAGCTTTAAACAGTGCATCACTACCTGGAGTTTGTCACAAATAGTGCATTACTATCTGGAGTTTGTCACAAATAGTGCATCACTACCTGGAGTTTGTCACAAATAGTGCATCACTGCCTGGAGTTTGTCACAAATAGTGCATCACTGCCTGGAGTTTGTCACAAATAGTGCATCACTGCCTGGAGTTTGTCACAAACACAGCGTTTGTAACTGTCTAGTCAGTTGTTACTAAGCCAACATGTGACAGCGTCTGTAACTGTCTAGTCAGCTGTTACTAAGCCAACATGTGACAACGTTTGTAACTGTCTAGTCAGCTGTTACTAAGCCAACATGTGACAACGTTTGTAACTGTCTAGTCAGTTGTTACTAAGCAAACATGTGACAGAGTTTGTAACTGTCTAGTCAGTTGTTACTAAGCAAACATGTGACAGAGTTTGTAACTGCCTAGTCAGTTGTTACTAAGCAAACATGTAACAGCATTTGTAACTGTCTAGTCAGTTGTTACTACGCCAACATGTGACAGAGTTTGTAACTGTCTAGTCAGTTGTTACTACGCCAACATGTGACAGAGTTTGTAACTGTCTAGTCAGTTGTTACTACGCCAACATGTGACAGCACTGGTAGATATTATAGGAAACGTGTGGAAGTACTGAAGACACCACTCAATGTTTTATATAATATATAATTATGATGTTTTATATAATATATAATTATGATGTTTTATATAATATATAAATATGATGTTTTATATAATATATATAAATATGATGTTTTATATAATTGTTTTAAAAGATACCCTCAATGCCCAGAGCACATGTGTTTTTGCTTTCTTCATTTCTAGGTCACACTGTTCTGCCCCTAAATTCATACCTTTCACTTTACATGTCAGGTCAAACTTTAGGTGTCTGGAACACATAAAGTTCTCTTGTGTTTCGGTTTTAAATATACCTCTTCATTTGAAGAATGCTCTACTTAGATTGAAAACCTCATAAACAGAAGAGTTCTTGAGGCATTAGCAGAACTGGCCTCCCGTTTTATTCTAAAACCCTTTAACGTTAAAAAAAAAAAATCTATCAGAACCTGGTTACCAATTCAAGCGGGAAACCTGGATGTTCCTAGCGCATCAGAGAAGTATTGGAAGATGCTTCATGTATTCTGGATAGACTTGGCTGAATATATACAGTATACATGTATTCTGGATAGACCTGGCTGAATATATACAGTATACATGTATTCTGGATAGACCTGGCTGAATATATACAGTATACATGTATTCTGGATAGACCTGGCTGAATATATACAGTATACATGTATTCTGGATAGACTTGGCTGAATATATACAGTATACATGTATTCTGGATAGACCTGGCTGAATATATACAGTATACATGTATTCTGGATAGACTTGGCTGAATATATACAGTATACATGTATTCTGGATAGACTTGGCTGAATATATACAGTATACATGTATTCTGGATAGACCTGGCTGAATATATACAGTATACATGTATTCTGGATAGACCTGGCTGAATATATACAGTATAACTTTTTCTATTTCTTAGTTCCCTAGCAAAAGTGATAACACCCGGTGATGATCGTTTGTCAGACTTCGTGGTACTACTTCATGATGTACGACAGAATTTATTTTACTTAAATTTATTTATCCTCCAACATTGGGTGGGTCCTGTGCGAGTGTTTGTGTGTTTTGTGTGATATATAGGCCCTAACAGGCATCTTTCGTCCCAGGCTGAGGAAAAGGGGTCAAGCTGTAATAGTTTATTTATCCAGGGCTTTTTGGGTGTCATAAATCACAGGTCAAGGAAGGGCAATAACTCGTTTATCTTGTTCCGGTCAAGAGGTCTTTCAAAGTCTCAGGTTCAAGACGTAGCTCTCGAAGTAGATAAGCTTTGAGCGCCCGTGCCTGGCGTCCCGATGCCGGGATTAGAACTTCAAAGAGACTACAAAGGCAGTGAAGTTTAATAAAGTTCCCCCCCCCCCCTCTCTGTCTGTAGACCTACCGCAGCTCGTTAAGGTCGTAGAAATCTTCCTCCCCTCTCTCTGTCTGTAGACCTACCGCAGCTTGTTAAGATCGTAGAAATCTTCTTCCTCTCTCTGTGCCTGTAAACTTACCGCAGCTCGTTAAGGTCGTAGAAATCTTCTTCCCCTCTCTCTGTCTGTAGACCTACCGCAGCTCGTTAAGGTCGTAGAAATCTTCTTCCCCTCTCTCTGTATGTAGACCTACCGCAGCTCGTTAAGGTCGTAGAAATCTTCTTCCCCTCTCTCTGTCTGTAGACCTACCGCAGCTTGTTAAGATCATAGAAATCTTCTTCCCCTCTCTCTGTCTGTAGACCTACCGCAGCTTGTTAAGGTCGTAGAAATCTTCATGAGACGTCTCTTGTTTGAGATTTTCTCGCTCGAGAAAATTCATATAAAATTGTGATATAATTATACGTCTCATGCGCCAGGGCGCTAAACTTAAAACTTGTCCTCGCTTCGAATGTGCCCGTGTGCGTGGGAGGTGGGGGTTAGGGTGGGGGGATGGTGACAAGTGAGGAGAGAGGAGGGTAGATTTTTGTATCTTTGGAGTAGAAAAGAGCGACATAAAAACAGACCAGTAATTCTCAAAATGTAAACTTATGTTTTCCAGCATTGTGTGTGAGTGTGTGTATGTGTGAGAGAGAGAGAGAGAGAGAGAGAGAGAGAGAGTGTGTGTGTAAGTTGATGAGAAAAAAACTGAGGGAGAAGTTGGAAGGAAGAAGATTTAGGGCTTCGGTGGCGAAGCAGGTATCTTTTTTTCTGGTTTAGTGCGCTGGTCTCTCGTTGCGAAGGTTGATGACTCAAATCCCGGTCCCCCAGGATGTAGAAATGAGCACCCAGCTTCTTCTGGGCCTGGCGAAGGAAAAGTAGGTCAGGCATGACGCTGACCACATCACACTCTAGTGGGCTGACAGGTCAAGACGACACAGACACTAACATCATATACCCTGACATAATAGGCTTAAGTTTACCTTTAATTTACCTGATCTGTCAAAGTAGAGGTTAGAGATAGTTTCTGTGTATAGAAAATTTAATATGTTGGTGGAAAGAATATCTCCCAGCCTCAAAGATACCAAGATGGCCTCCTAAATTAAGGTCTTATAACACTCATGGAGTAGGATCAAGATTGGACCATTGTGACGTTGTCTAAGTTATAAACTCATCTAAGAAGCAAGTTACAGGAACATCACGACGAGGAGGGATAGGCTTGTGGCCGGTCATGGTTCTCCACGAGTAGCCTCCTTCTTCACACGTTCCAGCATTTACCCCAGAAAACAGACCAGGAATGTGAAGGCACTGAACTGTCACGTTTAATTCTACGCTGAACCTTCTTCTCGTTCATGGGCTAGAGACAACTGGAACGAAAGAAAGAGGTTCAATATTAAAGATCTGTCAGAGTCGTCCGACATTCTGCTCATTTATTTCTCACTCCGGTGAGGCTGTCAGCGACCCATAGCTGATATGCCAGCGTCAGGTTTAACGAACCATAGCTGACCAAGACCCTGTCCCACCTCTCAGTGGTACCCCCAGTAACAGGCTTAGCTTGTCTAACGGGGCAGGGATCGCCATAGTCCCCATTGTGATGGAGCCTGCTAAAGAAGCATTTCACACCCTCCCCCCCCCCCTGTTTTTTAGATGTACTCCGGGACTGAAAAAGTAGCCGCCATAACCCGCTCCCACGCCGATACGATGCTGTGCCTCAACATCTCTACAGCATCGGCTGCAAAGAACAACAGCTCGCAGTTACAGGGAGTTCGTACAAGTACCAGCACAAGTTCCGAATGTTGCTAGTGGAAGTGGCGAAGTGACTGCGACGCTCGCGGATGTGGATGGATGGGGAGTTTCTGTAGACTCTGCTTCTCCTCCTGGTGATGATTTTCCCAAAGTTTGGGTTATTTTCACGTGTCGAAGAGAAGATCTGAGAATTTTCACGTGTCGAAGAGAAGATCTCAGAATTTTCACGTGTCGAAGAGAAGATCTGAGAATTTTCACGTGTCGAAGAGAAGATCTGAGAATTTTCACGTGTCGAAGAGAAGATCTGAGAATTTTCACGTGTCGAAGAGAAGATCTGAGAATTTTCACGTGTCGAAGAGAAGATCTCAGAATTTTCACGTGTCGAAGAGAAGATCTGAGAATTTTCACGTGTCGAAGAGAAGATCTCAGAATTTTCACGTGTCGAAGAGAAGATCTGAGAATTTTCGACTTTTCTGGAGCATGATGATCATCCTAAAATATGTCAACATTTGAAATCACTTTTTTTGTTGTTGTCAGTTCCTGTACAGGGTCCGGCATAAAGCGTGGCTGGATTTAACTGACGTAGTGCGCAGAAACTGAATACGTATGAAAAAAAAAACATGACGCCAGACATGAAGCAGACAAACGGTCAGTTTTAACAATGGCTTCTTGGCAAACGCAACATCGCGCATTCACCGTTGAAACTTATTTTACAAATGGAGAATCTTCTATTACTGTACAACGAAAATTTCGTCGCCATTTTGAGTTGCATTCCCGTGATAATGTTCCCGATCGGAGGACAAAACAATTTTGAAGTGGATCAAATAATTTAAGGAAACCGCTAATTGCCTTAATAACAAGTCTACTGGTCGTCCAAGAACTCAACAGACACCTAAACGAATTCAAGAAGTCCGCAACGCATTGCTGAGTAGCCCTCGGCGATCAGCTGTTAGGAACGCTTTGGCACCTGGCATCCTCTTACTGTTAATAGTGATCGTTATGTGCAGATGCTAACTGAATACTTCATTCCAGACTTGGCCAATAGAAATAAGAGACTAATATGGTTTCAACAAAATGGAGCAACTGCCCACACAGCCCGTCAGTCCATGGCCATGCTGCGACAAGCATTTCCCAATCGTCTTATTTCCAGATTCATTGGCCGGGAAGGTCACCGGATTTATTGGCCACAGACTTCTTTTTGTGGGGGTATCTCAAGAACACAGTGTATGCTAGTCGATCACAGTCAGTTACAGACCTAAAAGATCTAATCCGACACTGCATTCAAAATATCCCTTTGAACATGTTAAACGGTGTTATGCGGGAATTTTCCAGACGCCTGGCTGAATGTATCAAATGTAATGGCGGTCATCTAACCGGCGTAATTTTTAAAACCTAAATATGATTGTCAGTAATAATAAAAATAACCACTTTTCTGAGTTTCATTTCACTTTTTTTTTTTAAAACCAAAAACATGTATAGCGCTTATTTATTTTCCATTTTTAAAATCCAGCCATGCTTTATGCCTGACCCTGTATATAATGGAACATGTTCTTAAAAGAACTAAAGGTGAAAACGAGATTGATTGAACTTTATTTGCAAAGAGTGAAGAACTGGACATGCAGGGCGAAGGAGAGAGAGAGAGAGAGTGTGTATGTGTGTGTGTGTGTAGAAGAGGAAAAGAGACAGAGAGAGTGGAGAAGAGGGAAAGAGACAAAGAGAGATAGAGGAAGAGAGGGAGAGAGACCGAGAAAAGGGGAAACAGAAAGATTGATACACAGAGAGACGGAGAGAGAAACAGAGTGAAAGTGAAACTGAAACAGAGAGAGAGAGAGGAAGGGAAACATAGTAACAGAAAGAGGGATAAAGAGAGAGAGAGATAAATACAGAGAGAGACAAAGATACAGAGAGAGGTACAGAGAAAGACAACGATACAGTGAGAGACAGTGGGAGAGAGAGAGAGACAGAGAGAGACAGAGAGATAGACAGAGATACAGAAAGAGAGAGGGAGAGACGTGTTTTTCTTATTTCTCTGTCATTTAAGAGAACCTCTTTGGGGGTCCTTTTTTCCTCACAGAAATTTACAAAGAAAGAATGAATGCGGGTTTTTTTTTTTTTGGCTGTTTGGTTTGGAAATACGACTGGCCAACAAGGAATGTCCTGGACGTGAATACATCCACAGTGTGATTGTGTCCTGAGTGTTCTGCTTCGACGAAATGCTCCATATTTATGAATGGAAGAAGGTATGCCAACCGGAAAGTGTCTCATGATTTGTGTGTGTGTGTGTGTGTGTATGTGTATGTGGTGGGGTGTTGGAGGGGAGCGGGGTCCATGTATCGTAATCAGTCAGGCAAAGGATGTAGCGGGGGTCTCTAGATGAGGCATCGTGCGAATCAATAGACGCTCTGTCCCTCTTTGACAGATGATACTCGTACAGCCGCGTGTCCCACGGGAGGTAACCCTAGTTTTATTTGTCGCGGCTGGTACGTGGTATCTTTGTGTCAGAGATAGGACTCCTGGTATCATGCCCCGTGAACTAAAGCTGGGCATCTGTCTATCATACCCCCTTCCTGAGTGTATCCAGGTCCTATTGTTGTACAACCTGGCCACATAGACGAGGATATGCGTACAATACGGTGAAGAGCCTTGCCGGCAAGCTTGCAGCTTAGATCTACTGCATCAGAGAAATGAGGAAGGCAGTTACTCTCTGCCATTGTGCCTGCCTGTATCCTGCCTGTATCCTGCAGTTTCCTGCAGCGCTATCACTTAGCAGAATCTTAGTAAGTTTCCAGTGGCGTTCTACGAGAACACGAATAGCTTCGCTGTAAACACCGTAATCCTTAAAGTGGTGGATCCTTGTGAGAAGTCTGCTGTTATATGTCCTGTCATGCAAGTTTTGAAAATACACCCTAAAACACTGCTCAATCGCGATTTCCTTCAAGATCTTCACGACTACTCAAGCTGCCAGCTAAAGGGACATGCCAACATCAGAAGCACTTTTAGCTCTTGTTATATCAGTACAGCGTCAGTTTTAGCAAGGTGTCTAGGGGGCGAAGTAGTTAGTGCATTAGTCTTTCTTGGGGAAGGTCAGTGGTTTGATTCCAGCCGGAGATGACCTGATCATCCCTCTGTAGAAATGCGTATCTGACTTCTTCTGGAAATGTGGAAGGAAAGTCGGTCAGGCGTGTTTCTATCCACGTCAATCTGTAGTGTGCTGAAAGGTCAAGGAAATATGGGCACTAACATCACATCGTTGTGGTCCCTACACGACAGAAGAGTTAGCCTCACGTTTGTTTGACTCTACAATCACTTGTCTTCTGCACTCCCCCCCCTCTCTCTCTCACTGTCTCTCTCTCTCACTGTCTCTCTCTCACTGTCTCTCTCTCACTGTCTCTCTCTCTCTCATTGTCTCTCTCTCTCTCCCCTCTCTCTCTCTCTCTCACTTTTAGCTCGTTCAACGGACATTATTTTTTGTTCTAGGAGATTGTAACCAGGCGAGCGTTGAGTCTAGTCTCCCGGCGCCCCAGATAATGATTTACAGATAACTGAAGATACAGTCCTGAATCTTTGAGAGTCACTTCAATAGCAGTATCTCCGCCAGTGTAGCAGAGAGAGAGAGAGAGAGAGAGAGATCAAAGATACAAGGTATACATCGGATATGAAATAAGAGGAAAGGAGAAGAGTGCATATTAATTCAGACAGGCGGACAGATATACAGACATATGAACAGACAGAGAACGCAAGAAACTATGATAGATAGATATATAGACATATAGACAGACAGAGAAAGCAAGAAACTATGTAAGATAGACAGATATATAGACATATAGACAGATATATAGACATATAGATATACAGAGAAATCAAGAAACTATGATAGATAGACAGAGATATAGAAATATAGACAGAGAAAGCAAGAAAGTGTGTTAGATATACAGATATATAGACATATAGATAGACAGAAAGAGAAATCATCATCATCATCACGTGGCGTGCCGACTGGCGTTGGTTATTATGCTTCTCCAGAGTACCCGATCCTTCATGCAGGTCAGTAGCTCAGTTGGGGATCTCCTCTCTCACCGTCTCGTCAGTTCCAAACAGAGAAAGCAAGCAACTGTAGGGCGGAAAGGACGTAGATGAGTTGGTAGAAAACTTGTGCTATCATAAAAGCGGGCGAAAGTCAGTGATGATGATGATGTTATGTGAATATGAATTTTTGTCTGTCTCAATACGTGTTCATTTAGTGTTTAATTCTTTTTTTCCCTTTTTCTCTATCTTTCTCTCTCTCTCTCTCTTTCTCTGTCTCTATCTCTTTATCTGTCTCTCTTTCTCTGTCTCTCTTTCTCTATCGTTCTCTCTCTCTTTCTCTGTCTCTTTCTCTGTCTCTCTTTCTCTGTCTCTTGCTCTCTCTTTCTCTCTCTCTCAACACGTGTTCATTGAGTTTATTTTTCTCTCTCTTTCTTTCCCTCACTCTCTTTCTTTCTCTCTCTTTCCCTCTCTCTCTCAACACATGTTCATTGTGTTTATTTCTCTCTCTTTTCTCTCTCTCTTTCCCTGTCTCTCTCTCTTTCTCTGTCTCTCTCTCAACACGTGTTCATTGTGTTTATTTCTCTCTCTCTCTTTCTCTCTCTCAACACACGATCATTGTGTTTATTTCTCTCTCTCTTTCTCTCTCTCAACACATGATCATTGTGTTTATTTCTCTCTCTCTCTCTTCTCTCTCTCAACACACGATCATTGTGTTTATTTCTATCCCTCTCTTTCTCTCTCCCTTTGTCCTTCTCTCTCCCTTTCTCTCTCTCTCTTTCTTAACACGTGATCATTGTGTTTATTTCTCTCTCTCTCAACACGTGTTCATTGTGTTTATTTCTCTCTCTTTCTTTCTGTCTCTCTCTTTCTCTCTCTCTTTCTTAACACGTTTTCATTGTGTTTATTTCTCTCTCTTTCTTTCTCTCTCTCTCTTTCTTAACACGTGTTCTTTGTGTTTATTTCTCTCTCTTTCTTTCTCTCTGTTTTTCTTTCTCTCTCTCTCTTTCTCTGTCTCTCTCTTTCTCTGTCTCTCTTTCTCTCTCTCTCAACACGTGTTCATTATGTTTATTTCTCTCTCTTTCTTTCTCTCTCTCTCTTTCTTAACACGTGTTCTTTGTGTTTATTTCTCTCTCTTTCTTTCTCTCTGTTTTTCTTTCTCTCTCTCTTTCTCTGTCTCTCTCTTTCTCTGTCTCTCTTTCTCTCTCTCTCAACACGTGTTCATTGTGTTTATTTCTCTCTCTCTTTCTCTCTCTCTCTCTCTCTCAACACGTGTGCATTGTGTCTTTCTTTCTCTCTCATTTTGTATATTTTAAAAAGTTGCCATGCGTGTGTGTTGTGTGTGGACTTTTTTTTTCTGATAAATAAAGATTTAACACGAGCAAGTTCCTTCAAGTTCCCCCCCCCCTCTTTTTCCCCCTTTTTCCTGTGTGTGCGCGCGCGCGTACCGTCTAGGTTATTTTATTTTATTTATTTTGTTTTGTTTTGTTTTGTTTTGTCTGTAAGAAGGAACACGTGAGAAAACAAATAGAGGTCGGCTGTATTTTGCTTCGCGGCAGCGGTTTTCAAAGTGTGGTGGTTGTGTCTGTGCCGAACCTGGTGGGCCACTCTTCTGTTAGCCCGCAGTTAGCGGGCCCCACACAAATAATTAGGGCAGATTTGAACCAACTCTTTGATGTCTTATAAATATGACATTCTATTCCCCGCACCCCACCCCACCAAATATTCCGAAACTATGTTTTGTTAGAATTTGAAAGAGACAGAGAGCTTACTTATTTTAGGTGTTTTCATCAGCATCGTGTGCCGCTTAAACACACGTAAAACATATTGTTTTCCAAATATTTCGATCTTTCAGTTTCTCTCTCTCCCCCCCCCCCCCAGTCAGTACAGTTACTGATATATTACTAGTCTTGCCATTCCTCTGCATCGTTTTCCTGTTATCTTGTTTCTAGCTGTGATGTCATGTCTTCCTCGTCCTTTTACTTCTCAATGAAATAAAGTTTTAATTAAATTCCCTATTTTTTTGGTTTTGTCAGGCGGGTCTGCTTATCCAAGTGTGACACAGGTAATTAGAAAGTAGGAGAGACAGGTAAAAACTTCTGCTTGTGTCCCTCTGTATATCAGCTTTCTGTACCAGATATACTTTACTCTTAAGCTCCGAAAGCCCACGGACGGCAAGAACTGTTTATGAATGGCAGAAAAATGTAGGCCAAGTCTGGGTGTAGGTCGAGAAAGTCCCCCTCTCACAGCCCCCAGGTTCAGGAACAAGAAAAATAAGGTCAACCTCAACTTGCCCGAGCTAAATGTCTGTACCCGTGTCTGCAGTCTGCTCAGCGCGGGACAGACAAGCTTTCTTATCTGAGTTGCCAAACAGTGCAAAGACTAAACACACAAATCCCACAGAACAAAAAGTAAAAATATGTACATCTGTACAGCCACCCCCACCCCCGGTAATTCTCAGTTTCAGTTTCTCTGTACACATTTGGGTGGAGTTGATATTCCTTCTGTGTACACACTTGGATGGGATTGATATTTCCTCTGCGTACACATTTGGGTGGAACTGATGATCTGTCTGTGTGGCACATTTGGATGGAGTTGATGATCCATCTGTATACAAATTTGGGTTGATTTGATGATGCGTCTGTGTACACATCCAGGTGGATTTGATGACCCGTCCGTGTGCACATCCAGGTGTAGTTGATTATCCGTCTGTGTACAAATTTAGATAGGGCTGACGATCCTTCTGTGTAACAAATTTTGGTGGAGTTGATGATCCTTCTATGTATACATCTGTGTGGAGTTGATGATCCTTCTATGTATACATCTGTGTGGAGTTGATGATCCTTCTATGTATACATCTGTGTGGAGTTGATGATCCTTCTATGTATACATCTATGTGGAGTTGATGATCCTTCTATGTATACATCTGTGTGGAGTTGATGATCCTTCTATGTATACATCTATGTGGAGTTGATGATCCTTCTATGTATACATCTATGTGGAGTTGATGATCCTTCTATGTATACATCTATGTGAAGTTGATGATCCTTCTATGTATACATCTATGTGGAGTTGATGATCCTTCTATGTATACATCTATGTGGAGTTGATGATCCTTCTATGTATACATCTATGTGGAGTTGATGATCCTTCTATGTATACATCTACGTGGAGTTGATGATCCTTCTATGTATACATCTACGTGGAGTTGATGATCCTTCTATGTATACATCTGTGTGGAGTTGATGATCCTTCTATGTATACATCTATGTGGAGTTGATGATCCTTCTATGTATACATCTATGTGGAGTTGATGATCCTTCTATGTATACATCTGTGTGGAGTTGATGATCCTTCTATGTATACATCTGTGTGGAGTTGATGATCCTTCTATGTATACATCTATGTGGAGTTGATGATCTTCTATGTATACATCTGTGTGGAGTTGATGATCCTTCTATGTATACATCTATGTGGAGTTGATGATCCTTCTATGTATACATCTATGTGGAGTTGATGATCCTTCTATGTATACATCTGTGTGGAGTTGATGATCCTTCTATGTATACATCTGTGTGGAGTTGATGATCCTTCTATGTATACATCTATGTGGAGTTGATGATCCTTCTATGTATACATCTATGTGGAGTTGATGATCCTTCTATGTATACATCTATGTGGAGTTGATGATCCTTCTATGTATACATCTATGTGGAGTTGATGATCCTTCTATGTATACATCTATGTGGAGTTGATGATCCTATGTATACATCTGTGTGGAGTTGATGATCCTTCTATGTATACATCTATGTGGAGTTGATGATCCTTCTATGTATACATCTATGTGGAGTTGATGATCCTTCTATGTATACATCTGTGTGGAGTTGATGATCCTTCTATGTATACATCTATGTGGAGTTGATGATCCTTCTATGTATACATCTATGTGGAGTTGATGATCCTTCTATGTATACATCTGTGTAGAGTTGATGATCCTTCTATGTATACATCTATGTGGAGTTGATGATCCTTCTATGTATACATCTATGTGGAGTTGATGATCCTTCTATGTATACATCTATGTGGAGTTGATGATCCTTCTATGTATACATCTATGTGGAGTTGATGATCCTTCTATGTATACATCTGTGTGGAGTTGATGATCCATCAGTGTCCATGTCTGAGTCTAGTTGATGTCTGCCTATGTACGCATTGAGGTGGAGTTTCCTGTCTGTGTATACAACTAATGTGGAGTTAGATGTTTCCCTATGTACACATTCATGTGGAATTGATGTCTTTCTCCATGAATCTTACTATCCTAGCAATCCGCAACAGTTTGAACTAAAATATTTCTAGAAAGTGATCTATCAGCTTACCTTTGACGTGTAGGCTTGTAAGTGTACTCTTATATAACGAGGGACAAAGATGCTGTACCGTCTGGCAATCAGCAAGCCACAGCTAACATACTAGCGTTAGGGCTGACGAACAATAGCTGACCAAGACCCTGTCCCATCTCTTCCTTGGTACCCCCAGTAACTGATCTAGCCTGAAACGAGACGGGGATCGCCATAATCCCCTTGGTGATGGAGACTGCTAAAGAAGCAGTGGCCACCTTTGCTTTTTTTTTTTTTTTGCACCTCTACTCAAGGACTGAAAAAAAAAAACAGCTGCCTTGTTCATGGACCTGACACGACACTGTCCCTCAATATTTTCACTTGATCAGCTCAGGGACTTGACACGATGCTGTCCCTCAATATTTTCACTTGATCAGCTCAGGGACTTGACACGATGCTGTCCCTCAATATTTTCACTTGACCAGCTCAGGGACCTGACACGATGCTGTCCCTCAATATTTTCACTTGATCAGCTCAGGGACCTGACACGATGTTGTCCCTCAATATTTTAACTTGATCAGCTCAGGGACCTGACACGATGCTGTCCCTCAATATTTTCACTTTATCAACTCAGGGACCTGACACGATGCTGTCCCTCAATATTTTCACTTGATCGGCTTAGCGACCTGGCACGATGCTGTCCCTCAACATTTTCACTTGATCAGCTCAGGGACCTGGCACGATGCTGTCCCTCAACATTTTCACTTGATCAGCTCAGGGACCTGGCACGATGCTGTCCCTCAACATTTTCAGTCCATCGGCTGCAAAGAACACAAGGTCGCAGTTCCAGGGAGACCTATTATATTAAAGTGAAAGCTGAGAGATAAAGGGCAGAATGTTAGACGGGTCTACCTGGGCCAGTTCTCCAGTCTTTACAAATAAAGTTCGTTGGTTACTGCTGCCTCGCAGTGTAGCTCCATATCATGACTTGTATCAGTCTTTCGTGACGTGACTCAGGATATGAAGATAGCCATGACGTAGCCTGACTCAGGATGTGAAGATAGCCACGACGTTCATGTGACTCAGGATGTGAAGATGGCCATGGCGGTGATGTGACTCAGGATATACAGATAGCCATGACATATTCATTTTAAGTCAGGATGTGAAGATAGCCATGAGGTATTCTGACTCAGGATGTGAAGATAGCCATGGCGTATTCTGTCATCGTTTTTCTCTATTAAACATCATTGTCCTCGTTACCATAACTACCACAATCATTACTCTTACTTCAAAAAGTCACTTGAGCCAACTCCCCATCCATCACTATTCTTGTGATTCAGCATCATCAGTTTTCGTCTGCTGAAACTACAAGTTAGCGGTGTTATGGAGATGAAGCAAAGAATCTGTACCATCTTGTGTCATGGAAGATTTCCTTTGGCGTTGGGTCTCAACAAGGTTTTGGTTGCGCTGTTTCGCCGTTATTCGGCCCGACACATCCAACTTCGGTTCGGAGGTAGAAGATAAAGTCATTGATAGTTTGTAAATTCGAATATTATTTTTTTTCCCTTAAGCCATCCACTAACACCATATCCCTATGTGCCTCTAAGGCACGACAGGATTACCTTTACCTTTTTAAGCCATACTCAGAATTTTACAAGTTTTATCAACAATGAAAAACCCGTCTTCCATAGCTCTTCCACAACGCTCTGTACTTTACATGTTAAAGATAAGTATACATCTAGTTAAGCGTTTACTTTGCCACGAACGTAAACTCAGCCCCCAGGATATGGAGACAGATAATCAGTTTTCAGTTTGTCAGTCAGGGACGCTGATGGCGCCACGTCAGACACAAATATCTGAAATAAATGGGACAGTTTCTCAGATTTCTTTTAATCTCCGTACGCCATGTCAGAGATTTTGGGATTTAGAGAAACAGTAAAATAGCGAATGGTTAGTTTTCTTTATGTTCACGGGCACAAGCTTTGTAGGCAAACGAGTCTGTGTTTATGTGCACACTTTACTCACATACATCACGAGGGCATTCTCGTAAACTTTTATCTCTATTTGTCTTCACATGTATATAAACACATAACAGGTTATATAAACATTCACACATCCACTTTACCTGAAACAAGTTTACTCTAATTATCGTCTACGGGTGCCAAGGATTGGAACATAAACCTTTCAGGTGCATCATTCAGACATAGATTCTTTCTCTTACGACCGTCGCTGTTAGATCCCGCGTTTTGACTTTAAGCAGCCATTGATGATGATGTTCTTATGGTGGTTTCATTGATGTCTCTTGACACTGATGTTCTTATGATGTTTCTCTGATGTCTTTTGATTATGGTGTCCTTATGATTGTTCCTATGATGTCTCTTGATGGTGATGTTCTTATGATGATTTTTCTGATCTCTTTTGTTAGTGATGTCCTTATGATTGGCTTCTGTGGTGTCTCTTGTTAACGATGTCCTCATGATGGTTTTTCTGATGTCCCAAGATAGAGATGTCATTATGATGGTCTCGCTGACGTCCCATGATGGTTACCTTAAGATGGTTTCTGCGAAGCGTCATGAAAGAGGCGACCTTATGTGGTTTTTCTGATGTCCCATGATAGGTGTCCTTGTGACAGATGTTCGATAATCGTGATGTCCTTATGGTGACTTTTATGACGTCCCAAAGCGGACAGACAGCTACACGTTTCTGCTAAGACTTGGGGAACGCCGGCCTCCGTTCAGATCTTAGTTTTACAACATTGAAAGAAGAAGATATTCTTTGTTTGCTTATACAGATGACAATGCCATCTTTAACTCTGGTACGAAGATCTTTATCTTTGACATAGAACTCTGGTACGAAGATCTTTATCTTTGATATAGAACTCTGGCATGAAGATCTTTATCTTTGACACAGAACTCAG
The DNA here is from genome assembly GCA_009760885.1 of Achatina immaculata. NCBI lineage: Eukaryota > Metazoa > Mollusca > Gastropoda > Stylommatophora > Achatinidae > Lissachatina > Lissachatina immaculata. The sequence continues at coordinate 39,392,181 of CM019718.1, read as the reverse complement.
GCATGAAGATCTTTATCTTTGACACAGAAATCGGGCATGAAGATCTTTATATTTGACACATAACTCTGGCATGAAGATCTTTATCTTTGACACAGAACTCTGGTACGAGGATCTTTATCTTTGACATAGAACTCTGGTACGAAGATCTTTATCTCTGACACATAACCCTGGTATGAAGATCTTTATCTTTGACACAGAACTCTAATACGTAGATCTAATCAAATAACATGACGTTAATATAATGTAACAGTAATCAATCAAGCATTAAAAAAATGAACAGCATTCTGTACACAATATGACAGTAAACACAAGGCAGACTGATACAAAGAGGATATGTTTCAAGCTGAATGAAACATTTATACAACAGAAAACGGTCATGTTCTATTGCCAAATATGAAGATAGCATCAACGAATCCCCCTTTTATTTTGGTTAGCATAGCCGCCGAGCTGCCAACGTCTCGTCTGTAAAAGTGCATGTCTTATGAGTCACCGAATTTAATTATTTCGGTACAGCCACCCGACGTTCATGGTAATAAGGATTCACTTAAATCTTCCACAAAGCAGACATTTATATTGTAAAGCGACTCGTCTCTTGGAGTACTGTAAATGGAAAGTTCTCTTTACACAGCATGATACCCCGATCTTTCAGTGTTGGGGTGAACAAATAATGCTTCGGCCATGAATATGTCAAAGGTCTCCGTGCTCAAACAGTCTTTTCAGAGCGCAATTTTTGAGTTGCATTAAGTTGCGATCTGTCTGTCTGTCTGCCTGCCTGCCTGCCTGTCTGTCTGTCTGTTTGTCTGCCTGTCTTCACCTGCGCCTTCTTCCTTGTTGTAATGACCTTCACATTTTCCTAGTTAATCACCAATGTTTCTTGTGAAGTTTCTTTTCTTTTTTCATCTATCTCATAGTTATAGCGGTCAATGCCTGAAATGAGCCACGTCATCTTTTACCTCTCCTGTTCTCTGCATGAACAGCCTGTCTGGCCTCATACTAGCTATGTGGCAGATCATGTATTATAGAATACCATGTGTTGTTAGTGGCTAAATATGAGGGATGTGACAACTGGTTTTGTTGCAATATTATACAGAACTGTTTTCGAGTTTGTGAATCTGAGCTTACCTCTGTGCGAATATAAGAATGTAGGCGTGGGATAAGCATGTTCGGAAAGTGGATAAAACTAGCGTCCATGAGTTATTCTGTGATCAGTAAGAGGTGTGAGATAAAATACAGCCCAAAGGACACGTTGTTGAGAATTTCAAGGGTTGTTGTTGGGAAAAGAAATCATCATCATCATCATTATCGTCGTCGTCGTCATCATCATTATCGTCGTCGTCGTCATCATCATTATCGTCGTCGTCGTCATCATTATCGCAATAATCATCAACATCATAACAGAGGCCAGTCTATAACTTCGACGCTTAGAATGAAGTCCGCCTGAACTCGTGCTTGACCATTAGCGTGCTGTAGAGTGCGGTCTGAAGTGCTCTCGGAAGAACTTCTACTGCCTGCAGGAGTGGACATTTCTACAGCCCGCAGATCCAGACTTGTTTTCTGCCTTTCGCTGCGTTTTTTCTAACTCAGCATTTCAGGCGCGTGGCGGTTGAGAAAAAACTATCAGTTATCATTGTTAAGTTGTGTCTGAGCTACATGTCATTGTTAAGTTGTGTCTGAGCCACATGTCACTGTTAAGTTGTGTCTGAGCCACATGTCATTGTTAAGTTGTGTCTGAGCCACATGTCATTGTTAAGTTATGTCTGAGCTACATGTCATTGTTAAGTTGTGTCTGAGCTACATGTCACTGTTAACTTGTATCCGAGCTACAGGTCATTGTTAAGTTGTATCTGAGCTACATGCCATTGTTAAGTTGTGTTTGAGCAACATGTCATTATTAAGTTGTGTCGGAGCTACATTTCATTGTTAAGTTGTATTTCAGCTACATGCCACTGTTAAATTTTATCTGAGGTATATGCCATTGTTAAACTGTGACTGAGCTACACGTCATTATTAAGTTGTATCATAGCTATATATCATTATTAAGTTGTATCATAGCTATATATCATTATTAAGTTGTATCATAGCTATATATCACTGTTAAGTTGTATCATAACTACATACCAGTGTTAAGTTGTGTCTGAGCTCCATGACATTGTTAAGTTGTATCTGAGTTAAATGTCAGTGTTAAGTTGTATCTGAGCTACATGTCACTGTTAAGTTGTATCTGAGCTGCCTATCATTCTTAAGGTGTGTCTGAACTACATAACATTGTTAAGTTGTGTCTGAGCTACATGTCATTGTTAAGTTGTGTCTGAGCTAAATGTCTGTGTTAAGTTGTATCTGAACTACATATCATTGTTAAGCTGTGTCATAGCTACATATCATTGTTAAATTCTGTGTGAGCTACATATCATCAGTAAGGTGTGTCTGAGCTACATATCACTGTTAAGTCGTGTCTGAGATAAATACCAGTGTTAAATTTTATCTGAATTACATATTACTGTTATGTTGTGTCTGAGTAACATGTCAATGTTAAGTTGTGTCAGAGCTACATGTCATTGTAAAATTGTATTTGAGCTAGATGTCATTGTAAACTGTGTCTGAGCTACATGTCATTGTTATGTTGTGTTATAGCTACATATCATTGTTAGGTTGTATTATAGTTACATATCATTGTTAAGTTGTATCTTTGGTACATGTCAGTTTTATTTTGTATCTGAACTATATCTCATTGTTAAGCTGTATCATAGCTACATATCAATGTTAAGTTCTGTCATAGCTATATATCACTGCTAATTTTTACATAGCTACATATCACTGTTAGTTTTTGTCAGAGCTACATATCATTGTTAGTTTTTGTCAGAGCTACATATCATTGTTAGTTTTTGTCAGAGCTACATGTCATTGTTAGTTTTTGTCTGAGCTACATATCATTGTTCGTTTTTGTCTGAGCTACATAATGAACATCTGTCAGTTTCCATGGCCTTCTGATCTTTCCTCGTCCTCGTGTTAGCCAACCAAATTCACGCATCAAAAATCATGAAATTTCTCATTTCACTTTTAATCTCATTCAAGTTAATTCTGAGGATCTCTGAAGTGATGCAGAGCCATGAAATCACACTGAGTTTACGCATGAATGATTTAGACTCAGCTCAGACCTTTGCATTCCTACATAACATTTCTTGTTTTTTAAATGCAGTTCATAGTTCTTATACTCCTCAAGTTTATCTTGTCAAACGTGTAACATATTTACTTCTTATCTTATTATTGATGACCTTCCATGAAATCATATGTCTTTATTATTGTAATAATGTTTGTAGTGAAATGATCATATTTGAACCATCTTCCAAGTTACTCTGCTGATACTGATTTGACCATTTGCAGCTCATAACCCTAGACGAGGGAACGACACCCCCATAGAGAACATACAAGTGGAAGACATTCTGGACAGTCAGTATAACAAGATACCATTAAGCAATTTAGAACGGGCAGCTTTCCCTCTGGAGTGGTACGACATCACCCTGGATAGAGACACACTTCTACGCAACAGACAGCACTCTAACCCCCGCGGACAGCTGCGAGGACGACGGAAAGGCCAGAAGCTTAATATCAAGGGTGGTGACACTAAAGATGGAACGGAATATTCAGCAAAATCTCCAGAAATACGTACTTCAGATAAGACAAATAAGAGACGTGTGAAGAGGGATTCCCTTCTAAAGTTTTCTTTAAATCGCGTTGAAGTCAGTGACCAGCATCATCAGGGATTTCATTCTCATTTCTTAAACTTTCAACCCACATTGTCAGCGTCGTCATCATTCGCGAATACTCCAGAATCATCAGTCGCAGACACTCCAAGGTCATCAGCCGCAGACACTCCAAGGTCATCAGTCGTAGATACGTCAAGGCCATCAGCCGCAGATACTCCAAGGCCGTCACTTGGAAATACTCCAGGGAAATCCAGTTTATCAATGCAAGGCAGCAACACGGCGAGGATGACTGGATTACAACAGGTAAGTTTATCTTGTTACTTTCACTGACCTGCAATGTTTAACAATGATGTTTTCCTTAGACCTGTTTGATCACGTTCCAGTCTGTTGTTCGTGTATAGAGTTACCTAAGCTGGAAGCGCGTAAACCAAATTTACTTAATTTGAAAATCCGTTGTAAAAATAAAGCTTTTAACCTACAAGCTGATGATATAATTCTAGGTCTCCGTAGGTTTTTTTGGCCGATAAGTTTCTTCAGGTTGCCAGTTTCTATGGCAATCTCCAGACACGGACAATGATTCAGGTTGCCAGTTTCTATGACAATCTCCAGACACGGACAATGATTCAGGTTGCCAGTTTCTATGGCAATCTCCAGACACGGACAATGATTCAGGTTGTCAGTTTCTATGGCAATCTCCAGACACGGACAATGATTCAGGTTGCCAGTTTCTATGACAATCTCCAGACACGGACAATGATTCAGGTTGCCAGTTTCTATGGCAATCTCCAGACACGGACAATTATTCAGGTTGCCAGTTTCTGTGACAATCTCCAGACACGGACAATGATTCAGGTTGCCAGTTTCTATGACAATCTCCAGACACGGACAATGATTCAGGTTGCCAGTTTCTATGACAATCTCCAGACACGGACAATGATTCAGGTTGCCAGTTTCTATGACAATCTCCAGACACGGACAATGATTCAGGTTGCCAGTTTCTATGACAATCTCCAGACACGGACAATGATTCAGGTTGCCAGTTTCTATGACAATCTCCCGACACGGACAATGATTCAGGTTGCCAGTTTCTATGACAATCTCCAGACACGGACAATGATTCAGGTTGCCAGTTTCTATGACAATCTCCCGACTTTGCTAACTCAGAATTATAGTTACCATCAGACTATCAGGACAGAATGACTTCCCATTTACCAAAGGAGGAGTGGCACAAAGAGGGAGAGAGAGAGAGACAGAGAGAGAGAGAGAGAGACAGAGAGAGAGAGAGAGTCAGAGAGAGTGGAAGATAAAGAAAGAGAGAGTGAGAAAGAAAGAACGAAAGAAAGAAAAAAACGGACGGAAAGAAAAACAGACAGACACAGAGTGGGAGACAATGAGAGAGTGGGAGAGAGAGAGAGAAAGAGAAGGAAAGAAAATAGAGACAGAGAAAGAGAGAAATAAAGAGAGAAAGCAAGAGAGTTCTCTTGGAGAGAGAGGGAGAGGGAGAAAGAGAGAGAAAGAGAGAGAAAGAGAGAGAGAGATGAAGGAACAGAGTAAAGGAGATAACTTGCGAATGAAGAGAAAAAGAAGAATGAAAAGTGCAAGTTACTTATTTGTGACCTCTTCTAGCGTTCTCTGGCGTTGATAAGAGATAACAGGCACCAGACCTGGGACTCTCTTACAACATTTTATCTTCATCTTTTGAAAAAAAAAAGAACTCTGGGACTTGTTAAGTGCTCTAGCAATCAAAATCTGAATAAAATGAGTGGCCCTCTAGGTTCTCCTAGAGCTTGAAGTTGATTCTCCCGGATTCTGTTTAGGGGACTCATATGACATGAAATGTAATGTATAAGTTTTCTATAAGATGGAGATTTATGGCGCAAGATGAGGAGAAATCTACTCCAACGGTTTTCTTCAATGTGAAAATGAGAAAGAACGGTACAACTTGGTTTTGTGATATTTTAAAGAAGGGATGCATTCTCAGGATCTTGTAGATGCTGACGTAGCACATTAACCTCTTTTTCTGTAGTAAGGTAGCACATTAATCTCTTTTTTATGTAGTAAGGTAGCACATTAACCTCTTTTTGTGTAGTAAGGTATTTTTGTGTAGTAAGGTAGGACATTAATCTCTTTTTATGTAGTAAGGTAGCACATTAACCTCTTTTTTCTGCACTAAGGTAGCACATTAATCTCTTTTTATGTAATAAGGTAGCACATGCACCTCTTTTTTGTGTAGTAAGGTAGCACACTAATCTCTTTTTATGTAGTAAGGTAGCACATTAACCTCTTTGTGTGTAGTAAGGTAGCATATTAATTTCTCTGAGATATCACATTAATCTCTTGTTTGTGAAGTGGCATATTTTGAAAACAAAAAACATCAGCGAACAATTGGCCATTCAATCGAGGGTCAGCAGAGACCCCCCCCCCCCCCGCTCCTCCAAGTTTCAAACATTTATTTACACAAAAAGTGTGCCAGGAGCAAGCATGCGGGTTTTTTTGTGTTTTGTTTTAAACGCACTTCAAAATGTTCTCCGTTTGTTTCCTAGAGAACGTCTTCATTCAACACATCTTAATCTTCTTCTTTCTCTTTCTTTCTTTCTTTCTTTCTTTCCTTCTTTAAGATAGAAGAAGAGAAAGACGAACAAGAAAGAGGAAGATTACGCACCTGATAAAGTACGCGTGTATATATATATATATAGTTAACATGTGACCAACCCGGAGGAATAACAAGATTCCAGGTCCCGATCCAGCTGGCCAGTAACTGAGGCGTGACGGGTGGAGCTTTGTAAACTTTCTTACATGTCGCCGAAATCAATCAAAAATGTTTTCAGTTCTCTCCCCTGTCACATTATTTACATCTGATAAAGAAACACAGGAACATCACAAAGCAGAAAAAAAATGGCCACATTAAAGAAACAAATCTCTCCTTTTTTTTACACTTTAAAACATCTTCACCCAGTTTAACAGCTTTTAAAAGTTCTTCTTTCAATATTTCCTGTGTTCAGAAGCTGATAAATAGGTTATCAGAAAAGGCACGAAGCGCCTGACTGGGTATGTATACCAGGCCGTGGCTGTAGTGACGGACATGCTGTAAGAGTCAGAGAACAAAAGAATGCCTAGAAATAAAGCTGAAATATGGGATTCATTGTGTGGGCATTTTAAGGAGGAAAGCCATTTTGACACGGGTTTTAAAGTGGTATTCAATGAAAAGAAAAATTTGAAAAAGAAAAGTTGAAACCGGCGTCTGCTAACGATCCGGTCGTAAATTTTCAATTGTTGAAAGTTGAAACTGTGACATGAAGTGGTTCTTTGCCAAAATAGGTTAGCCATGACAGTTAAGCAGAACATTGTTGTGATCTGCAGAACATTGTTGTGATCTTGGCTCTCTGAGAAAGGAAAATCTGAACTTGCAAGATTAGTGAGAGCTCACGTGGACAGCCTCGCAGAGAAAACAGCATCTGTAACTAAATCACAAGACAGGCTAACTAGGACCAGAGCTAGGCAACCTTAGTCCAGTCAGGGCTAGGCAACCTTAGTCCAGTCAGGGCTAGGCAACCTTAGTCCAGTCAGGGCTAGGCAACCTTAGTCCAGTCAGGGGTAGGTAACCTTAGTCCAGTCAGGGCTAGGCAACCTTAGTCCACTCAGGGCTAGGTAACCTTAGTCCAGTTAGGGGTAGGCAACCTTAATCCAGTCAGGGGTAGGCAACCTTAGTCCAGTCAGGGGTAGGTAACCTTAGTCCAGTCAGGGGTAGGTAACCTTAGTCCAGTCAGGGGTAGGCACCTTCTTCCAGTTAGGGGCCGGATGCCATGCCTGTCAGAGGTTAGCGGGCCACATTTATATCCAAGACATGAGAATAACAATAACACACAATAAAACTATGAATGATATTTGTGTCATTTACGTCAGGGATCGACCATTATCTAAGATCATATAAGAGAACTGCATTGAAATAAGTTCATTTATTCAACAAATGACGGCCTCCATAAAACTTATAGAAATATTCTGATGATGCTAAAATGCAAATAAAATCAATCTATTTATTAGCTTGACTGTAGCTCCGATACAGGCGGAGGAAAGTAAACTTAGTCCATGTCCACATCTAGATCTAGTTTATTGTTATAGATAGAGGAAAGTAAACTTAGTCCATGTCCACATCTAGATCTAGTTTATTGTTACAGATAGAGGAAAGTAAACTTAGTCCATGTCCGCATCTAGATCTAGTTTATTGTTACAGACAGAGGAAAATAAACTTAGTCCATGACCACATCTTATCTTCTTATATCCTTCCCGTGCCGTTAAACGTCACATAGGGCTCGCAAGGTAGTTCACCAATTTTATGACCATATCTAAATCTAGTTTATTGTTAACTTATCAGAGTCAGGACAACGTCCATGAGCTAGTTCAGTGCCTGAGATAAAGAAAAAGATGATGACGATGATGATCTTTCCTTCTTCTTCCTCCTGGAACTGCGAACTGGTGTTCTGTGCAGCCGTTGCGGTGAAGATATTGCTGCATAGCATCGCGTCGGCTTGAGAACGGGTCATGGCAGCTTTTTTTTTCGGTCCCTGAGTACAGATAAAAATCAAGGGAATGTAATACTTCTTTAGCAGACTCCACCACCTTGGGGATTTTGGCAATCACCGCCTCGTTAGTTAGACTAGGCCTGCTGTAGGGGTACTAAGGAAGAAGTAGGACTTGGTTTTGGTCCTCTGTGGTTCGCCAACCTGACGCCAGCATGTTACCCATGAGTGGCTGCTGGTCAAAATGAACACTGTTTGACTTTTGACTCCTAAACAATCAACATCGAGTGAAATATTCTTCTTCTCCTCCACCCGCTTCCCCTCCCCTTTTCTTCTCCTTTTTCTATTGGGTTCAGTTTCATATGCTCAGCTACCTAGACGAGAAGGTGGGCTGCCTCCATGAGTCCCACCCTCAGCACCAGTTCTTCATGTGTGCCCCCAACAGTCATCCATCCATGTTCCTTTCCTTGGGCCAGGTTTTGACTCTTAAATCTCTGTACAGAGTGTGGTCATGATCCGGGATGATAATCTTCTTGCAACGGATTTAAGAAGTACAGAATTTGACCTCCTTAGTGTGTGCTTAACAAAGTATACTAATCAACGCCAGCCCACGAGGACAAGTTTACTGGAATAATAAAGAGAAATATAACCGGTTTATATTTTGCCCGGTGTGAATTTATTTATTCAGTGTCGTAATATTTTCCCAGGGTAAGTCTGCAATTTGGATCTGTGGGGGTCAGAATGTGTGCACGTGATTGTGGCGTGCGGCTTCTTTGTTTAGCTTGAAGATTTCATAGCCATCAGCAATAGAGAATATCTTATACAAATATGACAGGGTTTGCTCTGTAGGCAACTGCACGTGGCAGCACATAAATGCTGTCAAATTTGACGGCTTGAAAGGAGAAAGTTGGTAAACTAAAGCGGCTTTCTTGAAGACCAGGAATGATCTTAAGAAAACAGTTTATTGATAAGCTCCACCACCATAAAGACGATCTGAGACATCCCTCCTTTAGACAGCGTGAAGAAGACAGCAGTCTGCGGTGAGGACACCTTATTGATTTTATCGAAGAACTTTAACAGCCCAGGTGTTCTGGCCTTCAACAGTTCAGGTGTTCTGGTCTAAAACAGTCCAGGTGTTCTGGCCTTCAACAGTCCAGGTGTTCTGACCTTAAACAGTCCAGGTGTTCTGGCTTTCACATGTTCTGGTCTTCAACAGTCCAGGTGTTCTGACCTTCAGCAGTCCAGGTGTTCTGGCCTTCACATGTTCTGGTCTTCAACAGTCCAGGTGTTATGGTCTAAAACAGTCCAGGTGTTCTGGCCTTCGACAGTCCAGGTGTTCTGGTCTTCACGTGTTCTGGTCTTCAACAGTCCAGGTGTTCTGGCCTTCATGTGTTCTGATCTTCAACAGTCCAGGTGTTCTGGTCTAAAACAGTCCAGGTGTTCTGCACTTCAACAGTCCAGGTGTTCTGTTATAAAACAGCCCAGGTGTTCTGGACTTAAACAGTCCAGGTGTCCTGGCCTTCAACAGTCCAAGTGTTCTGCACTTCAACACTCCAAGTGTTCTGGCCTTCAACAGTCCAGGTGTTCTGCACTTCAACAGTCCAAGTGTTCTGGCCTTCAACAGTCCAGGTGTTCTGGCCTTAAACAGTCCAGGTGTCCTGGCCTTCAACAGTCCAAGTGTTCTGCACTTCAACACTCCAAGTGTTCTGGCCTTCAACAGTCCAGGTGTTCTGCACTTCAACAGTCCAAGTGTTCTGGCCTTCAACAGCCCAAGTGTTCTGCACTTCAACAGTCCAGGTGTTCTGGCCTTCAACAGTCCAAGTGTTCTGCACTTCAACAGTCCAAGTGTTCTGGCCTTCAACAGCCCAAGTGTTCTGCACTTCAGCAGTCCAGGTGTTCTGACCTTCAACAGCCCAAGTGTTCTGCACTTCAACAGTCCATGTTTTCTGGCCCTTTTCAGCTTTGTTGTCCAACAGACTGAATACCCACCAACATATTAAACAACCTACATCAAATATAATACCCACCAACAAATTAAACAGCCTACATCAAATAGAATACCCACCAACAAATTAAACAGCCTGTAGCAAATAGAATACACACCAACATATTAAACAGCCTGTAGCAAATAGAATACCCACCAACAAATTAAACAGCCTACATCAAATAGAATACCCACCAACAAATTAAACAGCCTGTAGCAAATAGAATACCCACCAACATATTAAACAGCCTGCAGCAAATAGAATACCCACCAACATATTAAACAACCTACATCAAATACAATACCCACCAAGAAACTAAACAGCCTGTAGCAAATAGAATACCTACCAACAAATTTAACAGCCTGCAGCAAATAGAATACCCATCAACATATTAAACAACCTGCATCAAATAGAATACCCACCAACAGATTAAACAGCCTACAGCAGATGGAATGCCTTCCAACATATTACGAGTAAATAGCATCCAATAGAAAGAGTAGCTTCCAGCAGTAGCCTGTAGCGTTTTAGATATCATTGGCTGCAAATAGACATGTATGAATTATGGGAAACTAAACTGTGGAATCTTTATGCCAGATCTGTATTCCAGATTTTCATTTAATCGGAGTTCAAGGTCAAATTTCACGGACCGGACCGTTTTGTTTGTGCCTATGTTCTCAGTTTTTTTCCACTTCTAAAATCAGACATGCCTATGTTCTCAGTTTTTTTCCACTTCTAAAATCAGACATGCCTATGTCCTCAGTTTTTTCCCTTTCTAAAATGGGACGTGCCCATATTCTGTTTTTCACTCTTCTAAAATCGGACATGCTGGACTTTCTCTTTTTGCTTATTATTATCAGTAATGCTTAAGAAGATAGAAACAAAAACGAGCAAGCTATAACGCCACGGTTGGAAGGAGCCACGAGCACATTCATTCAGTCCAGACCCTGGCATATAGACCCAGCAATATAGACCCAGGTTTATAGAACCAGCCATATAGATCCTGGCATACAGACCCAGCCATATAGATCCTGGCATACAGACCCAGGCATATAGACTCTGGCATATAGACTCAGCCATATAGACCCAGATATATAGATCCTGGCATATAGACCCAGGTATATAGACCCTGACATATAGACCCAGGCATATAGACCCTGGCATATAGACTCAGCCATATAGACCCAGATATATAGATCCTGGCATATAGACCCAGGTATATAGACCATGGCATATAGACCCTGACATATAGACCCTGGCATATAGACCCAGGTATATAGATCCTGGCATATAGACCCAGGTATATAGACCCAGGCATATAGACCCTGGCATATAGACCCAGGTATATAGACCCAGGTATATAGACCCAGGCATATAGATCCTGGCATATAGACCCTGGCATATAGATCCTGGGATATAGACCCAGGCATATAGACCCTGGCATACAGACCCTGGCATATAGACCCTAGCATATAGACCCTAGCATATAGACCCTGGCATATAGACCCTGGCATATAGATCCTGGTATATAGACCCTGGCATATAGACCCTTTCATATAGACCCTGGAATATAGATCCTGGCATATAGACCTAGGTATACAGGCCCAGGCATATAGACCCAGGCATATAGACCCAGGTATATAGGCCTTTGAGAGCATAGGCCACGGATAAAGGCTCTCCAGTCATCCCTGTTCTTGGAATTATTCTCTGCTTCCTTCCATGCGCGTCCATTGTCTCTGAGCGCTGTCATAATTTGACCCAGGCAATAACATTAGTTATACTGTGTCCTTGACTACGAGATGGAAGCACGCGCGGACTGTAGGCAGTCAGGCAATCTATGGAGACTGCTCATTTATGTAAAGTAGTTGAAAAATAAAGCCTTGAGTGTTAATTAACGTGTGTGAAGTTCAGTTTTGTGCAGGCAGTTAAAGTTCACTCTACCCCCCCCCCCCCCTTTTTTTTTCCTCCTTCCCCAACGGACTTTGACGGAGAAATCCGTCCTTCTTCATATTTGGGGATTTCCGGCCAGCTCAGATAGTGATGATGTAAGAAGGACAGTGATGATGTAAGGAGGACAGTGATGATGTAAGGAGGACAGTGATGATGTAAGGAGGACAGTCTAACAACTTTAAGAACATGAAATGAAAAACTGGGAATACTTTCAAGTTCATAATTCCATGTCAGTTTTTTTTTTCCTTTAGTAATTTACAGATAAAAGTAGAGCAAAGAACTGAATTTTGTATATTTATATGATCATGTAAGGGTCATGGCTGAGAGCAAGGGTCATGGCTGAGAGCACGGGTCATGGCTGAGAGCAAGGGTCATGGTTGAGAGTAAGGGTCATGGCTAAGAGCAAGGGTCATGGCTGAGAGCACAGGTCATGGCTGAGAGCAAGGGCCATGGCTGAGAGCACAGATCATGGCTGAGAGCAAGGGTCATGGCTGAGAGCACAGATCATGGCTGAGAGCAAGGGTCATGGCTGAGAGCACGGGTCACGAATTAACCAGAGTCACTCGTACAGATAGAGATATGGACAGACAGGCGGACAGATAGACAGGCAAGCTGACAGATAGACAGACAGACTGACAGACAGACAGAGATATGGACAGACAGGTTGACAAATAGACAGAGATATAAATAGACAGACTGACAGATACACCAACACAATTGAGGCGGAAAAACAAACTAGTAGTATAATAAATAAACGGACAGAGAGATAAACAGGCAGACAGACAAACAGACAGAGACAAAGAGTGGCTTCATAGAAGAAAGACTGCTAGAATTTGTTGACCTAATGTTTAACAAGGCAGAAAAATTGTCAAGACAAGCCGAGTTTACAGGGGAGTTTTTATCACTCTAAAACTAAGTAGGACATTTTTCTTCTCAAACTTAAATTTCTGCTGCCCACAAATAGACAGAGAAACAGACAGACAGACAGACAGACAGACAGACAGATTGATTGGTTGATTGATTGATTGATCTTTATTTCAAAAGGGTTAAGAATTGGGCACGCAGGCCTGTCTGATATTCTGCCCTTTATCATACATCTTTCACTCTATTCCAGACATTCTACAAATATGCTGTTCATGTAACAGACATAATTAACATTGAAGCTGAGAGACATAAAATAAAATATAACATTTACGTTTCGCTCTTAAACATTCACTCAGTAAAGAAGTAACTACATACATTATAAATGACTATCTACTAAACAAAATTTTCGGGACTATTCAGAAAACAATTAACTGTATTCGGTATCTGTAAGAGCAGTTTAAGATAACTTTTAAGTTTTATAATTCATGGAAGCATGTAGTCGACATCAAATAGATATTGGGAAAGCTTGTAATTGTAGGAAGGAGTATAATTTATATTTTTTATACGGGATGGGAGGGTATTCCAAAGACAGACAGACAGACAGACAGATAGATAGATAGATAGATAGATAGATAGATAGATAGATAGATAGACTGGCAGGCAGACAGACAGACAGACAGATATACAGATAGATAGATAGATAGATAGACAGACAGACAGACAGATAGATAGATAGATAGATAGATAGATAGATAGATAGATAGATAGATAGATAGATAGATAGACTGGCAGGCAGACAGACAGACAGACAGACAGACAGATATACAGATAGATAGATAGATAGATAGATAGATAGATAGATAGATAGATAGATAGATAGATAGATAGATAGATAGACTGGCAGGCAGACAGACAGACAGATATACAGATAGATAGATAGATAGATTGATAGATAGATAGACTGGCAGGCAGACAGACAGACAGACAGACAGACAGATATACAGATAGATAGATAGATAGATAGATAGATAGATAGATAGATAGATAGATAGATAGATAGATAGATAGATAGATAGATAGATGCATGCTTCCTAAAAGCATTCATGTCTCTGCATTGAAAAACACAAAACAAAACAAAACTCCGTGTCCTGAGTTTGTGCGTGATTCATGTATCACATTTTATCAGTCTCAAAGTCATATATTACAACACAAAGTACGACAGCTTCATTTTTGTCTAAGACCTTTCCTGACGCCCACTTGAAGAAAGGTCAACAGCTAAATCAAAAGAAATGTCACAACCTAATCTCCGACTGTCTGGCTGCAAAATCCCGTCGAGGGTTCTCAAGTGTTTGATGACTAAGCTACCTAACTAGCTGGCCACAAAGAATATCTAGCGTGTGATAAGTTCTGTGTTTGAAATTATCTGGAGGCAATTTAGACTATCTCTGCAGGCTTCATCCAAGTTCTGTTTTTTTCTTGTTATTTAATTACATGACATTTAATTATATGCTTTTTTGTTTTTGCTTTGTTTTGTTTTTATTAATTTGTTTTGGAACTGAGAAACGTCCCGCATTCATGGAAATGAGAAAAATCCCGCATTCATGGAGTTAAGAAACGTCCCGTATTTATGGAGCTGAGAAATGTCCCGCATCCATGGAACTGAGAAACGTACCGCACTCATGGAACTGAGAAGCGTCCGGCATTTATGGAACTGAGAAACGTCTCGCATTCATAGAACTGAGAAATGTCCTGTATTCATAGAGCTGAGAAACGTCCCGTATTCATGGAACTGAGAAACGTCCCGTATTCATGGAGCTGAGTTGCAAGTGATGTTTCATTTTCTCATCATTCACTGGTAGTTGTATATACGACGTAAACCAGTGTATCTCTCCGTGCAGGGATGTTGATCACATGGACAATCGGTCTTGTCTTGAAAAGTTTCTATAAATAAGTTCATTAAGGTGATTTCGTTATATGAGTTATCTACTTGAAATAAAGTGAGCCTTCCCGTCCACTTTCACCACCCACCTGAAATAAAGTGACCTGCTCTGTCCAGTTTTCTCACCCACCTGAAATAAAATGACCTGCTCTGTCCAGTTTTCTCACCCACCTGAAATAAAGTGACCTGCTCTGTCCAGTTTTCTCACCCACCTGAAATAAAGTGACCTGCTCTGTCCAGTTTTCTCACCCACCTGAAATAAAGTGACCTGCTCTGTCCAGTTTTCTCACCCACCTGAAATAAAGTGACCTGCTCTGTCTTGTTTTCTCACCTACCTGAAATAAAGTGACCTGCTCTGTCCAGTTTTCTCACCTACCTGAAATAAAGTGACCTGCTCTGTTCAGTTTTTACCTCGCAGCTTTTTTATCTTGAATATCCTATTCAGAGCACCACAAATTAATAAAAATTGTTATTTTGTACTTTCTCTTCTAGAACTTTCACAATATTGCAAATTTATTGTAGAACTTTCACGTTATTGTAAATTTGTTCTAAAACTTTCACTTTATTGTACATTTGTTCTAGAACTTTCACTATATTGTAACTATGTTTTAGAACTTTCACTATATTGTAAATTTGTTCTAGAACGCTCACTATATTGTAAATTTGTTCTAGAACATTAATAATATTACAAATTTGTTCTAGAACTTTCACTGTATTGTAAATTTGTTCTAGAACTTTCACTGTATTGTAAATTTGTTCTAGAACTTTCACTGTATTGTAAATTTGTTCTAGAACTTTCACTGTATTGTAAATTTGTTCTAGAACTTTCACTGTATTGTAAATTTGTTCTAGAACGTTCACTGTATTGTAAATTTGTTCTAGAACTTTCACTGTATTGTAAATTTATTCTAGGGCTTTCACTGTTCCTTCTACTTTTTTGAAGTCTCTTCTTGAAACAGGAAAATCAAAATGGAACCAAAATGAAACAGCGCGAGACTCAAATCCAACATGCTATAATTCGCGCAAAGACTCACGAACCACTTAAAGTAATATTAGTTCATCCCAGAACAAGATTTTGCGTTTATAGCATCTATTCGTATACAGCACTTGCTATAAAACAGCCTTTGTCTATACCTGAATGTGACAGGGAAACAACTCTAAAAATACCTTAATGTTCTGAAACGTTCACATGGTTCTATCATCACTGGGCTGCTTGTACGCCATTAGATTCGTTTATAATTTTCTTTCTCGTTGCACTCACATGAATCTTGCATGCGCGCATTAAGTGTGCGTGTATGTGTGTATGCGCACGTGTATGTGGCTGTGTGTCAGAGTACGTGTACATGTATTTAATGTTTATGGTTGTAAGGGGAAAAAAATGTTGAAATAGACAAGCACTATGAGGAAGCAGACTTTAGATACAGGTCTTTATTGCTTCCAGGAGGGTCAGAAAGTTCGGAATTTGCTGTTTTCTTGAGTTGGAAGAGTCGCGAATTTGAGTAATCTTGTCTTTGCTTTGTCTTGTCTTTGTTTTGTTTTTGTCTTGTCTTCGTTTTGTGTGTTGTGTTTGTCTTTGTCTTTTATGTCTTGTTTTTGTCTTTGTCCTGTTTTTGTCCTGTTTTTGTTTTGTCTTTGTCTTGTTTTTGTCGTTGTCGTGTTTTTGTATGTGTCTTGTTTTGTATTTATCTTGTTTGTGTCTTGCTTTGTCTTGTTTTTGTCTGTTTTGTTTTTTGTCTTGCCTTTGTCTTATTTTTGTCTTGTCTTGTTTGTGTCTTGTTTTTATCTTGTTAAAAAAAAAGATGGGGACTTTACTAGCCTCAAAGATGGGTACATGGGACTTTACTAGGAAAACAGAAGCAACGGGGTCGTACTGGCATCCCTACCTCACATGCTGTAGTGGCTTAGAAATGTGAAGGTACTAACACTTCACCGCCCTACCTCACATGCTGTAGTGGCCTAGAAATGTGAAGGTACTAAAACTTCACCTCCCTACCTCACATGCTGTAGTGACCTAGAAATGTAAAGGTACTAAAACTTCACCTTCCTACCTTACATGCTGTAGTGACCTAAATATATAAAGGTACTAAAACTTAGACAGCTAACATCAACTTGCCACAAGACACCATCGAAAGACAGCTAACATAAACCTGCCACAAGACAGCTTTAAAAGACAGCTAACATCAACCTGCCAGAAGGCAAGTCTTGAAAGAGAGCTAACACCAACCTGCCACAAGACAACCTTGGAAGACAGATAACAACAACCTGCCACAAGGCAGCTTTGAAAGACAGCTAACATCAACCTCCCACAAGACAGAGTCTTGGAAGACAGCTAACATCTATCTGCCACAAGACAGTTTTGGAAGACAGCTAACATCAACCTCCCACAAGACAGAGTCTTGGAAAACAGCTAAACATCAACCTGCCACAAGAAGTCTTGGAAGACAGCTAACATCAACCTGCCACAAGAAGTCTTGGAAGACAGCTAACATCAACCTGCCACAAGAAGTCTTGGAAGACAGCTAACATCAACCTGCCACAAGATAGTTTTGGAAGACCTAAAAACAAACTGTTACCATTAATTTTCCATTATATACTCGGTGTGGACGAAGGCTTCTAAACGAAGCGATGGTCTTATTGTTTGTGTTCTAAGTAGAAACGACCCTAGAACTTCCTGTGTGGGCACAGTTTTACCTGTTTCTAGCCACGTCTCAAATGAAAACATCAGAAAATCCTGACATTTTTCTACACATTTCTGGCCTCAACAGCGTCATGGAACACCTGTTACCCTTAAATCTCCTGGCTGGCTATCTACCTGGGAAGAGAATTAACTGGCACTAGACGTGTTCTAATTTCTTGCCCACCCGCTTCCGACAGAAGAAATCTCTCTTGTTGCTGACGGTTTTTCCCAGTTGCGTCCCCTTTTTTCTGATGTGGAATTTCCCGAGAGAGTGTTTGGTCGTCATTCCTGAGGGCAGAGGTCAAATATTTTAAGAAGAGCGGAAAACCAAGTACTCAGACTACAGGATATAGTGGCATTGGCTGAATGTTTGCGTTACGGTTGGCGAACCGCAACTGACCACCTTGTTTTAATCCACTTGATCCCAGTGACTGAATAGTCTTGGTCGAGTGAACAGGGATCAAAACGGGAAGGCAACCCGGTCCTAAAAATAACCCAGGTCGACGTCGGATGTGTCGGGTCGAAAGCTGAAAATATCACAGCCTGGAAGCAAACTGTGATACAACGCAGCCAATGCACTCCCGAGAGCGAAGAAGAAGCAGAAGAAGCATTTTGTTCTCCAATCTTAGTAAATGTATTTTCACATTTATTTATTTGAAGCAGGATTCTGAACTACTCAGAGAGCAAGAACTAAAAACGAGAACTTGCTTTCATCATCTGTGGAATAGCATTAACCATTTATGATCTTCCTATATTTTATGAAAACACAAAAACACGGAAGCTAAATACACAAACAAGTTGAACGCATGAGAATATCGTCAACAAAGACACATTCTGTGAAGTCTCCATGTTGATTTCATTGCTGTGACGACAAACCTCAAACAAACCCAGTCAAACAAAGACGAAAGAATAATGTTCCAAGGCTGAACCACATCAGTACTAGAGTAAATTTACATGGAATAAAATACCTAGAACAAGTGTAAATACCTTTTAGAAAGTGCCACCCAAAGATGGACACGTGGAATAAAAATAGATTTGATAGCAGCATAGGCATATAGGCGGAGTGATATGACTGTTTGCCAGTCTGTGAGAAATAGTGCGCTCGCAAAAAAGAAAAAAAAGTCGCGGAAGGATATATTTGCCAGACAAAAGTGATACTGTGAGTTCTGTGAACAAAGTGATGCACTAGTCTTGTGTTGTAATACATAACCTGTACCTTATGTATCGCCATCATCATCTTCATCATAGTCGTCATCGTCATCACCACTACCTTGCCACAAAGATGGACGAATGGTTTCAAGCTTCTGTGTGCAGTTATTTTCATCTCTAAAGAAGATTTTACTCGTGAGAAGATGAGTCCACTTCAAAACACTTATGTCATTAAGATAACACTTTTGTCATTAAGATAACACTTTTGTCATTAAGATAACACTTTTGTCGCTATGATAACACTGAGAAGAATCAAAACTGGGGTACACTTGTGCTTGTGTGAGAATATAAGTGGCTTTGCCTGGCCTAGATAGTTAACTACCACCGACAAATAAAGCTATCTCTACATGATATATAAAGCTAACTCTACATGACATATAAAGCTAACTCTACATGCCATATAAAGCTAATTCTACATGACATATAAAGCTAACTCTACATGATATATATAAAGCTAACTCTACATGACATATAAAGATAAGTCTATGTGACGTTTAAAGCTAACTATGGCTGATAAAGATAACTGTAGATGAAACTACGACTATCTTCTCCCCTATCCCATCCCCTCAGAAAGTGAAATATAACAATTAAATGAGAGGGGACTAAAGTCTGAGACGGCGTGGGAGTATAATGTTCAGGCAGAGGCTAAAGTCTGAGACGGCGTGGGAGTATAATGTTCAGGCAGAGGCTAAAGTATGAGACGGCGTGGGAGTATAGCGTTCAGGCTGGGCCTAATGAAGAAGGTAAAAAGAGTTAAGTTCTACAATTTCGTCGCTAACGAGGTCGACCTCACAGGTGACAGGTTTTCTGGAGTTGGTCTTAAAGTGTGCAAGAAAGTGAAACTTTTTTTTTTTTCGTATGGGCATTCAGAACTGAGGCGTGACCCAATTTTCTTTGACGTCAACCGAGAAATAGGCTGGATAAATAAGAGAGAGAGAGGGAGGGAGGGACAGAGAGAGAAGGAGGGAGAGGGAGAGAGGGAGGGAGGGAGGGAGAGAGAGAATGAGGGAGGGAGAGGGAGAGAGAGAGGGAGAGAGAGAGGGAGGAAGAGAGAGAGGGAGGGAGAGAGAGAGAGAGAGGGAGGGAGATAGAGAGAGGGAGGGGGGAGAGAGAGAGGGAGGGAGAGAGATAGATAGATAGATAGAGGATAACAAGGAGGGGATCTTGCCTGGTTGCTTCACCCTTGAGTTGCTTCTGCATTTCATACTGAAAGCTTCCATACGAGAAATTTCACTCATGGCTGGCTGACAATGATGTCGAAGGTTACAAAGAACGTAGTTTAGAAAAAGGAGTCAAAGACAGCACAAGCCAAAGAGATTCATTTTGAAAACGAAATGTAAATTGGAGGAAATGTAGATAATGGCATTTTTCACTTTAGGAGACGATTTTGAAAGTGAAAATACTTCAAAGATTTAGAAGGAAATATGTAAACTTTGTCTAAACATACCGAAATATTGTTTACAACACGGAACACATGAACCGACCAAATGTGAAGAATGAGAAACTTGCCTGAAGCGGTCCTCACATTTTCTGGCTTAGGGTATATCAAGAACAACGTTCATTTTATTCTAGCCCTCATTTCTTCTCAATGTAGGCTGAACGCAGGTGAGAATCAGTTCAAAGTTGGCGAGAATCAGTTGAAAGCTGGTGAGAATCGGTTGAAAGCTCGTGAGAGCCATTTGAAAGCTCGTGAGAGTCATTTGGATGCTCGTGAGAATCAGTTGAAAGCTCATGAGAATCAGTTGAAAACTCTCGAGAATCAGTTGAAAGCTCGTGAGAATCCGTTGAAAGCTAATTATAGCATGTAACTTATACTCTATATCAGAACTGAAGAGCGCTCAAAGGAGCTGACACGAACAGCAGACACAAGTTTATGCAGATGTGTAAGAAATGCTTGCTAGAATTCTGGTGAATGTATTCAAACGTAATCTTGTCAAGATGTTGTCTAGTCTTCAGCTGTCCATAGACTTGGAGAACCACGACACTGACCAGATGTTTTAGGAAAATACAGTCACTAATAAATCTGTCATCAAATGGGAAAATAGTTCCATCTTCGTTCTCGTTTGTTTAATCATCATCATCATCATCATCATTGTCTTGCGGCACGTCAGCACTAAAGATTAGCTGTTGTGGCACCGCGGCTCCATCTATCGACTTGATGACAGGTTGTCTATTTACACAGGCTGTCTATGTACACTGGCTGTCTATTTACACAGGCTTGGTATTTTTTTAAAAGTTCTCTTATTATTTTATTGCACTTTTGTACTGCTTTCTAGACTGCAACTTGGACTTCCTTCATCAACTGTGTATTTTTAAAAATTGCGGATGTTCCGGGCTCATTAGAGTTTGCTTATTATCATTCTTAACGTTTAGATTATCTCTACAGTATCATTTATCTCTTGACCCATGTATCATTCAGTCAAAATTCTGATTGCAAAGAGTATAGGTTCATCTCATTTCCTTCATTCGCAACGCCTATCTTCCTCCTCAAACGTCCGCGAGCTCAGGTTGTCTCTAGACCTCCAGGTTTTCTCCCTAGATGCTAAAATGAGGCTTCTAACATTTGTAATAAGGACGCTACATGAGTTCAGATTAGGCAAGATAGTGTGAGGTAGAATAAACTACAGATAACACACGATAACAAGTCTAGATAACATAAAGTAACATGAAATACAGATAACACGAGGCAGCTTGAGGTATAGATAATACAAAGTAACACTTTCTGTTGTGTAACATAATTTCCTGTTTCTGTACTCCACATATCCCAGCAGCCGGAAGGAAGTGCTCCTCTGATTAGAGATTCCGCGGCAGGTTCTTCGGGAAGGAGCTCCAGATTTGTTTTATCAGGTAAGTTACAGACTATCCAGTGTGTCTTTCTCAAAATGAAGATGAAAATACCAACAGACAGATAGAGAAACCAAAACACAGATACAGAAACCAACAGACAAACAAAGAAACCAACAGACGGAGAAACCAACAGACAAAGAAAGAAACCAAAAGACATATAGAGAAACCAACAGAAAGATAGAGAAACCAACAGACAGATAAAGAAACCAAAAGACAGACAGACAGACAGAGAAACTAACAGACAAATAAAGAAACCAAAAGACAGATACAGAAACCAACAGACAAATAAAGAAACCAAAAGTCAGATACAGAAACCAACAGACAGAAAGACAGACAGAGAAACCAACAGACAGATAGAGAAACCAACATACAAATAAAGAAACCAACAGACAGATAGAGAAATCAACTGACAGACAGACAGAGAAACCAACAGACAGAGAAACCAACAGACAGACAGAGAAACCAACAGACAGATAGAGAAATCAACAGACAGACAGACAGAGAAACCAACAGACAGAGAAACCAACAGACAGATAGAGAAACCAACAGACAGATAGAGAAACCAACATACAAATAAAGAAACCAACAGACAGAGAAACCAACAGATAGAGAAACCAACAGACAGAGAAACCAACAGACAGACAGAGAAACCAACAGACAGATAGAGAAACCAACAGACAGACAGAGAAACCAACAGACAGATAGAGAAACCAACAGACAGACAGAGAAACCAACAGACAGATAGAGAAACCAACATACAAATAAAGAAACCAACAGACAGACAGAGAAACCACAGACAGATAGAGAAACCAACAGACAGATAGAGAAACCAACATACAAATAAAGAAACCAACAGACAGATAGAGAAACCAACATACAAATAAAGAAACCAACAGACAGACAGAGAAACCAAAAGACAGATAGAGAAACCAACAGACAGAGAAACCAACAGACAGAGAAACCAACAGACAAAAAAAAATGGTCAGACACACAAAGAAACAAGAGTTATAGTCTTGAAATTGATGATGAAAACGTGAATGTAAGTAAAATAAACGTTCTATTTCTGGCCATAAAAAAAACACGTAAATTCATAACGAGATTTTACTGTGACTAGGGTGGCCTACATTTAATGGCCTGGGAGGATACACCTGTGTGCGGTAATCCAGTAGAGGGCTGCATTAATCAATCAGTTTGTGCCAACTTACATAAAAATGAGGAAAAGTGACAACTATGAAGTAAAGTTTCTTGACTGTGTGCTTGTTTAGTTAGCTTTCATGTCTGTGAAGTAAAGTTTCTCGACTGTGTGCTTATTTAGTTAGCTTTCGTGTCTGTGAAGTAAAGTTTCTCGACTGTGTGCTTGTTTCGTTAGCTTTCATGTCTGTGAAGTAAAGTTTCTTGACTGTGTGCTTATTTAGTTAGCTTTCATGTCTGTGAAGTAAAGTTTCTCGACTGTGTGCTTGTTTAGTTAGCTTTCATGTCTGTGAAGTAAAGTTTCTTGACTGTGTGGTTATTTAGTTAGCTTTCATGTCTGTGAAGTAAAGTTTCTTGACTGTGTGGTTATTTAGTTAGCTTTCATGTCTGTGAAGTAAAGTTTCTTGACTGTGTGGTTATTTAGTTAGCTTTCAGGTCTTTTGAAAAAAAACCTGTTTTGAAGGAATGTTAATTTTAATGAAATAAATTATATTGTCTTAACAACCTCGCGGGCTGCAAAGGTCTAAAATGCATGATACGGCCCGCCTTGGACCAGTTGGACACCACTGTTCTAAAAATCTTGGCTTGAAAAGAAAATTTTAAAAAAAGTATTTTCTTGGCATCTACAAAATTGGAACATGATCGCTGTATTTCATCTGCTCAAGGATAAATGTCGAGTCTCAACATTCCTATCTTCTCAAGGATAAACGTCCAGTCTCAACATTCCTATCTTCTCAAGGATAAATGTTCAGTCTCAACATTCCTATCTTCTCAAGGATAAATGTTCAGTCTCAACATTCCTATCTTCTCAAGGATAAATGTTCAGTCTCAACATTCCTATCTTCTCATGGATAAATGTTCAGTCTCAACATTCCTATCTTCTCAAGGATAAATGTTCAGTCCCAACATTCCTATCTTCTCAAGGATACATGTTCAGTCTCAACATTCCTATCTTCTCAAGGATAAGTGTTCAGTCCCAACATTCCTATCTTCTCAAGGATAAATGCTCAGTCTCAATATTCCTAAATCAACGTGCTTTGTTAACCCGTGGACGATAAGCAGAAACATTTGGGCTCTTACATTTGGGCTCTTGTTAACCATCATGGCCGCCCCATTCTGATCGATATGTGCCAGGAGAGTGTCAGGAGTGTGGCAGGAGAGTGTCAGGAGTGTGGCACGAGAGTTTCAGGAGTGTGGCAGGAGAGTGTCAGGAGTGTGGCAGGAGAGTTTCAGGAGTGTGGCAGGAGAGTGTCAGGAGAGTTTCAGGAGTGTGGCAGGAAAGTGTCAGGAGAGTTTCAGGAGTGTGGCAGGAGAGTGGCAGGAGAATGTCAGGAGAGTTTCAGGAGTGTGGCAGCAGAGTGTCAGGAGTGTGGCAGGAGAGTGTCAGGAGAGTTTCAGGAGTGTGGCAGCAGAGTGTCAGGATTGTGTCAGGAGAGTTTCAGGAGTGTGGCAGGAGAGTTTCAGGAGAGTGTCAGGAATGTGGCAGGAGAGTTTCAGGAGTGTGTCAGGAGAGTTTCAGGAGTGTGCCAGGAGTGTGTCAGGAGCTCTGAAGGAACAACATATGCTAGACCTCAGCATGTTCTATAGTGCTACAGACGTGGAACGGATTTCTGAACTTACTTGTGTTGTTGGCATGTGGAACTTACATGAGGAACATTTATGTGGAACTTACAAGTTGGACACATATATGGAGCTTACATGTGGTACTGACATGTAGAACTTACATGTTGCACTGACATGTAGAACTTACATATGGCACCGACATGCAGAACTTACATGTGGCACTGGCATGCAGAATTTATATGTGGCACTGACATGTAGAACTTACATGTGACACTGGCAGGTAGAACTTACATGTGGCACTGGCATGCAGAATTTATATGTGGCACTGACATGTAGAACTTACATGTAACACTGCCGTGCAGAACTTACATGTGACACTGGCGTGCAGAACTTACATGTGACACTGGCGTGCAGAACTTACATGTGGCACTGACATGCAAAACTTACATGTGGCACTGGCATGCAGAATTTATATGTGGCACTGACATGTAGAACTTACATGTGGCACTGACATGTAGAACTTACATGTGGCACTAGCATGTAGAACTTACATGTGGCACTGACATGTAGAACTTACATGTGGCACTAGCATGTAGAACTTACATGTGGCACTGACATGTAGAACTTACATGTGGCACTGACATGTAGAACTTACATGTGGCACTGACATGTAGAACTTACATGTGGCACTAGCATGTAGAACTTACATGTGGCACTGACATGTAGAACTTACATGTGGCACTGACATGTAGAACTTACATGTGGCACTAGCATGTAGAACTTACATGTGGCACTAGCATGTAGAACTTACATGTGGCACTGACATGTAGAACTTACATGTGGCACTAGCATGTATAACTTACATGTGGCACTAGCATGTAGAACTTACATGTGGCACTGACATGCAGAACTTACATGTGGCACTGGCATGTATAACTTACATGTGGCACTAGCATGTGCAAAGTTTTGAGGACAACAGCGTCAGGTGAGAATATTCACATAAACAAGTACATACGAATCACATAAGAATATTCTATCTGCAAACACTGATGTTCAATCTGCCCACGTCATCATTTTGTCTAGGCACACTCCAGGTAATGTCCTACAACCGCACCAAATCCCATTAATTCTTAATTATAGCTTTAAATCTGCTCTAGTTTTCTAGTTTTAGAAGTCTGTATTCATCTAAAAAAAATCTCGTTATATTTTTGTCTCTGTTTTTCTTTTGTTTTTCTCATCAAAACAAAGCTCAACTCAAGGGCGGTAATGCTGTGAAATCCCCGTCTCCTTGCCAGTATTTTTACTACAGAGTTCAAAGCTGATATTTTTGTCAAATGTTTTTAAGTTTTCTTCACGGTTGAGCGAACAGCTTTTGTCATAAAAAAAGAACGCTTAGGTTCAAACCCCCTAATTACTGTTCTCACAGCTCTCTCTCTCTCTCTCTCTCTCTCTCTCTCTCTCTCTCTCTCTCTCAATACCTTTCGTTAATCTGGGCTGGTTTTTTTAACATAACATACACCACCACCCCCTCCCCCAAACTGGTTTGTAATCTCCTCGAAGCTGGTTCTTGTAATCTCCTGGAAGCTGGTTCTTATAATCTCCTCGAAGCTGGTTCTTGTAATCTCCTGGAAGCTAGTTCTTGTAATCTCCTGGAAGCTAGTTCTTGTAATTTCCTGAAAGCTAGTTCTTGTAATCTCCTGGAAGCTAGTTCTTGTAATCTCCTGGAAGCTAGTTCTTGTAATCTCCTGGAAGCTAGTTCTTGTAATCTCCTGGAAGCTAGTACGTCTATATATTTCTTTTCTTAAATCTTCCCCAGTAGCGGGAACTGAACTTTTGAAGCTTTGCTTGCTTCAAGGCTGGCATTGGCTGTAAGCAAAAGCTGTAGGAGAGTGGTACCTACATAGTGTGAATAGTAGAAGCGTATTATCTACATATTGTGAATAGTTTGTAGAAGAGTATTACGTACATAGTGTGAATGGTTAGTAGAAGAGTATTACGTACATAGTGTGAATAGTTAGTAGAAAAGTTTTACGTACATAGTGTGAATGGTTTGTAGGAGAGTTTTATGTATATATTGTGAATGGTTAGTAGGAGAGTATTATGATGTACATAGTGTGAATGATTATTAGAAGAGTATTATGTACATAGTGTGAATGGCTAGTATGAGAGTATTATGTATATAGTGTGAATGGTTAGCAAAAGAGTACTATTTATATAGTGCGAATTGTTATTAAAAGAGTATTATGTACATAGTGTGAATAGTTAGTAGAAGAGTATTACATGCATAGTGTGAATGGTTAATAGGAGAGTATTGCATGCATAGTGTGAATGGTTAGTAGTAGAGTATTACCTAAATAGTGTGAATAGTTAGTAGTAGAGTATTATCTACTTAGTGTGATTGATTGATTGATTGATCTTTATTTCAAAAGGGTTAAGAATTGGGCACGCAGGCCCATCTGACATTCTGCCCTTTATCATACATCTTTCACTCTATTCCAGACATAGTGAATAGTTAGTAGTAGAGTATTATGTACATAGTGTGAATAGTTAGGCGTTTCAATGTCTGGGAAAGATCACAAATTTCTAGTGCCTATTTATTGAAAATAAATTTGCTCCGCTATCTCGATCGACGAGAAACATGATGATGTTTAATAATGTTATGGGTAAAGAAGAGGCAAATCAAAGACATCAGCAGCACCATCAACATCAGCACCAAATATCGGGATCAACATCAGTGTCAAACATCAGCATCAACATCAGCATCAAACATCAGGATCATCATCAGTGTCAAACATCAACATCAGCACCAAACATCAAGATCAACATCAGTGGCAAACATCAGCATCAAACATCAGGATCAACATCAGAGTCAAACATCAGCATCAACATCAGCACCAAACATCAGCATCAACATCAGTGTCAAACATCAGAATCATCATCAGTGTCAAACATCAACATCAGCACCAAACATCAAGATCAATATCAGTGTCAATCATCAGCATCAACATCAGCATCAAACATCAGGATCATCATCAGTGTCAAACATTAACATCAGCACCAAACATCAAGATCAACATCAGTGTCAAACATCAACATCAGTGTCAAACATCAGCATCAACATCAGCATCAAACATCAGCATCAACATCAGCATCAAACATCAAGATCAACATCAGTGTCAAACATCAGCATCAACATCAGCATCAAACATCAGGATCAACATTATTGTCAAACATCAGGATCAAAATCAGCATCAATATCAGTATCAACATCAGCACCAAACATCAAGATCAACATCAGTGTCAAACATCAGCATAAACATCAGCGCCAGTCATCAGCATCAATTTCAGCGTCAAACAGCATCAACATCAGTATCAACATCAGCACCAAACATCAAGATCAACATCAGTGTCAAACATCAACATCAAAACCAGCCAAACTAAAAACAACAATTTATTGCCTTAGGAATAAATGCCAATAAAAAAAATATGAAAACGCCTGCGACATTAAGAATTAAACCCACATCTTCTAGTTGGTGGCGCTGACTGAGATCCTATCCTCTTTATCTGACAGAATCCTACTTCCGGGGACAGCCGGGAGAAGATTGGCGAGTGATCCTGTTCTTTGCTCTCTTGGAGGGCGGGGTGTGTGAGGTGAGGTTGTACCTTGCATGGCCTCCACACAAACCTCAAAAGATTTAACTCGGTTCTGGGCAGTTAATTGTGTCAAGGTGACAAGGAAGTGATGCACAAGGTCAGTTCGTAATTGTAGGACCCGAGGTGTTGCCAGTTCTGATGTGGGTGGATAAAGCAGGATCATTTCTCCGGTTTTAATCAGATACTCGTCTCTGATGAGATTGTGCTTAAGAGCCAAGCAGTGCACGTAGACCTTCTTCTTCTTCTTCTTTCTCTTCTTCAACTTTCCTGCAGTTGTGAGGCTAACAAAAGGTAACTGTTTGACACCAGAAGGATAGCGAAGAGCAGAGTAAGGTTAAGCTTTTGGTCCCGATCCTAGTATGATAATGTTAAGTTAAAGTTAATGTCTGTGTTTATATTTTATATATGGTTACACAGACAGAAACCTGTTACACATCTACTGTGACTCCATTTGTTCGTGGAGAGAAATACAAGTTTATTTACATCAACTGACTCTGGTAGAAATGGGCGTAGAATTTCAAACAGTTAAAGGCATAAACAACGAAGAACTCATTCTTAAAGTACATATCACTTGGATTACGCTCTCTCTCTCATGAACCTTTGGCTTAATATAAGTCGAGTTCTTTCAGTTCGATATCTGTTCACTAACTCTCATAAGAATCTGCATATCAAACTAGCTAATATTTTCATCACAGCAGCATGACTGTCTGATTCTATATCTCTCTGTCTATTTCACAAGGTGCACTTCAGCTAAATGTATGTCTTTACATCTCCTACTGTATCTATCGGTAGCTTTTTGTCGGTTACTATCTGTAAAATCTCTCCTGGTCTCGATCTGTCTATCTGGATCTCTGTTTCTCTCTGTCTGGGTGGCTGAGTACCTTCGTCTCTGAGTATCTTAATATCTCGTCTCTGATTATCGTTTCATCTTCGTCACTGAGTATCTTGTTATCTTCGTCTCTGAATACCTTGTTATCGTCGTCACTAAGTATCTTGGAGTCGGAGTTTTAGTACTGCCCGCAAGTCTGGGTGCGTACGGCCGTGCGTACCTCTGCGCGCACGTCTGCGCATTTCTCGGTGTGAGCACCTGTGCACGTCCTTGTGTGCGTGTTTCGCGAGTGTGTCTTCATGTGCCTCGTTGTCTTTTTTTTTTTTCAGAGCAGCAGCCAAATTTATTGAAACATTAAAAAAAAGGCCAATGACGTATCATCAAGATACATACATCCTGATATCAAGACCTTCTTAAACAGTTGTAGAGATATGTTGATGGTATTATTGCTAGGACAAGATGGGGTAGATGGACAGATTATTTGAGCTTATTCTTTGAGCGGATGTTGGCGATGTGTCTAGATTTCCTCCTGTGGGAGTTGGTAGCACGCAGATGTTGCTGATGTGTCTAGATTTCTTCTTGTAGGAGTTGGTATCACGCGGATGTTGCTGATGTGTCTAGATTTCTTCTTGTAGGAGTTGGTATCACGCGGATGTTGCTGATGTGTCTAGATTTCTTCTTGTAGGAGTTGGTAGCACGCGGATGTTGCTGATTTGTCTAGATTTCCTCCTGTGGGAGTTGGTAGCACGCGGATGTTGCTGATATGTCTAGATTTCCTCCTGTGGGAGTTGGTAGCACGCGGATGTTGCTGATGTGTCTAGATTTCCTCTTGTATGAGTTGGTAACACGCGGATGCAGACGAACGTAACACTCTCTGCAAATCATCTTGTCACAGCTGACCTTGGCAGCCATGATCCTCAGTGATGGCGCAGTAATTTCTCCCCTAAGTCTCAGCCCAAGATGGAGGGTAGGATCTTTCTGGATGTTGTAGTCTGACAGAGTGCGTCCATCCTCCAGCTGTTTACCAGCAGAAATAAGCCTCTGCTGGTCAGGGGTGTTACTTTCCTTATCCTCAAACTCTGCCTTCACATTTTCAATGGTGTCTGAAGGCTCGACTTCAAGGGTGATAGTTGTGCCAGTAGGGTTTTCACCAAAAAATGTGCATTTTGCTTGCTTCCCAATTTGCAGTCCCACGCATTGCCTTCTCCTCTCTGTGCTTTGCTCTCTTTCCTGTGCCTCCTCCTTTTGTTCTCTTGTTCTCTCCTTTTATAAGTCCGCTTTGATGAACTGACCAATCAGTATTTCTGCTTCTCCTCTAATTGGTCCGCTGGTTTGGACATACGTACCGATTAGTTCCCTTGTCATAACCTGCCGGTTTAATGGTGTCGAATGTCCACCCCTTGTCCTTGATACTTTCTACCTGTTCCGATTGACTAATCCGGTTTCTTTATTCGATGTGTCCATTTCGCAGACTATCAGTCGCCAACAAGATTTTGGCTGATTCTTCTTGCGCCGACTGTTTGTCCTCACCTGTTATTTCAGTTGCCAGGTGGTCATGTTGGCCTATTTTACTTATGAGTGTTTGTCTTCAGCATGTCTCTTTCTTGGCGTGGCTGTGTCAGTCCTTTCTATTCGTCTGTTTCTTCTGTTTACACTTGTCAGCGTCCAGTCGTAATGGCCTTTCACTAGTGTCGTGGGGATCGGATTTCTACTTTGTTCTCTAAATTTCCTGTCTAACTTTTCCCTTCTTATTTAATGTCAACCCTTATAACTATAATAGAATCATAATTCTAAATTAAAAGCGACTATGCTATACTAGGCATATCTTTGTTGCCTTGTTCTTGTACGTGTACGAACTCCCTGTAACTGGGAGCTGTTGTTCTTTGCAGTCGATGCTATAGAGGTGCTGAGGCACAGCATCGTATCGGCATGGGAGAGGATTATGGCACCTACTTTTTCAGTCCAAGAGTACAGCTAAAAAGCTGGGGGTTTGCAATGCTTCTTTAGCAGACTCCACCACCATGGGGACTATGGCGATCCCTGCCCCGTTAGCCAGGCAAGGCCTGTTACTGGGGTTACCACATAGAGGTGGGACAGGGTCTTGGTCAGCTATGGGTCGCTGGTTGTCTCATCGGACAACGTCTTCACCCCACCCCCACCCCGTTGGATCCAGCAACTGGTGATAGTCACAGAAAGTACTAGGAAAACCTTTTTTTCATGTGGCATATTTTTTCCGAATGTCTGATCGTTTCTTCACTATTTTGTGTGTATATGTAGTTTGATGATATTGGCTTTGATTTTTTGATATTCAGCAATGTAGGGTTTCTTTTTTGTTTGCCAGAAGTAAAATGAAGGCAACAAAGTCAGCATAGAGAGAAAGGTAAAATTCTTGACTTTCTCCTGACAAAGTCGGCATAAAGAGAAAGATAAAACTCTTGACTTTCTCTTAACAAAGTCGGCACACATGAAACTTATTTTCTTCTGACAAAGTCGCCATAAAGAGAAAGATAAAATCTTGACTTTCACCTGACAAAGTCGCCATAAAGAGAAAGATAAATCTTGACTTTCTTTTGACATAGTCGGCATAGAGAGAAAGATAAAATCTTGACTTTCACCTGACAAAGTCGCC
This sequence comes from Achatina immaculata, assembly GCA_009760885.1. Taxonomy (NCBI): domain Eukaryota; kingdom Metazoa; phylum Mollusca; class Gastropoda; order Stylommatophora; family Achatinidae; genus Lissachatina; species Lissachatina immaculata. Next base: position 39,360,626 of record CM019718.1, on the reverse strand, counting down.
ATAAAGAGAAAGATAAATCTTGACTTTCACCTGACAAAGTCGCCACAGAGAGAAAGATAAATCTTGACTTTCTGCTGGCAAAGTCGACATAGAAAGATAGATAAAACTCTTGACTTTCTCTTGACAAAGTCAGCATAGAGAGAAAGATGAAACTCATAACCTTCACCTGACAAAGTCGCCATAGAAAGAAAGATAAAACTCTTGACCTTCTTCTGACAAACTCGGCATAGAGATAAAGATAAAACTCTTGACTTTCTCTTGACAAAGTCGGCATAGAGAGAAAGATAAAACTTTTGACTTTCTCCTGACACAGTCAGCATAGAGATAAAGATAAAACTCTTGACTTTCTCCTGACAAAGTCGGCATAGAGAGAAATACAAAACTCTTGAATTTCTCCTGACAGAAACGTGTAACCTTTACATGAATAATAAACAGCTCATATATATATGTGCCCGGCCTGTAAAGCATACATACATACATAAATACATTCACCTACATATATAAATACATACATACATCATTCATACATGCATGCATGCATACATACATACATACATACATACATACATACATACATACACACACACATACATACATACATACATACATACATACGAATACCAGGAAAGATGAAGTGTCAGTGAGTGACATAATATCTACAAGAAAAACAAACTAAACAGACTTTAAAATAGAAAAACTAAGTCGGTGTACTTGTAAATATTTGTAATGTCGTTATGTAGACAAATGGGACGAATTTTAGAATATAAGAGAAATAAAGAAATGGGACAACAACTGAAAAAAAAACTACGAGAAACACAAGACATGACACTGAATAGGCAGGCTATGTTATATATAAAACATATATATATATATGTTATATATATAACATATATATAAATATATATATATATATGTGTGATTTTATTGGGGTAATAATTGTCAGAGGAATAATGCAGAGGAATGTATGAAACAACTGACTGTGAAAGTAGAAATCTACAGTGTGAATTATTATTGGAGGAGAAAGAACCCGAAGCGACAATAGAAGAAGTTTTATGGGCAATAAAGAATCTGAAAAATGGTAAATCACCAGGATGTGATGAGATAACAGCTGAATTTATTAAAGCAGGAGGAAAGGAATGTGCAACAATCTATCATGCACTATGTAAAAAGATATGGCATTCAGGTATTTGGCCAAAAGAATGGAAAAGAACTGTATTCATACCACTGCCAAAAAAAGGGTAACCTGAAATTATGCACAAACTACAGAACTGTTGCCCTGATTAGTCATGCCAGTAAAATTCTGTTAAAAATCATAATGGGTAGACTTCGAAAGAAAATAGAAGAAGAAGTCAATATGGTCCAAGCTGGTTTCAGGCAAGGAAGAGGATCAAGAGATCATATATTCAATATAAGATTAATAATAGAGAAATCCAGAGAGTTTAATGTCTTCTTCTTCGTTCGCTTCTACCACCAAAACCGCACTGTGATCCTACTGAATTTACGCCTGTGGTCCTCGTTAAGTCCCGTGGTCCCCCGTGTGGTCCCCGAAAGGACCACACGAGATCCACGAGAGGACCACAAGAGGTTCAGAGTATCTCAGGGCTTGAGCCTGTATTCTTGGTGGGTCTCAGAAGCGGGATTGCGTGACACCGTGGTTTTCGTTGCACCAGTTTAGTCTAGGGTTGGACTTTCTCACCGGAAGACCTCGACGTGTTTAGGATATCAGTGCATCCCCGCTGGGTGAGAGGTGGTAGCCCACCCAGGCCTGAGTTGGACTTTCTCACCGGAAAACCTTGACGTGTTCTGAGAGACCCGTGTATCACCGCCGGGTGAGAGGTGGTTGCCCATCCAGCCCAGTGTTGGACTTTCTCACCGGAAAACCTCAGCGTGATTAGGATACGTATACATCCCCGTCGGGTAAGAGGTGGTTGCCTATCTAGACTTCCCTGGTCCAGTGTCTCCGACTTCAGCATTTTGCAGTCGTCGTGGCCGCTACCTTTCCTAGTTGTGACTAGGATGGAGCTTTTGTCCAGGAGGACGAATCCTCGCCACTAGTGACTTCCACCTCTGGGTTGAGCCGGTTTAGGCATATTATCCCAGAATGGGCGTGTTTGGGACGTGACCGACCTCTAGAGCAGAGGTACCGCGACATGCGTAGCCTTCAAGTTTCACCCCTGATATGAGCCGGTTTAGGCATATTTCACCAGTGTATGTGTATTTCGGACGTGGCCGGCCTCTAGAGCAGAGGTGTCGTGGTATGTGTAGCTCTCGCAGCGATACTACTGGACATACCGATTAAACTTCACTTTATCCTTTCCACCACGTTTTCACATCGGCACCGCACAGCAACCTTTATTTCTTTTCCGCATTTTCTTCCTTGACCGGGAGGAGCTTCACTCCACGCGCGGCATTTGAAGAGTCTCGCCAGCAGTGTCTTAACCTCTGGGACAAGCCGGTTCATGCATTTCACCCGATATGACTGCACTTAGGACGTGGCCGACCTCCAGACCAGAGGAGCCGTGATTTGACTGTTTACTTCGCTTTATCCTTTCTACCACCTTTTCTGCAGTGGTGCCGGGCGGCAACCCCTTTTGCACCTTTCTTCATTGGCCGGGTGGAGCACTGCTCCACGCACGGCAGCTGAAGAATCTCGCCAGCAGCGGAGAGTTTAACGTGAATCTATATTTAGCCTTTTTAGACTACTCAAAGGCATTTGATTGTGTACAACACCAGAAACTTTGCGAAAGAATGGAAAAAATGGGATTTCCAACACATTTGATACAATTAACATCACTGCTGTATCTAGACCAACAAGCAGCAGTAAGAATAAATGACGAAACAACAACTTGGTTTGACATAAAACAAGCAGTCCGTCAGGGGTGCATATTGTCACCTTACTTATTTAACTTGTATACTGAAAATATAATGAGGAATGTTAGAGAAGATGTAGACAAAGAATATTATGATGCCATAATAATTGGAGGTTATGAAATACCAGTGATTAGATATGCTGATGACACAATATTACACAAAAAGGAATGGAAGAACTAATTATGTCAGTCCTTAAGAACGGCGATGAGCAGAACCTCTATCTTAATGCGAAGAAAACTAAATTGATGACAACTGACAAAACAAACAAGACAGATGAAATATGTATCAATGAGGAAAAACTGGAAGAAGTGGAGAGTTTTGAATATCTTGGATCACTACTAACTATTATTGGAGATACAATGAGGGACATTAAAAGGAGGACATCTATCGCTCTTCAGAAAGTAAAACAACTAAAGAATCTGTGGAGAGGAGCAGACAGAACCAAAAAATACGATTTTTAAGGGCATGCATTTTTCCCATCACAACATATGCCTGTAAGACCTGGACACTTAACAAAACAGCTGAGAAACGCATAAATGCCTTTGAATGTAAATACTACATAAGAGTTCTTCAAATATCATGGACACAAAAAAGAACAAATATATCTATACTACAAGAAGGCTGGCTAGTAAAGAGGATTAAAGAGAGAAAACTTAAATATTTTGGACACATTAAACGTCATAATAATCTAGAGAAGGCCGTCTTGGAAGGATACATAATGGGAAAAAGAAAAAGAGGAAGACCAAGGCGAAGATGGCTGCAAGACATCGTTGATGATCTGCAAATGGATGCATCAGCAGCAGGCCATCTTGCTCACAACCGAGAGGCCTACAGGAGTGCTGTTTGGGAGGCAAAGTTCCGCAAGGGACATGCAAATGAATGAATAATTGTCTGCAATTTATATGTTGCTATAGTGTATTTTTATTGTTGCTATCTTATCTAATGTGGTACATGAGGACTGAAGATTGCACAGACTATACATTCACACATTACAGAAAAATGATTGATAACACAAATAGCTCTTCTTCAAAGGATCATCAGTTATATTACTGTTATTCATCAGTTTACAAAGCTAACAAATTAAACAAAGGTTCGTCCATTTTATATTGTTATTCATCAGCTTGTGTTGTTACCAACATAATCATTAAATCAATTTCCTTAAAATGATTGAGATTCGGATTGCACAACTAATATATATATATATATATATATATATATATATATATATATATACGCTAATTGGCAAGAATGTATTCACATCCGTATGCACAAATTCCGTAATAGAAAATGAAGTGCACATATAAAGCATCACTTCCAAATCACCAATTTAAAAAAAACATAAAAATCCCACGTAGAACATTATACCTTAACTGAGTTTTGATTATTCATTACCATTCATAACACAGTCACTACCTAAGAGGACTGGGATTGGACCTGAGGAGTCGATCGCACAGCTCGCATGCATCCTCATCACAGAGCACAAAGCAATACTAACATACACATACTTTGGTTCTCCTTCAACGAATAAACGTTCTCATTTGTGCTTGAACAATAACATGACTCCCCCGACCGCTGACCTCCTACTTGCTTAGCTTACTTATCCATACACACACGCACACACACACACACACATATATATATATATCGTCACTTGACTCTGTATATTTCACACAACTCATTATACTCTTCAAAATTTACCAAATGTCGCCACTCTGAATATTTCACAGAGATTCCCACTCTCTTCTACATGTTTCACGCAAAACGCTTCTACAAACTTCACAAAAAAATACAAAACTTTTCTACAAACTTCACACAAAACTAAAACACTCCTCTACAAACTTCACACAAAACTAAAACACTCCTCTACAAACTTCACACAAAACTAAAACACTCCTCTACAAACTTCACACAAAACTACAACAACTGTTTACGTATTTAAAACCATAACAAGAGAGAACCTTTACATTTCCCTCAAACTTGACCTGGATGACTCATGAGAATCTTGCTTGGCCTGGACTGTTCATTTTCACAACTTCTTTGTTGCTACCCACCCCCACCCCCCGGATTCTGTTGCCAAGAAGTCAAGGTCAAGTAATTCCAGGTCAGCCTGTAAATTAGCATGTGGCGTAACTCCTTCACACTTTTTTTTTTACCTGAAAAAAAAAACGCATCAATTCTGCTGCTGCCACCAAGAAAATGATGTTCTGTTTGTTGAGTGTGTATAGAACTCAGCAATGCTCTGCCCTAATTAAAAGTTAAGCTTGGACATTAACGTGGGCAAGAATTTCTGGCGGTTTTGAAACAGACAGAACTTTGCGATAGTTGCCAAGGGTTATTTTTGGGTGATCAATTTCTTTCAGGTTCTTTTCGATCAATAATTGTTTTGACATAATCGACGAGAGTAACTAGAGAATAATATGTATTACAACTTCCAGTTTCTGTGTGTCTGCAGTCATCAAATAATGCAGCACTGCATCACAGACCTCTCCTTCCAAGTGGATTATGGGAAAAATATCTCATAGATGTCTTACAGATATCCTTCTTGTTCTCATCCGCTCCACCCCCCCCCCCCCCCTTGTTCTTGATGATCTCTTTACACATGGGACTTCTCCATTTGTCTCCCGTTCCTGCAACATTCCAAAGTCATCTTAATCTTCTATTTAATGTTGTCTCGTGGACGTGGTTGTCGCCCGGTCATTCCACATGCTAAAGTCATCTTAATCTTCTATTTAATATTGTCTCGTGTACGTGGTTGTCGCTGGTTCATTCAACATGCTAAAGTCATCTTAATCTTCTATTTAATGGTGCCACTTGGGCGTGGTTGTTGCCCATTTCTGCAACATGCTAAAGTCATCTTTTATAAAGTAACAGAGTACACCACTGTATGGCTATAACCTGTGCCATGATCTCGTTCCCTTTTCTGGTGTCCCGATTTTATACCAGACATGCGCCATTTTTTCTAGGGGGTGCGAGATAGCTAGGTTTATTAGTGCGCTGTTCTCTCGTTGCTAGGCGGTTGTTCGTCCTACCCAAGTCCGTGGTTCAAGTCCCAGGTAACTGTTAGTTTTCTTTCTCTCACGTCTAACAGTGCTTTGTCTATGATTTATTCCAGGTCTAACTGTACAGTGTCTCCCGTCTGTTACTTTACCGTGTCAAAAGCTTGGTTGCTTCCTACTCGTAGAAATTTGTGTCTTAACACTTTCGACTCTAAAAACAACACTGGTAGGGTTGGTAGATCTTGCACACTTATACAAATCACTCCTCTACAAACTTCACACAAAACTAAAACACTCCTCTACAAACTTCACACAAAACTAAAACACTCCTCTACAAACTTCACACAAAACTACAACAACTGTTTACGTATTTAAAACCATAACAAGAGAGAACCTTTACATTTCCCTCAAACTTGACCTGGATGACTCATGAGAATCTTGCTTGGCCTGGACTGTTCATTTTCACAACTTCTTTGTTGCTACCCACCCCCACCCCCCGGATTCTGTTGCCAAGAAGTCAAGGTCAAGTAATTCCAGGTCAGCCTGTAAATTAGCATGTGGCGTAACTCCTTCACACTTTTTTTTTTACCTGAAAAAAAAAACGCATCAATTCTGCTGCTGCCACCAAGAAAATGATGTTCTGTTTGTTGAGTGTGTATAGAACTCAGCAATGCTCTGCCCTAATTAAAAGTTAAGCTTGGACATTAACGTGGGCAAGAATTTCTGGCGGTTTTGAAACAGACAGAACTTTGCGATAGTTGCCAAGGGTTATTTTTGGGTGATCAATTTCTTTCAGGTTCTTTTCGATCAATAATTGTTTTGACATAATCGACGAGAGTAACTAGAGAATAATATGTATTACAACTTCCAGTTTCTGTGTGTCTGCAGTCATCAAATAATGCAGCACTGCATCACAGACCTCTCCTTCCAAGTGGATTATGGGAAAAATATCTCATAGATGTCTTACAGATATCCTTCTTGTTCTCATCCGCTCCACCCCCCCCCCTTGTTCTTGATGATCTCTTTACAAATGGGACTTCTCCATTTGTCTCCCGTTCCTGCAACATTCCAAAGTCATCTTAATCTTCTATTTAATGTTGCCTAGTGGACGTGGTTGTCGCCGGGTCATTCCACATGCTAAAGTCATCTTTATCTTCTATTTAATATTGTCTCGTGTACGTGGTTGTCGCTGGTTCATTCAACATGCTAAAGTCATCTTAATCTTATATTTAATGGTGCCACTTGGGCGTGGTTGTCGCCCATTTCTGCAACATGCTAAAGTCATCTTTTATAAAGTAACAGAGTACACCACTGTGTGGCTACAACCTGTGCCATGATCTCGTTCCCTTTTCTGGTGTCCCGATTTTATACCAGACATGCGCCATTTTTTCTAGGGGGTGCGAGATAGCTAGGTTTATTAGTGCGCTGTTCTCTCGTTGCTAGGCGGTTGTTCGTCCTACCCAAGTCCGTGGTTCAAGTCCCAGGTAATTGTTAGTTTTCTTTCTCTCACGTCTAACAGTGCTTTGTCTATGATTTATTCCAGGTCTAACTGTACAGTGTCTCCCGTCTGTTACTTTACCGTGTCAAAAGCTTGGTTGCTTCCTACTCGTAGAAATTTGTGTCTTAACACTTTCGACTCTAAAAACAACACTGGTAGGGTTGGTAGATCTTGCACACTTATACAAATCAATGCTCAGAGTGAGTGAAATTTAGACGAAGTCTAAATAAAATTAAAAATAGAATTTATAATACAATCCGCATTTTTGAATTACAGAGGGTTTTCCTTCCAGTTTCTTTCTACCAAAATTTCTCATCAAAAGTTATTCTGGCAGAGCATGGGAGTGAAAGAGTTAATCTTGTAGGACTGAGTGTTGTGGCGTCTTTGCTGTCAGGATTAAAAACTGACACAAACGCTTAGACTGAGTGATGACGGTGAAGGAAGAAGATGAGAGAGAAGAGAAAGATGAAACCGCTAGCAGTGACTCACTCCACAAAGTGGAAGAGATTCTTCAGTCTGGTTTATATGGCCGAAGTGGATGCTCTCACCCTCTTGTGGTGGATTCTTACTGAGAAGTGCGCTTACGAAGAGTCTGGTCAAGAAAACTGTTACAGCCACTCCTTATCCGACACGGTTCTAAGGATTTCAGGTCATGACGACATCTGCTACAGCGAACCTGCGGTTCAGAGCAGATCACACAAGGGAAAATACACCTATAGACGATGAGTTTTGTCTCATTATTCAGAATTAAATGTGCTCGTTTTCTGTACATGCAGCTTAATATTCGCCTTCCTCTCACTTAATATCTGCCTTCTTCTCACTTAATATCCGTCTTCCTCCCATTTAATATCTGTCTTCTTATATCTTCCTTCCTCTCACTTAATATCCGTCTTCCTCTCACTTAATATCTGTCTTCCTCTCACTTAATATCCGCCTTCTTCTCACTTAATATCTGTCTTCCTCTCACTTAATATCTGTCTTCCTCTCACTTAATATCTGTCTTCCTCTCACTTAATATCTGTCTTGTTCTCATCCGCTCCACCCCCCCCCCTTGTTCTTGATGATCTCTTTACAAATGGGACTTCTCCATTTGTCTCCCGTTCCTGCAACATTCCAAAGTCATCTTAATCTTCTATTTAATGTTGCCTAGTGGACGTGGTTGTCGCCGGGTCATTCCACATGCTAAAGTCATCTTTATCTTCTATTTAATATTGTCTCGTGTACGTGGTTGTCGCTGGTTCATTCAACATGCTAAAGTCATCTTAATCTTATATTTAATGGTGCCACTTGGGCGTGGTTGTCGCCCATTTCTGCAACATGCTAAAGTCATCTTTTATAAAGTAACAGAGTACACCACTGTGTGGCTACAACCTGTGCCATGATCTCGTTCCCTTTTCTGGTGTCCCGATTTTATACCAGACATGCGCCATTTTTTCTAGGGGGTGCGAGATAGCTAGGTTTATTAGTGCGCTGTTCTCTCGTTGCTAGGCGGTTGTTCGTCCTACCCAAGTCCGTGGTTCAAGTCCCAGGTAATTGTTAGTTTTCTTTCTCTCACGTCTAACAGTGCTTTGTCTATGATTTATTCCAGGTCTAACTGTACAGTGTCTCCCGTCTGTTACTTTACCGTGTCAAAAGCTTGGTTGCTTCCTACTCGTAGAAATTTGTGTCTTAACACTTTCGACTCTAAAAACAACACTGGTAGGGTTGGTAGATCTTGCACACTTATACAAATCAATGCTCAGAGTGAGTGAAATTTAGACGAAGTCTAAATAAAATTAAAAATAGAATTTATAATACAATCCGCATTTTTGAATTACAGAGGGTTTTCCTTCCAGTTTCTTTCTACCAAAATTTCTCATCAAAAGTTATTCTGGCAGAGCATGGGAGTGAAAGAGTTAATCTTGTAGGACTGAGTGTTGTGGCGTCTTTGCTGTCAGGATTAAAAACTGACACAAACGCTTAGACTGAGTGATGACGGTGAAGGAAGAAGATGAGAGAGAAGAGAAAGATGAAACCGCTAGCAGTGACTCACTCCACAAAGTGGAAGAGATTCTTCAGTCTGGTTTATATGGCTGAAGTGGATGCTCTCACCCCCTTGTGGTGGATTCTTACTGAGAAGTGCGCTTACGAAGAGTCTTGTCAAGAAAACTGTTACAGCCACTCCTTATCCGACACGGTTCTAAGGATTTCAGGTCATAACGATATCTGCTACAGCGAACCTGCGGTTCAGAGCAGATCACACAAGGGAAAATACAACAATAGACGATGAGTTTTTTCTCATTATTCAGAATTAAATGTGCTCGTTTTCTGTACATGCAGCTTAATATTCGCCTTCCTCTCACTTAATATCCGTCTTCCTCTCATTTAATATCTGTCTTCCTCTCACTTAATATCCGTCTTCCTCTCACTTAATATCTGTCTTCCTCTGACAATAACCGCCTTCTTCTCACTTAATATCTGTCTTCCTCTGACAATAACCGCCTTCTTCTCACTTAATATCTGTCTTCCTCTCACTTAATATCTGCCTTCCTCTCAGTTAATATCTGTCTTCTTGTATCTTCCTTCCTCTCACTTAATATCCGTCTTCCTCTCACTTAATATCCGCCTTCCTCTCATTTAATATCTGTCTTCTTATATCTTCCTTCCTCTCACTTAATATCTGCCTTCCTGTCATTTAATATATGTCTTCTTATATCTTCCTTCCTCTCACTTAATATCTGTCTTCCTCTCATTTAATGTCCGCCTTCTTCTCACTTAGTATCCGTCTTCTTCTCACTTAATATCTGCCTTCTTACTTAATATCCGCCTTCCTCTCATTTAATATCCGCCTTCCTCTCACTTAATATCTGCCTTCTTACTTAATATCCGCCTTCCTCTCATTTAATATCCGCCTTCCTCTCATTTAATATCCGCCTTCCTCTCACTTAATATCTGCCTTCTTACTTAATATCCGCCTTCCTCTCATTTAATATCCGCCTTCCTCTCACTTAATATCCGTCTTCTTCTCACTTAATATCCGTCTTCCTCTCACTTAATATCCGTCTTCCTCTGACTCATTATTCATCTCAGAACAATACATGGAACATTTTCATGACAGCACAGTTTATTTTCCTGATACAGAGAAATAAGATCAAAGAAGAAGAAGAAGAAGATTTGCATTAAAACATGAACTTATTTGAAAAATGTCTTCTCCCGGTGATAGTATAGATCACGTTTGTTTCTTCAGTTTCTTGGTGTGAAAGAAGAGCGTGGGAAACACTTCAAATAAAACACTTGTGAAGGGAAAGTGGAAGAGAAGAGAGAAGTGTCTTTCCAGAGTGCGCAATGTTTTATTATTGTTAAGCACTTGTCGGTAAAATTTCATGAATGGATACAGGTGATATTTGTTTCGTTTCACAATCATTGATATTCCAAGTTCCATTTTTTATAGCTAGTTTTTGGTTTTGTTTGTTTTCAAGCTAGGTCGGCTTAACTGCAGCCTTCATGTCTGGGCTGATTATGTTTGTTTTTTAGGTCGGTTGATTTATGTTTGTTTTATGTTTGGTCGGTTGATTTATGTTTGTGTTATGTCTGGTCAGGTGTGACAGTTGAACTTTCGGCCCCTGTCAAACCTACTGTACTGTGGACAGGGCCATGGGGGGGGGGTTGGGGGTCTGTGTAGCCGGTTTATTGCTCCGGGGCCCCGAGGTTTTCCTATTCTTTTTAAAGATTGATCGGGAGTGGAGGGCATGGGGGCCAGGGGAGGACTTTGGTGAGCTAGGGGAGCCAGGGGAGGGCCTACATGACAGGAGAGCCAGTGGAGTGCCTATGGGACAGGAGAGCCAGGGGAGAGTTTGAAGGCCAGAGGAGCCAGGGAAGGGTTGTGGGTCAGTGGAGCCAGGGGAAGGTTTGAAGGTCAGGGGAGCCAGGAGAAGGTTTGAAGTTCAGGGGAGCCAGGGAAGGGTTTGAAGTTCAGGGGAGGGTTTAAAGGCCAGGGGAGCCAGGGGAGGGTTTGAAGGCCATGGGAGCCAGGGGAGGGTTTGAAGTTCAGGGGAGGGTTTAAAGGCCAGGGGAGCCAGGGGAGGGTTTGAAGTTCAGGGGAGGGTTAAAGGCCAGGGGAGCCAGGGGAGGGTTTGAAGTTCAGGGGAGGGTTTAAAGGCCAGGGGAGCCAGGGGAGGGTTTAAAGGCCATGGGAGCCAGGGGAGGGTTTGAAGTTCAGGGGAGCCAGGGGAGGGTTGAAGTTCAGGGGAGGGTTTGAAGGCCATGGGAGCCAGGGGAGGGTTTGAAGTTCAGGGGAGGGTTGAAGGCCATGGGAGCCAGGGGAGGGTTTGAAGTTCAGGGGAGCCAGGGGAGGGTTTGAAGTTCAGGGGAGGGTTTGAAGGCCATGGGAGCCAGGGGAGGGTTTGAAGTTCAGGGGAGGGTTTGAAGGCCATGGGAGCCAGGGGAGGGTTTGAAGGCCATGGGAGCCAGGGGAGGGTTTGAAGTTCAGGGGAGGGTTTGAAGGCCATGGGAGCCAGGGGAGGGTTTGAAGGCCATGGGAGCCAGGGGAGGGTTTGAAGGTCAGTGGAGTCAGGGGAGGGTTTGAAGGTCAGTGGAGCCAGGGGAGCTAGGGAAAGGCTGTGGGTCAGTGGAGCTAGGGGAGCTAGGGAAGGGCTTGGGAGGGCTTGGGGGGCCAGGGGAGCCAGGGGAAGCCCTGGGGGACTAGGGAAGGGCTTGAGGGGCCAGGAGGCGATGAAAAAATAAGTAGGGTGGGGGTTTCTCTAGGATGCTCTGCCTGGGGGTGGCTTGAGACAGTTAAAGGGTACAGGAGTAAATCCTGAAAAAAAAGTCTTGAGTGAGGGCCCCCTAGAACTGTTGGTGGCAAGGCTCTTCGGCCCCTGTCACTCTCTGTCATGACCTCCTGCACAGCTGTGTCAGGTTTTCAGACTATGAACTTTGAGCTTTCCCTGAAACTGACAGGCGGTGGGGAAGGACTCTTGTATTTCTTCCACTGATTTACTACAGACTTGTTAGATCACAATGAACGTCAGAATGTAATGTAACTTTATTACTTGGCGTTACATAAATCAGACTTCGGAGTATATAGACACTAGGTTATATATTTATTATTAGTTTTTCTTCTGCTTATGATGTTCAGTAACAAAAAAAAATCATGAATATCTGTGACTGAATGAAAGTTGTATGACGAAGGGCATAATGGTAGACGGGCCTGAGTGCCCACTTCGTATCCGTTTGAGAATAAAGTCCGTTCGTTCCTTCCTGCTTCACAATCATTGTCTAAAACGAAAAAAATAAACGGCATTTTTTTCCTCTGTCAAATCTGCTTCATTGTTGCCGTCAGCGTAGAAATCTTGCTGGGTGGAACTTTCTTAGATCTGGAGAATGTATCGATTCCTAGTTATTTGGTAGAACTTTCTTAGATCTGGAGAATGTATAAATTCCTAGTTATTTGGTAGAACTTTCTTAGATCTGGAGAATGTATAAATTCCTAGTTATTTGGTAGAACTTTCTTAGGTCTGGAGAATGTATAGATTCCTAATTATTTGGTAGAACTTTCTTAGATCTGGAGAATGTATAGATTCCTAGTCTTTTGGTAGAAATTTCTTAGATCTGGAGAATGTATAGATTCCTAGTTATTTGGTAGAACTTTCTTAGATCTGGAGAATGTATCGATTCCTAGTTATTTGGTAGAACTTTCTTAGATCTGGAGAATGTATAAATTCCTAGTTATTTGGTAGAACTTTCTTAGATCTGGAGAATGTATAAATTCCTAGTTATTTGGTAGAACTTTCTTAGGTCTGGAGAATGTATAGATTCCTAATTATTTGGTAGAACTTTCTTAGATCTGGAGAATGTATAGATTCCTAGTCTTTTGGTAGAAATTTCTTAGATCTGGAGAATGTATAGATTCCTAGTTATTTGGTAGAACTTTCTTAGATCTTTAGAATGTATAGATTCCTAGTTATTTGGTAGAACTTTCTTAGATCTGGAGAATGTATACATTCCTAGTTATTTGGTAGAATTTTCTTAGATCTGGAGAATGTATACATTCCTAGTTATTTGGTAGAACTTTCTTAGATCTGGAGAATGTATTGCTTCCTAGATGTTGAGTGAAACTTTCTTAGATCTAGGGAATGTTCAGCTTCCTAGATGGTGGGTGAAACTTTCTTAGATCTGGAGAATGTACAGGTTCCTAGATGTTGAGTGGAACTTTTTTAGATCTGGAGAATGTACAGCTTCCTAGATGTTGGGTGGAACTTTCTTAGATCTGGAGAATGTACTGCTTCCTAGATGTTAGGTGAAACGTTCTTAGATCTGGAGAATGTACAGTTTCCTTTATGTTGGGTGGAACTACTTTCTTAGATCTGGAGAATGTACTGCTTCCTAGATGTTGGGTGGAACTTTCTTAAATCTAGAGAATGTACAGCTTCCTATATGTTGAGTGGAACTACTTTCTTAGATCCTGAAAATGTACAGCTTCCTGGATATTTGGTAGAACTTTCTTAAATCTGGAGAATGTACAGCTTCCTAGATGTTGGGTGGAACTTTCTTAAATCTGTAGAATGTACAGCTTCCTATATGTTGGGTGGAACTACTTTCTTAGATCCTGAAAATGTACAGCTTCCTAGATATTTGGTAGAACTTTCTTAAATCTGGAGAATGTACAGCTTCCTAGATGTTGGGTAGAACTTTCTTAGATCTGGAGAATGTACAGCTTCCTATATGTTGGGTGGAACTTTCTTAGATCTGTAGAAAGTACAGCTTCCTATATGTTGGGTGGAACTTTCTTAGATCTGGAGAATGTACAGCCTCCTAGATGTTGGGTAGAACCTTCTTAGATCTGGAACCTGTACAGCTTCCTAGATGTTGAGTAGAACTTTCTTAGATCTGGAGAATGTATAGCTTCCTAGATGTTGAGTAGAACTTTCTTAGATCTGGAGAATGTACAGCTTCCTAGATATTGGTAGAATTTTCTTAGATCTGGAGAATGTACAGCTTCCTTGATGTTGGTGGAACTTTCTTAGATCTGGAGAATGTACAGCTTCCTTGATGTTGAGTGGAACCTTCTTAGATCTGGATAATGTACAACTTCCTACATGTTGGGTAGAACTTTTTTAGATCTGGAGAATGTACAGCTTCCTAGAGACTATTCTGACTAGAACCAAACAATCCGTTAGTAAGGGCTTCACACAAGTGAGATTTGTTGAATCAGACTTAGTTACTCATTTAATCACACAAGAGAGCACTACTTAATCATCCCAAGAAACTAATGAATTGTTGGTACTTGTAAACCTGGTTCCAAAATAAAAGTAACAGAAGTGGTGCAGACGGAAGTGTCACAGACAGAAGTGTCATAAACAGACGTGTTACAGACAGAAGTGTTGTAAACAGAAGTGTCACAGAAAAAAGTATTGTAAACAGAAGTGTCACAGACAGAAGTGTTGTAAACAGAAGTGTCACAGACAGAAGTGTTGTAAACAGAAGTGTCACAGACAGAAGTATCATAAACAGAAGTGTCACAGAAAAAAGTGTTGTAAACAGAAGTGTCACAGACAGAAGTGTTGTAAACAGAAGTGTCACAGACAGAAGTGTTTTAAACAGAAGTGTCACAGACAGAAGTGTTGTAAACAGAAGTGTCACAGACAGAAGTGTCGCCGACAGAAGTGTCACAGACAAAAGTGTCACAGACAGAATTGTCACAGACAGAAGTATCATAGACAGAAGTGTCATAGTCAGAAGTATCATAGACAGAAGTGTCGCAGACAGAAGTGTTACAGACAGAAGTATCACAGACAGACTGAAAATATATTTCAGAATCAACATGAAGACATCACGTCAGGGTTTTAGTCTCTGAAACATTAGCGATGCGGTTTCTCCGATTCCGGGCAGGATTCTCTTTCAGCTGTCCGTCACCCTCCATCTTATCCAGCTGTAAAAATGGATACTCGCCTAACTATGCTGAGAAATATTGCCTCCTAAACACAAAACATTTTCGTGCAATGCGAGGCGCACTGGTTTACATTTTACAGCAGATGAAGGGAAAAATACCCGTTGAATTTCTGACATAATTCAGGAATCAGAAAGTTAGACTTGGTTGAAGTCCGCAGAACTTAACAAGATTTTCATGTTCTACCAGGCTCAGAGAAGTCACGACGCAAGCGATGGGCTCCAAATATCCAGAGAATCAAGATGTCTCAGATAGTTAGTGCAAGCTCGGGCCTGGGACAGCCCGTCATTCTGAGAAAGAGGAACCGTATTGACGCCAAAGTAGGGGTCCTAGTGGTAGTGGAGAACTCAATCTACAGGCAGTACTTGATGGACAACGGCAACAGCC
Source organism: Achatina immaculata (assembly GCA_009760885.1). Lineage (NCBI taxonomy): Eukaryota > Metazoa > Mollusca > Gastropoda > Stylommatophora > Achatinidae > Lissachatina > Lissachatina immaculata. Next base: position 39,344,947 of record CM019718.1, on the reverse strand, counting down.
CAAGAGCAGCGTTAGCAAGAATACGACGTTATTACGGCATGATCTTCTCTATGGTAAGTTTCTCACCTTCAGATTCTGTACTTGTTGTTTTCCAATACAAATCATCATCAGAATATATTGCTTGCCCCCACAGAAAGGATGACGACAAAAGCTCTCCAACGTGTTCTGTTTTTAGGTATGCGCTGGAGAAAGCCTCTTCTTACACATTTCTTAATATTCCGTCAAAGATGTCCTTGCAGCCTGATTGTTCTCATGATGTCCTTGCAGGCTGGTTGCTCTCACGATGTCCTTGTAGCCTGGTTGTTCTCACCTTGTCCTTGCAGCCTGGTTGTTCTCATGATGTCCTTGCAGGCTGGTTGTTCTCACGATGTCATTGCAGCCTGGTTGTTCTCACCTTGTCCTTGCAGGCTGGTTGTTCTCAAAGCTCTTTTATAACCATATTTTCAACATATTCTTACAGCCCAAACTACGCCCGCAATTCTTTCATTGTTTGAATATTAAGTTTTCTTCCACATTTTTGGTGTTAATTTTCAGCTTCGTTTATCCTAGCTATTATTTCTTGTCGCCTCTTCGTTTATTTACGCGAAAAACTTGGTCAGCTGTAAAATTTTCTCTGTATCTATATTTTAATGACCGCTAATTTTTTATTCTGTTCCTTGTTCTTCTAGTTTCGAACTGTGTATATTATTATTTGAGTGAAGTTTTTCGGAATACGTCTGGAAATATAGGAGAAATACAGTGTGTTGACTTCGTAAAAGCTTTGAAACCCTGCTTTAAGTTTTAATATTCTAGTATTTGCAATGAAATATAAGTAATCTGTGAATGAATGTAATAAAGCTACAGATCAACTACTGATGATTAGATTTTTCTCATTCGATGATCTGTAAACTTGTTCCAGCAGTTACCCTTGTCCGATTCAAATAAAGAACGGTTTCTTTCTCCTTGTTGCAAAATGAATCATAACTTTACACATTGGGCAGAGAACTTCTGAGTTACAGACAGAAATATCACAGACAGACTGAAAATATATTTCAGAATCAAGATGAAGACATCACGTCAGGGTTTTAGTCTCTGAAACATTAGCGATGCGGTTTCTCCGATTCCGGGCAGGATTCTCTTTCAGCTGTCCGTCACCCTCCATCTTATCCAGCTGTAAAAATGGATACTCGCCTAACTATGCTGAGAAATATTGCCTCCTAAACACAAAACATTTTCGTGCAATGCGAGGCGCACTGGTTTACATCTTACAGCAGATGAAGGGAAAAATACCCGTTGAATTTCTGACATAATTCAGGAATCAGAAAGTTAGACTTGGTTGAAGTCCGCAGAACTTAACAAGATTTTCATGTTCTACCAGGCTCAGAGAAGTCACGACGCAAGCGATGGGCTCCAAATATCCAGAGAATCAAGATGTCTCAGATAACCAGTGCAAGCTTGGGCCTGGGACAGCCCATCATTCTGAGAAAGAGGAACCGTATTGACGCCAAAGTAGGGGTCCTAGTGGTAGTGGAGAACTCAATCTACAGGCAGTACTTGATGGACAACGGCAACAGCCCAAGAGCAGCGTTAGCAAGAATACGACGTTATTACGGCATGATCTTCTCTATGGTAAGTTTCTCGCCTTCAGATTCTGTACTTGTTGTTTTCCAATACAAATCACCATCAGAATATATTGCTTGCCCCCACAGAAAGGATGATGACAAAAGCTCTCCAACGTGTTCTGTTTTTAGGTATGCGCTGGAGAAAGCCTCTTCTTACACATTTCTTAATGTTCCGTCAAAGATGTCCTTGCAGCCTGATTGTTCTCACGATGTCCTTGCAGGCTGGTTGCTCTCACGATGTCCTTGTAGCCTGGTTGTTCTCACCTTGTCCTTGCAGCCTGGTTGTTCTCATGATGTCCTTGCAGGCTGGTTGTTCTCACGATGTCATTGCAGCCTGGTTCTTCTCACCTTGTCCTTGCAGGCTGGTTGTTCTCAAAGCCCTTTTATAACCATATTTTCAACATATTCTTACAGCCCAAACTACGCCCGCAATTCTTTCATTGTTTGAATATTAAGTTTTCTTCCACACTTTTGGTGTTAATTTTCAGCTTCGTTTATCCTAGCTATTATTTCTTGTCGCCTCTTCGTTTATTTACGCAAAAAACTTGGTCAGCTGTAACATTTTCTCTGTATCTATATTTTAATGACCGCTAATTTTTTATTCTGTTCCTTGTTCTTCTAGTTTCGAACTGTGTATATTATTATTTGAGTGAAGTTTTTCGGAATACGTCTGGAAATATAGGAGAAATACTGTGTGTTGACTTCGTAAAAGCTTTGAAACCCTGCTTTAAGTTTTAATATTCTAGTACTTGCAATGAAATATAAGTAATCTGTGAATGAATGTAATAAAGCTACAGATCAACTACTGATGATTAGATTTTTCTCATTCGATGATCTGTAAACTTGTTCCAGCAGTTACCCTTGTCCGATTCAAATAAAGAACGGTTTCTTTCTCCTTGTTGCAAAATGAATCATAACTTTACACATTGGGCAGAGAACTTCTGAGTTACATAACAAAAACAACAACAACAACTCTTATTTGCAGATTGACCAGCGTTTTCAGACAATCAGTGACCCATATCTCAGCGTTTCCGTCAGAATATCCGGCATTTTAGTGGCTGAGGTAAGAATTGCTATAAACCTTCCCAAGTTCAAAGTGCTCAGGACCTGTCTCCCTAATGTATCTCCCTAACTTGTCTCCTAACTTGTCTCTGTAACGTATCTCCCTAACTTGTTTCCGTAGCCTGTCTCCGTAACGTATCTCCCTAACTTGTTTCCGTAACCTGTCTTCCTAACATATCTCCCTAACTTGTCTCCTAACTTGTCTCCGTAACGTATCTCCCTAACTTGTTTCCGTAGCCTGTCTCCGTAACGTATGCCCCTAACTTGTTTCCGTAACCTGTCTTCCTAACATATCACCCTAACTTCCGTAACGTATCTCCCTAACTTATTTCCGTAACTTGTCTCCCTAACGTATTTACATAACTTGTTTCCCTGATTTGTCTCCCTAACTTGTTTCCCTAATTTGTGTCCCTTAACTTGTTTCTCTAACTTGTCTCCGTAACGTATCTCCTTAACTTGGCTCCCTAACTTATTCCCCCTAACTTGTTTACCTAATTTGTCTCCTTGACTTGTTTCCCTAATTTGTGTCCTAACTTGTCTCCCTATCGTATCTCCCTAGCTTGCTTCCCTAAATTTTGTCCCTAACTTATTTCTCTAACTTGTCTCCCTAACTTAGCTCCCTAACTTGTTTCCCTAATTTGTGTCCCTAACTTGTCTCCCTAATTTGTGTCTCTAACTTGTCTCCCTAATTTGTGTCTCTAACTTGTCTCCCTAATTTGTGTCTCTAACTTGTCTCCCTAACGTAGCTCCCTAACTTGTTTCCCTAATTTGTGTCTCTAACTTGTCTCCCTAATTTGTGTCTCTAACTTGTCTCCCTAATTTGTGTCTCTAACTTGTCTCCCTAATTTGTGTCTCTAACTTGTCTCCCTAATTTGTGTCTCTAACTTGTCTCCCTAACGTAGCTCCCTAACTTGTTTCCCTAATTTGTGTCTCTAACTTGTCTCCCTAATTTGTGTCTCTAACTTGTCTCCCTAATTTGTGTCTCTAACTTGTCTCCCTAATTTGTGTCTCTAACTTGTCTCCCTAACGTAGCTCCTTAACTTGTCTCCCTAATTTGTGTCTCTAACTTGTCTCCTTGTTTCTCTAACTCTGACACAGCCAGAGGCAACTCCCCCCCCCTCCCTCCAAAACCCTGAGATAAGTTACTCCTTTAGTTCCAGGGAGCGTTCGTCTCCCACGAGAACATTAGTGGGTCAAGCCTGGCCCGCGGTGTCCCAGTCACTCACTTGCAAAAGTGGGACCCAGCTACGGAAGGTAGGAAAGGTGGCAACGGCCAGGCGTGATGCTGACCACTAATACAGGGTTTCTCAGCCAGGGTTCTACAGGACAACAGGGATTCTACAGGACAGCAGGAGTTCTATAGGACAGCAGGAGTTCTACAGGACAGCAGGGGTTCTATAGGACAGCAGGAGTTCTACAGGACAATAGGGGCTATACAGGACAGCTGGGGTTATACAGGACAGCAGGGATTCGGCCAGAGAGCGTGACTGCAGAATCTCTCTAAAGCGCGTCTCTCGGAGCCCTAAGGCTTAGCTTTTGTTTCTGTCCAAGACAGGCTGGTTAAACGGTCATTTTAGCTCTAGCTGGTTAAAAGGTCATTTTAGCTCTAGCTGATTTTTAGGTCATTTTAGCTCTAGCTGGTTAAAAGGCCATTTTAGCTCTAGCTGGTTTTTAGGTCATTTTAGTTCTAGCTGGTTAAAAATTCATTTTAGCTCTAGCTGGTTAAATAGTCATTTTAGCTCTACACAAGGAAAAAAAGTCCTACTCTTTCACATATCATATATCACAGTTCACACCTGATTCACATTTTCTTTGCTATACATTTATTACTCATCTTTTCGGTGGCGACCTCTACTGGACAAAGTATAAGGAAGAACGTATCTTTTTGTTTGCCTACACTAGTGACTTTATTATAACTGGTATATTTTTTGTTACGGGGAAGGGGGGGGGGGTGTGTGCGGCTATGGGGGTTATAGATGGGAGGATGAGGGCGGGATATGAAGCGGGTCGTAGATATTTTATTGCAGGAGCTAAGCCATGTCAGAAAGTTTGAGAAAGCCTGGTATAGTGCGCCATCATGTCCATGAAAATATCGGCACAAACACCAGATATCTAGAGTACTTCTATAGCATGATAGGCACAAACACCAGATCTCTAGAGTACTTCTACAGCATGATAGGCACAAACACCAGATCTCTAGAGTACTTCTTTGGCACGACAGGCACAAACACCAGATCTGTAGAGTACTTCTATGGCATGACAGGTACAAACACCAGATCTCTAGAGTACTTCTATAGCATGATAGGCACAAACACCAGATCTCTAGAGTACTTTTATGGCATGACAGGTACAAGCACCAGATCTCTAGAGTACTTCTATAGCATGACAAGCACAAACACCAGATCTCTAGAGTACTTCTATGGCATGACAGGCACAAACACCAGATCTCTAGAGTACTTCTATGGCATGGCAGTTACAAACACCAGATCTCTAGAGTACTTCTATGGCATGATAGGCACAAACACCAGATCTGTAGAGTACTTCTATGGCATGACAGGTACAAACACCAGATCTCTAGAGTACTTCTATGGCATGATAGGCACAAACACCAGATCTGTAGAGTACTTTTATGGCATGACAGGTACAAACACAGATATCTAGAGTACTTCTATAGCATGACAAGCACAAACACCAGATCTCTAGAGTACTTCTATGGCATGACAGGCACAAACACCAGATCTATAGAGTACTTCTGGGGCATGACAGTATGGTCTATTCCATGTACTCTCGTTAAGATGTCGAGCAGAAACTACAAGTAAGACTGGTGAGTGACAGATAAACAAGCAAGCAGCTCACGTTCATGCAGTGCTGCCTCGTGACAAGCTCAGTCACAAGAGCAATTACAAATAAAGCTGGGAGCCACGTGACTTTCTGTAATCGTGGCGGAGCTAAATGAGAGGTATGATATGTATCTGCTGGATGATGTCATCCCCATACATTATTTGTACGCATCCATCCATCCATCCATCCATCCATCCATCTCTCCGTCTATATCTCTATCTGGATAAAGATAGATGTTCAGTAACATTCCTAACAAAACCCTTTATAACAAACCATGACTCTGATGGTCTTCCCAGAGACGCGAAGACTCCAGCTGGCTCGAGTACATCGTGGACTGGTCCACAGTTCAGAGTCACGGACGCGGGTCTGTCCTCACAGACAGGGCGCTGAAAAGGTTTACCAAGTGGATCAGCGGGCACGGTGACCTCCCAGAGTTCGACCACGCCATGGTCTTCACAGCGTGAGTGCTTTGTTTGACTCATATTTCTCTCTCTCTCTCTCTCTCTCTCTCTCACACACACACACACACACACACTCTCTCTCTCTCTCTCTCTCTGACTCTGTCTCGTCTTTTTTTTTTGCTTCTCTCCTCTCTATTCTTATATCTCTTTTTAACTGCCCTTCTCTCTCTCTGTATTCCTAAATCTCTCTCTCTCTCTCTCTCTCTCTCTGTATCTCTATCTCTGTATCCCTGAATCTCTCTCTCTCTCTCTCTCTGTATCTCTGAATATCTCTCTCTCCGTATCTCTGAATCTCTCTCTGTATCCCTGAATCTCTCTCTCTGTGTATCTCTGAATATCTCTCTCTGTATCTCTGAATCTCTCTCTCTGTATCCCTGAATCTCTCTCCCTCTGTATCTCCGAATCTCTCCCTCTGTATCCCTGAATCTCTCTCTATATATATATATCCCTGAATCTTTCTCCCTCTGTATCTCTGAATCTCTCCCTCTGTATCCCTGAATCTCTCTCTCTCTATATATATATAATATATATATCCCTGAATCTCTCTCTCTCTGTATTTCTCTCTCTTTCTCTGTATCCCTGAATCACACATACTCTCTCTTTCTCTCTCTCTCTGTTTCTCTCATTGTCTCTCTCACATCACTCAACACTTCTTACCTCATATTTCTAAATGCCTGGGACGCCGACATACCTCCTTCAGCAGACTCGTGCTCCTCCATATCTGGACTTACATCATCACCATCATCTTCTTCTTTCAGGTATCTGGACTTACCTCATCACCATCATCTTCTTCTTTCAGGTATCTGGACTTACCTCATCACCATCATCTTCTTCTTTCAGGTATCTGGACTTACCTCATCACCATCATCTTCTTCTTTCAGGTATCTGGACTTACCTCATCACTATCTTCTACTTCTTTCAGGTATCTGGACTTACCTCATCACTATCTTCTTCTTCTTCTTTCAGGTATCTGGACTTACCTCATCACTATCTTCTTCTTTCAGGTATCTGGACTTACCTCATCACCATCATCTTCTTCTTCTTTCAAGTATCTGGACTTACCTCATCACTATCTTCTTCTTCCTTCAGGTATCTGGACTTAACTCATCATTATCTTCTTCTTCTTCTTTTAGGTATCTGGACTTACCTCATCATCATCATCATCTTCTTCTTCTTCTTCTTTCAGGTATCTGGACTTACCTCATCATCATCTTCTTCTTCTTCTTCTTCTTTCAGGTATCTGGACTTACCTCATCACCATCATCTTCTTCTTCTTTCAGGTATCTGGACTTACCTCATCACCATTATCTTCTTCTTTCAGGTATCTGGACTTACCTCATCATCATCTTCTTCTTCTTCTTTCAGGTATCTGGACTTATCTCATCACTATCTTCTTCTTCTTTCAGGTATCTGGACTTATCTCATCACTATCTTCTTTTTCTTTCAGGTATCTGGACTTGCCTCATCATCTTCTTCTTCTTCTTCTTTCAGGTATCGCCTGACCAACAAACAAAGTGTCAGCCTGGGAGGTAAGTTCGCCATCATCATCATGTAGCTGGTATAGGCTTGTAGGTCTTCACACGGTCTTTTTCTGCAAAACGTGTTTGTGTGTATGTTTGTGTGTATGTATGTGCGTATGTTTGCGTGAATGGATGAATGATCTTTATTTTAAAAGGCTGAAGAATTGGGCGCGCAGGCCCGTCTTACATTCTGGCATTTATCACTCCATCTTTCATTCTTCCCACACACTCGATTTAGTAAGGTATATAAAATAACATGAAAAGAAAAACACACACACGCACGTACGTAACTGATCTAACAAGATAGCTCGCACACACATGTACACACACACAAATACATTTTCAATGGAGTTCCTCTGACTATCCACTCTTGCACATTTACTAAGATAATTTCTAACAATATACAAGATCTAACAAATTATGGCCTAGAACTATGTTCTTTTAGAACAGAACTCGGTGGCCAGAGAGTCATAGTATGAGAGGCTATTAGATATTCTATGGAGGCATACAGTTACAAAGAAGTAAATATTGGGAAAGGCTCGAGTTAAAGGATGAAGTATCACTAACGGATTTTAGATGTTAGGGGAGGGAGTTCCAGAGCTGTATCGCAGAGTATGCAAGGCTTTTCTTGTAAAGATCTAGCCTGGAGAAGACAGTTTTTCCTTCCTAAACTCAGGCTAGATCTGTTTAGATTTCGCTCATTATTGAGAGAGAGAGAGAGAGAGAGAGAGAGAGAAGAGAAGCAATCAAAACTAATCCTTCTTATATTGTAGTGGCACCGCGTGAGAGATGAGAGGACAGGTAGGGCCCCGCTAGAGATGAGAGGACAGGTAGGGCCTCGCTAGAGATGAGAGGACAGGTAGGGCCCCGCTAGAGATGAGAGGACAGGTAGGGCCCCGCTAGAGATGAGAGGACAGGTAGGGCCCCGCTAGAGATGAGAGGACAGGTAGGGCCCCGCTAGAGATGAGAGGACAGGTAGGGCCCCGCTAGAGATGAGAGGACAGGTAGGGCCCCGCTAGAGATGAGAGGACAGGTAGGGCCCCGCTAGAGATGAGGGCCCTGATGTATCGTACATCAGTCGTCTGATCGGGTGTAGGACTGGAATGGTTCGAACCTTTACCCTCTGGGTACCTCATTGTTTAGGTTCTACGCCAGAGTGATGCACTTTTGGGGCCTCCCCTGGAGAAGGGAAGACCCGTTACAGAACATTAGCCAACAGGGCCAGTGTACCAACACAAAAGGCTTAGACTCTGTCGACATTAATGACTTTGCTCACATTAATGACTTTGATTGTTCAGATTAATTACTTTGATTCTCCACATTAATGACTTTGTCCGCGTTAATGATTTTGATTGTACATATTGATGACTTTGTCCACAGTAATGACTTAGTTCACATTAACGAGTTTGACTGTTCACATTAATGACGTGCACTGTTACTGTTTATGGTAAGACAAAGGTACAATCCCCGTCTCCAGGCCATTTGGGCATATCGGGGATACTGAGTTAGGCCCGTATTTCCAAGACTTTCAGCACATGAAAGTGTGATGTGGTCAGTATCACGCCTGGCCCTATTTCCCTTCCCAGATTTCTCTGGTACCCAGTTTTTAGAGGCTGAGTGGACCCCCCGGGGCCATATGGAGTGGTGGTGCCAGAAAAACTCCTCCCTGTATTTCCCACATATGATTACATGCTCACTGTGAAAGTAGGACTCCTTCACTGCTCGTCTTTTTTTGTCGTTTGCGGTCACGTGATACCTTACATGACGTCACATGGTTATTTTTAGGTTCTCTGTGGCTCTGTCCTGTTACATACCCTACATCTAAAAACATTTCCAGGTCTGCAGGAATATAGGTCACGCAGAGACGCGAAATAGGCTAGCACAGATTTATGTAGACAGGCAGCCAGACAGACTGAATGACAGGGAGATAGAGATTTTAACAGAAACACGGAAAGACAACAGGCTTATGGATGGATGGATGGATGGATGGATGAATTTGTAAAGCTTCTCCAAAAAACATTTTTTCTTGTAGAATGGATACAATATTCACACTGTGTGATTCAGCTTTTGTTATCTATCCCCAGGTATGGCATACCTGAACGCCATCTGTGACACTCAGTCTGGCAACTCTGTATCTATTGTGGCGGATACCGGTGATTTTCAGTGTGTCAAGGTCGCAACTCACGAACTAGCTCACAGGTGCGAACAGTGTGCTCTCGCCATCACAACAGAGCGTAAACAAATGTTTTTAAAAACTAATTGTGTCATTTGTTTTGTGCATCAAATTACTGAAAGTGAAGAGGCTATCGGATGTAAGAGTCAGTCAACCATAGCCGACTAAGATCCTGTCCCACCTTCCCCTTGGCGCTTCCAGTAACGGGCCCAGCTTGGCGATGAAGTCTACTTAAGAAGCACTGACCCCCTTCTTTTTAGCTGCATCCCAGGTCTGCAGAAATAATCACTGTCGTTATAAATGTCTTGAAAAGGATCAGACTACGCTGGCTGGGCCATGTAGAAAGAATGGAAGAGAACAGACAAACGAAAATAATGTATGCATAAGAGATGAGGGAAACAAGACCAGGGGATAGACCAAGACATGGAGAGACAACATAGAAGAGGATATAAAGGAACTGATGTCACCAACTGGAGAGAGAAGATTAGGAATAGAGAGGAGTGGATGCGAACTTTATCTGCAGCAATGAGCCCTAATGGCTTGGAAAGCTGAAAAAGAAGAAGAAAAAACACACTCCTCATCCGACACGACGGGTATGCCTCAACATCTTCACCACATCAGCTACAAAGAGCTTCATGTTCTCAGTTCAAGGAAGATAGAACAACAGCATCAACAACAACAAACAATAACGAACAACAAATAATGAACAGATTTACTTTTATCTATCTGCTTTGGCAGAATTTTTAGCTTTTAACTCTTCCCGTGCGGGAGGAAGAAACACAGACGTGTCGTTGCGTGCGGGAGTAAAACGCGGGTCTTGACTGTAAGGGGGTCTAGTTGTAAAATGGAGTGGAAAACAGTATTTCCATGTACTTCCGTATACGTAATATGTGTCAAAGTGTAGCTAAATGAATTAAAATTTCATAAATGCAGAGTTTTTTAGGAAAAAAGAAGTAATGTGATGTTTTTAGACATTGATTGTGGCCAGCTCACCATCGGCTAGGTCTAGATTCGCGCTACTTACCCCTACTTACCATCTAAGATGTGTAGATCTACTTGTCGATCTCGTATTGTGACTCCGTATTGCATTTCCGCTGAATGAATGTCTGAAATAACCTCCTAACTACTCCTAACTACTTCTCCAGTGGTCTAAATATGTCTAAATCTACTTAGAAAACATTCAAGAGCAGCGGGGTGGCCATAGGCTATGTCCATACCCCTATCTACATCGTCAAAAATTGAAAAACTTCCATGCTTCGCGTCCTTGTTCTCGCTCGGCATCGCTCGTAACTAGGCACGCATTTTCCATTTTGAAAGTGTCACCGGAATCGCGGACGAAATCCGTACAATATAAATGTTACACCGCTTGTTTTAATGGAACAATGATTGTCGAATTTTCGACCATACGGTAGCTTGGGACCACCGGAAGTGCCGAAAATTCGACCATACGCACGGAAAGAGCCACAAACACAAAATGTAATCTCTTGTACTTGAAGAGTGTCTTGATATAAGCAGATGCGCTTCCTGTTTCGTCTTGGCAAAAGATAAAGAAAAAAAGTTGCATTTCCTCCACGTACTGACCTCCTGTCCATTGTGCTCATCAGTTCCAAATGAAGAAAGAGATCATTTTTGTAAGGAAATTTTTGCAGAGTTATAGGAGATGGTAGACGAACCTCGCCTGTAACAGTTTCAGGGTTCTTGTTGCAGGAGATGGTAGACGAACCTCACCTGTAACAGTTTTAGGGTTCTTGTTGTAGGAGATGGTAGACGAACCTCGCCTGTAACAGTTTCAGGGTTCTCGTTGCAGGAGATGGTAGACGAACTTCACCTGTAACAGTTTTAGGGTTCTTGTTATAGGAGATGGTAGACGAACCTCGCCTGTAACAGTTTCAGGGTTCTTGTTGCAGGAGATGGTAGACGAACCTCACCTGTAACAGTTTTAGGGTTCTTGTTGTAGGAGATGGTAGACGAACCTCACCTGTAACAGTTTCAGGGTTCTTGTTGCAGGAGATGGTAGACGAACTTCACCTGTAACAGTTTTAGGGTTCTTGTTGTAGGAGATGGTAGACGAACCTCACCTGTAACAGTTTTAGGGTTCTTGTTGTAGGAGATGGTAGACGAACCTCACCTGTAACAGTTTCAGGGTTCTTGTTGCAGGAGATGGTAGACGAACCTCACCTGTAACAGTTTCAGGGTTCTTGTTGCAGGAGATGGTAGACGAACCTCACCTGTAACAGTTTCAGTGTTCTTGTTGTAGGAGATGGTAGACGAACCTCACCTGTAGCAGGTTCAGGATTACTCAAGATAATTGAACTATAATTAATAGATCATTTTACAGTGATTTGTCCCTAACGTTAAATGAGGAGTAGAGGGGAGAGAGAGAGAGAGAGAGAGAGAGAGAGAGAGAGAGAGGAGAGAGAGAGAGAAAGAGAGAGAGAGAGCAAGAGAGAGATGTATGTTTCAGTTTTAGAAAGAGGAAGACAGCAGAAGCTGCAGAAGTAATTAATAAAATGTAAGATAAGAAGTAAACAATAAATGTCTAACACAGAATGGAGCTAAGAACTCACATTTATCACATTTTTCTTTCAGCCTAGGGGCCTACCATGACGGAGACCGCCAGAGTAAAACGTGTAGACCTGACAGCAATTACGTCATGTCACCTTTGACCTCTCACCAGAACCATGTGCTCAGAAACGCTTTTATTTCTCGCCGTGTTCTGTCAGGGATATGTCATATCATTTAAGGTGAGTCAGTTATGTGGGTGCTGTCAGGGATATGTCATATAATGTAAGGTGAAGCAGTTGTGTGGGTACTGTCAGGGATATGCCATATCTCTTGAGGTGACATTTTATTTGGTGGGGAGACCATAGAGTTGAGGCTCCCTACCCACAATCCTTCAGACATATCGTAACGCCCCAAATGGCTTTTTGGGTCTTAAGTAAGGTTTTTTTTTTGGGGGGGGGGAGGGGGGTGTAGGGTGATGTGGTGGATTTGGAACAAGAAAGAAAAGGAGTGACTAGACTGTGGGTCTCTGCAGCATCATTAAGTAGGCGGTCACGTGGCCACGGCGACCATGATACCAGGATTCTCTGTATGATGTTATAATGATTTAATGTTACTATGTATGGTAACGTCATAGTTACTGTTCCTATGGTGAAGTGGGCGTGGCTCGAAAATGTGTATGTAAGAGAGGGAATGTGAAGAGTGTGAGGGTTAGAGAGAGAGAAGGAGAGAGAGAAAAAGAGAGAGAGTGAGCGAGAGAAAGAAGGAGAGAGAGAGAGAGGGAGGGAGGAAAGAGAGAGAGAGAACTTTTATTTTCAAATGGTAAAGAAATGAGCAAGTAGGTCCTATCCAACATTTTGTCCTTCATCATTCAACTTTCAGTTACATACAAACCTTGCCAGTAACATTCAGTGTCCTTGTAGGAGATGGTAGACATACAGAGAGAGAGAGAGAGAGAGAGGGGGGGGAGAGAAGGAGACAGAAAGAGAAAGAGAGAAAGAGAGGGATGGGAGGAAACAGGGAGAGAGATAAAAGAGAGAGAGGAGAGAGAGGGAGACAGAGGGGGAAAGAGGGAGAGAGAGATGGGAGGAAAGAGGGAGAGAGAGGGGAGAGAGAGGAGACAGAGGGAGACAGAGGGGGAAAGAGGGAGAGAGAGGGATGGGAGGAGAGAGGGAGAGAGAGTGGGGAGAGAGAGAGGGGAGAGACAGAGGAGAGAGAGGGAGACAGAGGGAGAGAGAGGGATAGGAGGAGAGAGGGAGAGAGAGGGGAGAGACAGAGGAGAGAGAGGGGAGAGACAGAGGAGAGAGAGGGAGACAGAGGGGGAAAGAGAGGGGGATGGAAGGAGAAAGGGAGAGAGAGAGGAGAGAGAGGGGGAGAGAGAGGAGAGAGGGGAGAGAGAGGAGAGAGACAGAGGAGAGAGAGGGAGACAGAGGGGAAAGAGAGGGGGATGGGAGGAGAAAGGGAGAGAGAGAGGAGAGAGGGGAGAGAGAGGGGAGAGAGAGAAGGAGAGAGAGATTTGCTAGTGACACGCTAACCAAAGACTTAGCTAAACAGTACGACAATGACCACAGAACGAATCTGTTGGACCAGAATTGCTAAACACAGTTATTCACAGCAACACCTGCAGCTTTTACTCATAACTGCCCCAGTGTTCGAGTTCTGACCGTGACCTCATCTCTCTTCAGCAAATCAACATCATCCTGTGTCAAGAACGACCCGCTGGTCTACTACCAGTACGACATGAAGAGACTTCCACCCGGACAGGTCTACAACGCGGACATGCAGTGTAAACTCATCTTCGGCAAAAGGTCGGAACTCTGTCGTGTGAGTACTTTATCTTTTATCTTATCTCACGTATTTTCCACCCCTGAAGGGACAGCTCCACACAGTATTATCATCGTTATTTTTATTGTTATCTGCAGTATCATATGAGATGTGATACAGCTGACAGGTAGCGATAACTAGCACGTTTGTTATCAAAACGTTATTTCATTCTCTACATAGGAAAGGTAAAAAAAGATGATAACTAGCGGGTGATAACTTCAACATTTGTGCTTTAAATTATTCAACAGTTGTACATCAAATTATTAAATATTTGTACATCAAATTATTCAACATTTATAAATCAAATTATTCAACATTTGTACATCAAATTATTCAACATTTGTACATCAAATTATTGAGAGTTAAGACGCGATAGAGAAAGAAATAGGAGCAGACGATGAGTGACACTGCAGTTATCAAGTCCAGCAAACCGCAGCTGGCCAAGACCCTGTGCTCCTCTCTCCGTTGATGCTCCCAGTAACAGGCTCAGCTTGTCCACGTGGGGGCAGGGATCCTTCTGGTGTCCTCCGGGTGGAGCTTACCAAGAAAGATTGCTCCTTTTCTTTTTTTTTTCTTCCATCAAGCTGCCGTAACCCACTCCCCATCCGACTCGACGATTGTGCTTCAATACCTTCACCAGAAGGAATACAGCACATTGATAGAACCTCAACAGATAAAGAAGCGATGAACAGAATAAGAGACATACGTAAAGGCAAATGGACAAAACAACGGCCCACAGTAAATACAGATGATGGATACTACAAACTCTTAAGAGATGACAAAACTGTAAGCTTCCGACTGAGAACAGGACACTGTAGGCTGAGACATTCATCTGTACTAGAAGCTGAAAATCTGCAAAGAGCACTAGACAGCACATCTTCCAGCAGTCGGCTACACACTTCAGGCAAAGGACCTGGCCAGACCCCAGATCCCTGACCCCTGAAAGAGAAGCCCTACGGTGACGCTGAAAACCTGGATGGATGCTGCGTTTGTGAGAGAGATCGGTGTCGATGTCTGAGAGGACGATGAAGAAGAACGCCTTCACGGCATCGACGACAAAGAACACTCTGCTCTCAGATCCAAGGACATACAAGAAGAAGAAGAAGAAGAAGAAGAAGTGGGATTCGAACACGAAAAAAAAGTCGTAAACTCCCATGCGCTCGCTACTTGCAATTGTTAGGTAAACGTAATAATTATTAGAAATTCGACAAAAGAAAACTAAAAATATTTCTATTTTCACCTGTGTAGAAGTTAAACTTTCTATACACTGTAACTGAAACACAAATCTGGTGTCATTCTTGGGTAATTCAGTCATAACATTACATCTTCACATTACTGTGATAAATATGTTATAATTATTTATAAAATATTTCACTATTACATCAAATAATGGACCAAAGCTGCAACTGGACTACTCCATCGCAGTCTCATCTTCAGTGAAGTGACATAAAATGAACTGGTCGTCTAGTCCTGGGTGTCGTCTAGTCCTGGATGTCGTCTAGTCCTGGATGTTTGATCCTAGGTGTTGTCCTGCTCTTAGTGTCTGGTCCTGGGTGTTATCTGGTTCTGGGTGTCTGGTCATGGGTGTTGTATGGTGATGGGTGCTATCTGGTTCTGGGTGTCGCATAGTCCTGGGTGTTGTCTGGTCCTGAGTGTGTGGTCCTAGGTTTTGTCTTGTTCTGAGTGTCTGGCCCGGGGTGTTGTCTGGTTCTGGGTGCCTGGACCTGGGTGTCGTCTAGTCCTGGATATCGTCTAGTCCTGGGTGTCGTCTAGTCCTGGATGTCGTCTAGTCCTGGATGTTTAATCCTAGGTGTTGTCTTGCTCTTAGTGTCTGGTTCTGGGTGTTATCTGGTTCTGGGTGTCTGGTCCTGGGCGTTGTTTAGTCCTGAGTGTTGTCTGGTCCTGGGCGTTGTTTAGTCCTGAGTGTTGTCTTGTCCTGGCGTTGTTTAGTCCTGAGTGTTGTCTGGTCCTGGGCGTTGTTTAGTCTTAAGTGTTGTCTGATCCTGGGCGTTGTTTAGTCCTGGGTGTTATTTAGTCCTGAGTGTTATCTGATCCTGGGCGTTGTTTAGTCTTAAGTGTTATCTGATCCTGGGTGTTGTTTAGTCCTGAGTGTTATCTGGTCCTGGGCGTTGTTTAGTCCTGGGCGTTGTTTAGTCCTGAGTGTTATCTGGTCCTGGGCGTTGTTTAGTCTTAAGTGTTGTCTGGTCCTGGGCGTTGTTTAGTCCTGGGTGTTGTTTAGTCCTGAGTGTTGTCTGGTCCTGGGCGTTGTTTAGTCTTGAGTGTTGTCTGGTCCTGGGCGTGTTTAGTCCTGAGTGTTGTCTGGTCCTGGGCGTTGTTTAGTCCTGAGTGTTGTCTGGTCCTGGGCGTTGTTTAGTCTTGAGTGTGTCTGGTCCTGGGCGTTGTTAGTCCTGGGTGTTGTCTGGTCCTGGGCGTTGTTTAGTCCTGAGTGTTGTCTGGTCCTGGGCGTTGTTTAGTCTTGAGTGTTGTCTGGTCCTGGGCGTTGTTTAGTCCTGAGTGTTGTCTGGTCCTGGGCGTGTTTAGTCCTGAGTGTTGTCTGGTCTGGGCGTTGTTTAGTCCTGGGTGTTGTCTGGTCCTGGGCATTGTTTAGTCCTGAGTGTTGTCTGGTCCTGGGCGTTGTTTAGTCTTGAGTGTTGTCTGGTCCTGGGCGTTGTTTAGTCCTGAGTGTTGTCTGGTCCTGGGCGTTGTTTAGTCCTGAGTGTTGTCTGGTCCTGGGCGTTGTTTAGTCTTGAGTGTTGTCTGGTCCTGGGCGTTGTTTAGTCCTGGGTGTTGTCTGGTCCTGGGCGTTGTTTAGTCTTGAGTGTTGTCTGGTCCTGGGCGTTGTTTAGTCCTGAGTGTTGTCTGGTCCTGGGCGTTGTTTAGTCCTGAGTGTTGTCTGGTCCTGGATATTTGTTCCTAGGTGTCTTGTTCTGTGTGTCTGGTCCCGGGTGTTGTTTGGATCTGGGTGTCTGGTCCTGGGTGTTGTCTGGTCCTGGATGTTGTCTGGTCTTAGATGTTGTCTGGTCCTGGGTGTCATCTAGTCCTGTGTGTCGTTTGGTCCTGGTTGTTGTCTGTTCCTAGGTTTTATCTGGTCCTGGATGTCTGGTTCTGGGTATCTGACTGTTCATGTGTGCAGGATGCTAGGAGTGTTTGATGTACGGATGGCGAAGATCTGTTTCATACGTGTTTGAGGCAAGGACATTTTGTACGCGTCACGTGATCTGCCTGTTTAAATCTGACTAATAGCTTACAGGTTTGTCAAACTTGTTGCCCTTGGCGAAGACTAGAATAAAAAAAAAAGCTAAAGTTACGCCACGAAGACTCCCAGATGTTTGATATAACTAAGACTGTACTTTGGGGGTGAGAGGGGTTTTGGGGTTTTTTTTTGGGGGGGGGGGGGTTCATGAAAGCCTAGATTAATAAAGAAACACAGTTTCATTTAATTTCACGTGACTTGTCCTCCCAGAACGTTGCCTCTCTCACAGCCTCCCTCCATGCAAGACGGTCCTGCGCAAGTTGACCATCGTCTCACAAGTTGAGCTTCGTCTCGCAAGTTGACCATAGTCTCACAAGTTGACCTTCGTCTCGCAAGTTGACCATCGTCTCGCAAGTTGACCATCGTTTCGCAAGTTGACCATCGTCTCGCAGTGACACATTCAGACTTTCCTGCGGGGAGGTCGTCCCCTGGTAACACAGTCAGGTTTTCCACCGTCATCGCGTATACCAGTACTGGCAGTGACTTCATCCTCTTCCCCGTTTCTTGCAGATTATCTGTCTGGCCTGGGAGACCCGTTACCAGATCTTTGTACTCTCTTCAGACTGGCCATGTTAGGTTTTTTGACAATGTAAGAAGGTATCTTGTCTTTCCTTTCTTTCTTGGCAATATAAGAAGGTATCTTGTCGTTCCTTCCTTCTTGGCAGTGTAAGAAGGTAGCTTGTCTTTCCTTTCTTTCTTGGCAATGTAAGAAGGTATCTTGTCTTTCCTTTCCTTCTTGGCAGTGTAAGAAGGTAGCTTGTCTTTCCTTTCCATCTTGACAATGTAATAAGGTAGCTTTTCTTTCCCTTCCTTCTTGGCAATGTAAGAAGGTAACTTGTCATTCCTTTCCTTCTTGGCAGTGTAAGAAGGTAGCTTGTCATTCCTTTCCTTCTTGACAATGTAAGAAGGTATCTTGTCTTTCCTTTCCTTCTTGGCAGTGTAAGAAGGTAGCTTGTCTTTCCTTTCGTTCTTGGCAGTGTAAGAAGATATCTTGTCTTTCCTTTCCTTCTTGGCAGTGTAAGAAGGTATCTTATCTTTCCTTTCCTTCTTGGCAGTGTAAGAAGGTATCTTGTCTTTCCTTTCCTTCTTGCTTGTGACTGTTACAAGCGGGTGATCTTGGCCACTGTTGAGATCCTCTGCCTCTCCTCGTAGAATGGGGACCTTGACCCGCAGCAACTGCTGGCTGCTTTCACTGCTCCACTCACCACCTGCTCCAATGGCATCATGTAACCCTGATCGGGGGGGGGGGGGGGGTAAACGGGTATTTCCCCTTAGCCAAGGGTGTCCCGTAGACTAGCAGAGAGAAGGAAGCGACTTACTTTAAAAAAAGATAAATACAGAAAGTTTATCTAAATGCCTGTATGGGATTTTAAAAAACAACAACAAACCAAAACACTCTGTCTATTCTTGGAGTCTAAAACTTTCTATATTCTTGTTACCTACTACAGCTGCAGATCTGGTAGGTCAGGGTCCAAGTTACACAGTGTTTGTGTCTCGTTGAGTTCTTTTGGCGAAAAAGCGCTCTCGAGTTCTGTGCGTGGGGAGACAGCCTTTCGCTCCCTTCCAGGATAGCGAGAGTTAAGGTGTTTCAATGCAGAAGCGAGTGGTTTGTCCGTCGAGCGAAGCCTATAAACGGCTAGCCAGCCAGGTTCGTGCTAACGGTGTACTACGGTTTTGTCGACCGATGGTTTCGAAATTGCCCCATCTCTCGCAAAGAGTATCGGATCTGCATATGTAATGTGCGTTGGTTGTGGGTGCTGGGCTTTCTTCTCGTTCGTTAGAGCAGACGCTGCTGGCGAGATTCTTCAGCAGCCGTGCGTGGAGTGGGGCTCCTCCCGGCTAGTGAAGAAAAGTGCGATTATGGGTTGCCGTGCGGCACTATGGAAAAGGTGAAAGAAAGGAGTAAGTGAAGTAATCAGTAGTCTCGAGGTCAGGACTGCTCATATCAAGGCACCTCTGCTCTGGAGGTCAGCCACGTCCCATGTTCACTCATACCGGGCGAATTGCCTAAACCGGCTTAACCGAGGGGTTAAGACGCTGCTGGCGAGACTCTTCGGATGCCGCGCTTGGAGTGAAACTCCTCCCGGCCAATGAAGAAAATGAGGAAAAGCAATCAGGGTTGCCGTACGGCGCCGATGTGAAAAGGTGATGGAAAGGATAAAGTGAAGCTTAATCGGTATGTTCAGTAGTCTCGCGGCGAGAGCTACTTATACCACGGCACCTCTGCTCTAGAGGCCGGCCACGTCCGTTCTACACCCATTCTGGTGAAATATGCCTAAACCGACTTAAACCAGGGGTGAAACGATGGTTACTTAAGTCACGGTACCTCCGCTCTAGAGGTCGATCACGCCCATACTGGGATAATACGCCTACCCGGCTCAACCCAGGGGTGGAAGTCACTAGCTGCGAAGATTCGTCCTCCTGGACAAAAGCTCCATCCTGGTCACAACTAGGAAGGGTAGCGGCCACGACCACAAAATGCTGAAGTCGGAGACACTGGACCAGTAGAGTCTAGTTAGGCAACCACCTCTCACCCGACGGGGATGTACGCGTATCCTAATCACGCTGAGGTTTTCCGGTGAGAAGGTCCAACGCTGGACTGGTTGGGCAACCACCTCTCACCCGGCGGGGATACACGAGTATCCCAAAACACGTCGAGGTTTCCCGGTGAGAAAGTTCAACTCTAGGCTGGATGGGCAACCACCTCTCATCCAGAGGGGATATACTCATATCTAAAAACACGTCGAGGTCTTCCGGTGAGAAAGTCCAACTCTAGATTAAACTGGTGCAACGAAAATCACGGTGTCACGCAATCCCGCTTCTGAGACCCACCAAGAATACAGGCTCAAGCCCTGCGATACTCTGAACCTCTTGTAATCCTCTCGGGGATCTCGTGTGGTTCTTTCGGGGTCCGGGACCTATCGAAGACCACATGAGTAAATCCAGTAGGATCACGGGGGCGGTCTTGGTGGTAGAAGCGAACGAAGAAGAAGAAGTGTCTCGCTGAGCCCCTTCGCAAAGACATGATCATGTTTAAAGCAATCCACATTTTGTCGTTTATTCCAGGAGATACATTTACTAGCCTAAATCTTAGATTTTCTAAGTGAAGAAGTTCTTTGGTATTAAACAGCTTCTTGTGGTATTAAACAGCTTCTTGAATTGTCAGCTCAGTTTACTTCAGAGTTATGAATGATGAATACATCATTTTTTTCTTATAATCACTGTATACATCTTATAGTCACTGCATACATCTTACAATCACGGCATACATTTTCTAATCACTGCATACATCTTCTAATCATTGCATACATCTTCTAGTCACTGCATACATCTTATAATCACTGCATACATCTTCTAGCCACTGCATACATCTTATAATCACTGCTTACATCTTCTAGTATTAAAGGTAGATAAAGGTGTATGGTTCAGTTTTACAAAGCGACATAGGGAATGAGGAAAATGAGAAAATATAAATAGCAGAACATATGAGAGAAAGATGAGAATGTATAAGTGAAAAACATACAACATCCAATATTTTGGCGTTAGCCACATACATCCTCTAGTCACTACATACATGTTCTCATCACTGCATACGTCTTCTAATAATTGCATACATCTTGTAATAACTGCATACATCTTGTAATAACTGCATATATCTTCTAATAACTGCATACATCTTGTAATAACTGCATATATCTTCTAATAACTGCATATATCTTCTAATAACTGCATACATCTTGTAATAACTGCATATATCTTCTAATAACTGCATACATCTTGTAATAACTTCATGCTTACAAACTGTTTAGAAAAGGTTTTGGCTTGCTGTATTTGACGGCCAGAGATAAACACACGTCCCCATTTATTATCACGTAGTCGTATCATGCATCGCATGTTTGCTATCTGCACGGAAAATAAAACTGTTTACTTGTATGTAAGCTACAGCACGGATGATTCAGTCAATGATAGCA
This sequence comes from Achatina immaculata, assembly GCA_009760885.1. Classification (NCBI taxonomy): domain Eukaryota; kingdom Metazoa; phylum Mollusca; class Gastropoda; order Stylommatophora; family Achatinidae; genus Lissachatina; species Lissachatina immaculata. The sequence continues at coordinate 39,323,739 of CM019718.1, read as the reverse complement.
CCAGGATGTTGAAATCAGGAAGTAAGTTGACCTATTTTTACCTGGTTTTCTTTTATCCCCTTTTAGAGACTAAAAAAAAAACTGTACAACTCAAAAGACTACACACGACAGTTGAAGCCCTCCAGAAAAGCTCGGCTACTTTCGTTTTTGTTCTTGAGAACTTTCGCAACCTGATCCGCCATTATCCAGCCGTCGGTTGCCTTTGTATATGCGAGAGTTAAACCTCTTGTTTTCCGGTTTACAAAGGATGCTGGGACGGGGAGCCGAGAAGTGACGGAAGTACACGAAGTTAGATCACAGCAATATGTCTTCAGTTGTAAACCTAACGTCACTTATCAAGGTCCTTTTCCTGGCCGATTTTTTTTTGAGCGTGTGAACTTGACTGTGCAGGAGTTCAGGCTGATGTGTGCTTGGTCCCTCAGCTTTTACAAACCACAAATATTAGCATAATTTGAGTACAAGTGTACTAAAGATCACGAAAATGAGTTATTTTAAAATAGTCATTTTGACGTCCATTCTTTGATACAAATATTCAGCAGCATGAAGTTAGTAAATACAGACATTGGGGCGTGAGCTGACAGATATCTCTTTTTATCCAAGAATTTGTATTCGCTACCGACACCCGATCCGGGGCAGATAAGCTGTTAAAAAGGGGTAGAGGTAAAGGTAACCCTGTTATGTCTTGAGCACACCTGGGTATATGCTGTTAGTGCCCATATTTTCTTTGACCTGTCGACACACTAGAGGGTGATGTGGTCGGCCTGCACACTCGGCCACCTTAACTTCCCCAGCCCCGGAAGAAGCCAGGTACCGATTCTGCAACTGAGTGACGGGGGTCGCCTCCAGTTGTATTCGAACTACCAACCCCCGCCATGAGAGACTAATGCACTAACTACTCCGCCACTTAGACGTCCGTAAAAAAAGGTACCTGACACGATAATGTTGGGCACAGACAAACTTCAAAAGCGGAGAATATCTTCCTGCAGCACGAGCCATACGGAATTTTACCATAAAGGCAATGCACCCGAAATGTCGTAAACTTCGATGAAAGATCATATCCAGGTGCCTAGAAGATAACAAAGCGAGAACAACACAAAGTGAATGGATATAATAAAATAACTACTTATCTACACATTCTAAACACTGTTTGTTTATGACGACAACGTAGATAAAAGGAAGAAACACATTCTTATCTCTGTTTAGAAAAAAACATGAATGATTTAAATCTGTTCGCAAGGTTTTTTTTAAAAGACTTTTAGCTACTTATCTGTATGTATCTGACATAAAGTTACCCTCGATAACTTGCTCGTTACTTGTGAAGGTTTGAGTCCAGGAATGCAGTAAAGCTAGCTCTGGTAGAGTACAGATAGTCTGCTGTAGTTGTTATTTTTGTTCTGTTATTTTTCAGCCAAGAGCGTTTCTACCATTTCTCATCTTCTTACTTGACTTTATCTAGTCGTATTACATGCTTGACTTTGTCTAGTCGTATTACATGCTTGACTTTGTCTAGTCGTATCACATGCTTGACTTTGTCTAGTCGTATTACATGCTTGACTTTATCTAGTCGTATTACATGCTTGACTTTATCTAGTCGTATTACATGCTTGACTTTGTCTAGTCATATTACATGCTTGACTTTATCTAGTCGTATTACATGCTTGACTTTATCTAGTCGTATTACATGCTTGACTTTATCTAGTCGTATTACATGCTTGACTTTATCTAGTCGTATTACATGCTTGACTTTATCTAGTCGTATTACATGCTTGACTTTATCTAGTCGTATTACATGCTTGACTTTGTCTAGTCGTATTACATGCTTGACTTTATCTAGTCGTATTACATGCTTGACTTTGTCTAGTCGTATTACATGCTTGACTTTATCTAGTCGTATTACATGCTTGACTTTGTCTAGTCGTATTACATGCTTGACTTTGTCTAGTCCTATTACATGCTTGACTTTGTCTAGTCGTATTACATGCTTGACTTTATCTAGTCGTATTACATGCTTGACGTTCTTACTTGATGTTTTTATTTGACTCTCGTTCTTACTTGACTCTGTCTAGTTTTATTACTTACTTGACTCTGTCTAGTTTTATTACTTACTTGACACTGTCTAGTTTTATTACTTAGTTGACACTGTCTAGTTTTATTACTTACGTGACTCTGTCTAGTTTTATTACTTACTTGACTCTGTCTAGTTTTATTACTTACTTGACTCTGTCTAGTTTTATTACTTACTTGACTCTGTCTAGTTTTATTACTTACTTGACTCTGTCTAGCTTTATTACTTACTTGACTCTGTCTAGTTTTATTACTTACTTGACTCTGTCTAGTTTTATTACTTACTTGACTCTGTCTAGCTTTATTACTTACTTGACTCTGTCTAGTTTTATTACTTACTTGACTCTGTCTAGCTTTATTACTTACTTGACTCTGTCTAGCTTTATTACTTACTTGACTCTGTCTAGCGTTATTACTTACTTGGCTCTGTCTAGCTTTATTACTTACTTGACTCTGTCTAGCTTTATTACTTACTTGACTCTGTGTAGTTGCATTACTTACTTGACTGTTTCTAGTCGCATTACTTACTTGACTCTGTTTAGTCGCATTACTTACTTGACTCTGTCTAATAGCATTACTTACTTGACTCTGTCTAATCACATTACTTACTTGTCTCTTTCTAGTCGCATTACTTACTTGTCTCTTTCTAGTCGCATTACTTACTTGTCTCTTTCTAGTCGCATTACTTACTTGTCTCTTTCTAGTCGCATTACTTACTTGTCTCTTTCTAGTCGCATTACTTACTTGTCTCTTTCTAGTCGCATTACTTACTTGTCTCTTTCTAGTCGCATTACTTACTTGTTTCCATCTTCTTCCTCGTCCTAGCTTAGAGGAACTCTACTAGACAAATGTGCCAGATTTTTCTGCTTTGTTTTGTGGCGTCGTTAACTTTGTCTCCCTTTTCCGTAGTGCCGAAAAATGTTAATGTTAGCTTTACATTTCTGCATTCTCATCTCAAGGCTTGTTTGGCCATTCCTTCTCATTTTTATGAGAATTTTACATAAGAAGGATGTTGAAAGTACCATGGACAGCTAAGAAAACCAACGAAGAAGTCTTAAGAGAGGCTGGAGTTAAAAGACAAATTACAGCAAAGATCAGAGACAGACAAGCAAGATTTGTAGGACATTTTCTGAGAAGAGGAAAACAAGAACACATTGTGGCAAGTGGAAAAATTGAGGAAAGAAGAGACAGAGGAAGATAGGGAGAGAAGTTACTGGATGGGCTGTCAGTGTGGCTAGGAAGAAAGTCACCAGCGGATCTCATAATCAAGTCTGAAGACAGGGAGTTGTGGAGAGAAATGATGGCCTACGCCACGCGGCATGGCACTTGATTGATTGATCGATTGAAGAAGAACAACAAAAGCAACACCAGCAACATCACTAACAGCAGCAGGAACAAAAACAAAAGTAACATCAAGAACATCAGCAACATAAATAATAGCAGCAACATCAAGAACATCAGCAACATCAATAACACCAGAAATATCAACAACATCAGCAACTACAATAAAAGTGACAGTAGCAACATCAATAACTGCAGCAACAACAATAAATATAACATCAGCAACATCAATAACATCAGCAACAAGAACAACAACAGAATTAACAGCAGGAACATCACTAACAGCAGCAACATCAACAACAAAAGTAACAGCAGCAACATCAACAAAGTCAGCAACATCAATACCAGCAGCAACATCAATAGCAGCTTCAACATCAACAACAAAAGTAACAGCAGCAGCAACAACAACAACACTACCATCAATAACAGCGGCAACAAGAGCAAGAAAATTAACAGCAGTAGCAACAACAACATCAGCAATATAACAACATTAACAACATCAATAACACCAGCAACATCAACAACAAAAGTAACAGCAACAACATCAACAAAAACAACAGCAACAACCTCAACAACAGCAATATCATCATCTATCCACTAAGTGCATCTTGTTCATGATGAAAGAAAAAGTTCTGAAAAGCGAGGAAGGAGTCGACCGATGAGTCCATGACATTCTAAACACCACACTCACTGTAACAGTCGTCTTGGTTAGACAACATGACGTTCTCTGGTTAATTGTCAATAGAGCAACGCTTGCCAGAGGACAGACCGTAGACGGTCACAGCTTTGGGCTTTGTCTTGTCTTGTCTTGTCTTGTCTTGTCTCCTTCCTCATGTACCTTTCAGTGTTGATAGGACAAATAGACGTCGTGATAGGGCTCAACGAGTTGCTTCATTTAGTAGGACATTTAAGCTTTCTGTAATCTCCTCCCTCTATCTCTCGCGTGGGCGGCCACTTCCTCTGTCACTTTCAGATCTTAGAATATTTTCTTTTTCTGGCGGAAGCTGTCACTGTTAAGAAAAAAAAATACCAAAAAAAAAAAAAAAACGAGGAGTGATTGATAAGTTCTCGGCATAAGATACAACGGATTATTTGTGGACAACTTTTTTTTGGTTATTTCTCAACATAGTCCCCTTATGCACTTAGTCCAGCGATCCTGGAGCATACGGATCCCTTCTTTGTAAAAGTCAGCATCTTGTGCCAGTAGAAAGTGGTCTACAGCATGAATGACGTCATCATCTGAAGGTAATTTTATTTGACGGAAGAGAGGTCAGCCACCGCCAACTGGAAGCCACTGAAATGTGGTTTCTTAGAAGAATGCTGCGAATACCGTGGACAGCAAAGAAATCAAACCAGGAGGTTCTGAGAGAGGCTGGAGAGACGAGACAAACAATAACAAAAGTCAGAAAAAGACAATCCAGAGGCAGGCTAGAGTACATTGTCACAACAGGAAAGATAGAAGGCAAAAGAAATCGAGGTAGACAGAGGGGGAAAAAATGCTGGAAGAACTAACTAGATGGCACAGACAAAGAACATCAGCACAGTTTATAATCAGTGCTCAGAGCTAGGGAACTGTGGATAAACATAACAGCCAACGCCAGCCGGCAGGGCAACATGTGGTCATGACATCCAGTTTGTTTGTATTATTCAATATTTCGGTTAGATATCAGTTGGCTGTGAGTATTTCATTTGTACCATTTCATTGTATGCTCCACCATTTTTCGCAAATGCTAGCCCAGGGTTTTATAAACATCCTCACGTCCTGGTTGCCCGCCTTATCTCAGACCTAAAGTCAAAAGCGACCGTCCTTGTTATCTGGACCTTCAACCTCCCGCCATTAATCAGAAAATGTAAACTGTGCAAGAGAAGTCACTCAGGATTAAAACAGACAAGATAGCAGCGATTCTCGCCCCTGGTGCCTGACGATGAGACTATTTTGGTAACTGGAATCGATTTCGTGTCAGAGTTAATCCCTGGCCAGATTAGCTACGTCGCTCGTGCCGCGCCTCAAAGTGTCAGGTGTTAAGTGTTTTATTAAGCTCTAAGTACAAGAAGCGTACTGTGCTTTTCAACTTTCGGAAAAGCTGTCGCAGAAGATAATAGTAAGGGCGTACACACAATATTAAAATCACACCAGCAAACATCACAAGTCATTTGTATTCAATCAGGGTTTATGTGCGACTTTTTGTATCGTAATCGCCCTTTCGAGTTACCAGGAGCTGCTTGGTTCTAAAGTTGCTATGAGATATCAGCGTGGAGCCAGCAAGAACACGTTTCTAATGTCACTCCAACACACAAAGGACTTTAGTTGTTGCTTGTACAGTGTTGTTATGTTACAGCAGTTAGACTAGTAGGATAATAGTGTATTAAAGACCCTTTGATTCCAGATTGATGGAATTAACGGTAATCTCACTGACATGTGAGCAATTAGTTCTCTTTTCTTCATCCATGATACATGGCAGCAAATTCTAGCTGGCCAAGACCCTATCCCACTTCTTGGTGGATGCTCCCAGTAGCAGACATAGTCTGGACAGCAAAGCAGGCATCATTGTGATCTCAGTGAGCGGGAAGTTTTTTAAGAACCACTGCACATTTTTGTAAGCTCTAAATACCAAGTCCCAAGATGGCCACCTCTTATTTGTTAGTCAAAGTCCACATATTATTTGTTAGTCACAATCCACATATTATTTGTTAGTCACAATCCACATATTACTTGTTAGTCACAATCCACATATTATTTGTTAGTCACAATCCACATATTATTTGTTAGTCACAATCCACATATTATTTGTTAGTCACAATCCACATATTATTTGTTAGTCACAATCCACATATTATTTGTTAGTCACAATCCACATATTATTTGTTAGTCACAATCCACATATTACTTGTTAGTCACAATCCACATATTATTTGTTAGTCATAATCTACATATCAGTCACATTCCCCAACAGATTAGACAAGACATGACAAGACCGATGTTATGGTATATTTAAAGACAAAGAGTAGGCTGGTCTGGAAAGAATGGACTGGTCTGGACATCTGATGAGATCTGGCCATCCACCACAAACATACGATTTAAATATGTGAGGAACCAGACAAAGTGGATAGTACTTTACGCTACAGCACGTGTTCTAGACGTGATTACCTCCCTTCGTGTAGCAATTTTTTTTTAAGAACAACCCACAAAATTAATATAATATCCCACTTGATAAAGATTATAAATATTTTCTGATCAGTTCTGCCATCTTATCTTATATCGTATATCCTTCTCGTGCTGTTAAATGTCACATAGGGCTCGCAAGGTAGTTCGCCAATTTTTCCTGTCTTCGGCGAGCTTTTTAACCTCTCTTAACAATGTCCTCTTTAGAGTTTCACATAGTCTGCCTCTTTTTATTTGTTTTGGGATTCTCTGACTATTTCTTCTCATTACGTGATCAACACATGTCCATATCCTTTTCCTGATCACCCATGAGACTGGTTGTTGTTCAGTCATCTGTCATATCTCTGCATTGTTCTTAAATTCGTTCCACTTAATGCCGAATATTTTCCTTAGGCATTTGTTTTCAAAAGATCTAATTTCTTGTTTAATTCTGTAGTTGTTTTCCAGCTTTCGCATGTATAAATGAGGGTGGATATTACATTTGAATTGAATAGTCTTAACCTGGTTTTGTGCTTATAACTTTAGAATGCCATATGTTCTCAAGATTCTTGAAGATCGATGCTGCTTTTGCAATTCTAATTCTAACTTCCCTTCTGGTGTCACCATTCTGTCATACAGAACATTTATTTAGTCTTCCTCATTTCTTTCGTCGTCTGATTTCTTCTAGTTTTTCAGCACTCGCTAACACTCGTGTGTTTTCATGTTGTGTTGTAGGAAGGTAACTTAGCGGCCGTCATGTGTGGGCAGTTGTGGTGCAGGGATCCCAACAAGGAGGGCAGCTGTCGTACAAATACCTACCTGACCGCGCTACCAGGTACAGAGTGTGGGCCCAGCAGGGTGAGTTTTTTTCTCTATCTCTTTTAGAGTCATTCTGAGTTCTTTATCTAAAATAGATGCTATTCTGAGTTCTTTCTCTAAAATAGACGCCATTCTGGGTTCTTTCTCTAAAATAGATCCCATTCTGAGTTCTTTCTCTAAATTAAATGCCATTCTGAGTTCTTTCAGTAATATAAAAACTATTCTGAGTTATTTCTGTAATAGAGATGCTGTTCTCTATGCTATGCTCTAAAATAGATGATATTCTGATTTCTTTTTTTGTGTGTAATATAGATGCCATTCTGAGTTCTTTTTGTAAAATAGATGCAATCTGTAACAAAAGGTCACAACAACTAAAGGAATTTCTTTCGGTAGAAAGATGCTGTCTCTAAAAAGGACAGATGGCTGGTGGATACAAGCTCTGTCAGTAAAAATTAGATGCTATTACTCTACGTGTCATCTACATAACAGGCTCATCTCTTTTAGCAAAATAGACTAAATCTTCAACAAAGTAGCCAGCACGGTGAAGTATTCTACCAACTATCACGGTGAAGTATTCTGCCAACTATCACGGTGAAGTATTCCAGCAACTAGCATGGTGAAGTATTCCAGCAACTAGCATGGTGAAGTATTCCAGCAACTATCATGGTGAAGTATTCCAGCAACTATCATGGTGAAGTATTCCAGCAACTATCATTGTGAAGTATTCCACTCAGTATTATGTTGTCTCAAAAACGTAACAGCTGTGTTATTACTGCAGTCATGGAGAGAATGTCAGAGCGAAGCAACCACACAACTTCTCGGTGGCCAATAGTGGCCGCCTTCATCTGGTATAACTGTGCCCTCAGTGTTACATACTTTGATGTAACAGTGCTAATAATGGTTTTCTTGTTTTTTACAGGAGTGTCACGTTGGTGAATGTTTTGGTGTTTTCACAGGTGTGTCACGCTGGTGAATGTTTTCGTGTTTTTACAGGTGTGTTACCTAGGTGAATGTATCACGGACACAAGTAAAAACACCATCCAACGATCGATTCTGTCCAGTTCAATCAGGATCATTTCTAGGGTGCCACAAACCAAACCTTCACCTTTCCCGCTTCAAGAACCGAAGAAACCAGAGCCTACGAAACTGAAGTTGAAGGCACGAAGGAACAAACGAATCAGAAGGAAAAGAAGTTAGTAAATGCTATTTTTACTCATTTCGTTAAAAAATGGGCTAAAAATTAACGGCTCGTATTCTAAAAGCACATTCTATGTAAGGGAAGAAACCGTGAATATAATAATGTACAACAAGAAGCAGAGTTACTTACCTTATGACTTTTTTTAAAAGTCGTCATTGCTTTAGGAACCGATGTGGTTTATTGTTGATGACGATGACGATAATGATCAGTGGTGAAGGTAGGACGATGCAATGGATTTCTTAATATCTGAGGCGTACACATGTGTACGCAAACAGCGTCTGTATGAGCAGGAACCCACAGGTCTTGTCTTGTCTTACCTCCTTCCTCATATACCTTTCAATGTTGAGAGGATAAATGGACGTCTTGCTTCATAAAAGAGGATATTTAAGGTGTCTGTAATTTCCAACCTCCATCTCCTGTGTGGGGCAGCATCTCACTGTGTCCTACAATTCTGAGCGTGAATGTTTTCTGTGTTATGTTATCTGGTAACGTGGCCAGACCATTTGACTTTCTGTATGTAGTGTAATACTAGTGTTACAGCCTTGTCTTGATGGAGTTTCTTTTGGTCTTTTCTTGTTACATTGAATGTTCTTAAACATCTCCTTTCTATTGCGATGACCTTCCTTTTATTTTGAATTGAGTCTTTTATTATGTGCCATGCTGGCTAGCACTGGGCATCATGCTTCTCCATCTCACGTGGTCCTTAGTGTTTCTGATCAAATCAAATATTTTTTAAGCCGTGCCACTTGGCCAGTTCACTGGGATATTTTTTTCTTGGTCTTCCTTTGACCTAGAAATTTCCAGTCATTTCTTGGTTCTCCAACTTCAGGATTCTCATATGTCCAAGTTCTCCAACTTCAGGATTCTCATATGTTCAGGTTCTCCAACTTCAGGATTCTCATATGTTAAAGTTCTCCAACTTCAGGGTTCTCATATGTTCAAGTTCTCCAACTTCAGGATTCTCATATGTTCAAGTTCTCCAACTTCAGGATTCTCATATGTCCAAGTTCTCCAACTTCAGGATTCTCATATGTTCAAGTTCTCCAACTTCAGGATTCTCATATGTTCAAGTTCTCCAACTTCAGGATTCTCATGATATGTCCAAGTTCTCCAACTTCAGGATTCTCATATGTCCAAGTTCTCCAACTTCAGGATTCTCATATGTCCAAGTTCTCCAACTTCAGGATTCTCATATGTCCAAGTTCTCCAACTTCAGGATTCTCATATATTCAAGTTCTCCAACTTCAGGATTCTTGTATGTCCAAGTTCTCCAACTTCAGGATTCTCATATGTCCAAGTTCTCCAACTTCAGGATTCTCATGATATGTCCAAGTTCTCCAACTTCAGGATTCTCATGACATGTCCAAGAAATTTTGACTGTCTTTTTCTTATAATTTTAATTAGTTTTCTGAAAGTTCTTTGAGGACATCTTTGTTTGTTTTTCTGCTTGTCCAGGGTAGTTGTTGCATTGTTTTCCAGGACTACATCTTCTCTGTTGCTTCCAGTTTTTGCAGGACCACATCTTCTCTGTTGCTTCCAGTTTCTGCAGGACCACATCTTCTCTGTTGCTTCCAGTTTCTGCAGGACCACATCTTCTCTGTTGCTTCCAGTTTCTGCAGGACCACATCTTCTCTGTTGCTTCCAGTTTCTGCAGGACCACATCTTCTCTGTTGCTTCCAGTTTCTGCAGGACCACGTCTTCTCTGTTGCTTCCAGTTTCTGCAGGACTACATCTTCTCTGTTGCTTCCAGTTTCTGCAGGACTACATCTTCTCTGTTGCTTCCAGTTTCTGCAGGACTACATCTTCTCTGTTGCTTCCAGTTTCTGCATTTCTTTTTTGTTGGCTATCCAAGTTTCACAACCATATGTCAACACTGGCTCTAATAGCACTGTAATAATCTTTTCCTCACTTTTAGGAACATCTTCTTTTTCGTTTGTATCTTCTTCATGTCATAAAAAGTCACCGGATGTTCTTTATTATTTTGCTAAAACAGTGAAATGGTAACTAACGTTTTTTTTCTCATACTTTGAAAATATTAGTGACATTAATATGCCATAAAACATTAGTGTCATAAAGAGTCTAAACACAAATCTATAGAACATCAGAACCTTTATCTTCAGTGTTATTCTTCCGTTTTTCTTCTGTTATTCTTCTGTTTTTCCATTATCTTTTCTATAGTTTTCCGAAAGCAATGGCTTCCTTTTCAGACTACTGCATCAAGAACTCCTATAAGCAGAATGCTGGAGAACAAATGAAAAGGAAAAGGGCAAATTACTCTCATCCCATTGCCTCAGAAAGATGTGAAATATTTACTGGTCACAGATAATAAAATATTAGAGACGTAATTGCCCAATGTGAACTAAAAGATATACTTGTCATAGCAGCATAGTAACACTGGGAATAGTCTGGTCATGTGCTAGCAACATCGCTAAAACGGCCATGAGACAGACACCTACAGGAAAAATAAAGAGAGACAACTCAAGGCTACGGGGCAGAGAGCTGTTAAAGCAGAAATGTGTAGTTCGCAGCACGGCTGAGCACAATACAAAAGCTGGCTGCAGACCGTGAGGAGTGGAGAGAATTTGCTACTCCCCTGCAAGATGCCACAGGGTCTGTAGATGGTGATTAGATTTTTTTTTCCCCTGTAATATGATCACAAAATGGTGAACAATATTCTCTTATTCTCATGTTTTGCTTAGAGAGAACCTTTTATTTGTCTGTGCACATTTTTTAAATTCTGATTTATTTTTTTCTTCTGCGTTCTCTAGAATTTTCTTTATCTGGCATTGACTAATTCTGGTGAACTTTGGGATCAATCGTATTTTACAAATTTTTATACAGGAAAAATATAAGGAAGAAGATCAAGAGGAAGACCAAGAGAAATGATACTGGACAGTCTGACGAGATGGTGTGAGAGATCACCAACTGAGCTGATGGCCTGCATGAAGGATCGTGTACTCTGGAGAAGCATAATAGCCAACGCCAGTCGGCACGGCACATGATGATGATGATGATTCATTTCACCATCATCTCACCAACATCTCGCCAACATCATAACATCTCACCATCTCACCAACCTATTCATGTACTAAAGTTTTCTCCAGAAAGAAGATGGAAGTAACTGTAGATCCAAGATAGCTGAACCTGTTTCCTGATTCAAGCGGGTTCATGTTCAATGTGTTGTACTGGTCATTGTAATTACACCTAAATTAAGAAACTTAATAACACATTTAGTTCTTTAACTAGTGAGATCTGTGCTAGTGTATGATTATACTGTTTGTTCATACAGTTGTGGATTCTGACGGTGAATATTTGTATTTTCTCACTTCAGATCGATGTACGGAAGACAAGAATCCCAAGTACTGTGAAGTTCTCATTCGAGTAAATCCTGCAGGCTGTGCAAGGCAAGCTATACGCCAGTATTGCTGTCTCACATGTAGGCAAGATCAAAGACAGCAAGCAAGGAGGACGTAACTGTGATGACGTATAAATGAAAGATTGAATTGTTTCCCTTTGACCAAATTAGGAAGAAAAGAGGGGGGCCGAACAACAACAGTACACTTTACAGTTTCTTCATTGAAAAGAATTAAATGATTCAACGGCTGGATTAAAACATAAATGAATGTGTGGATTAAAACTTAAGTGAATGTGTGGATTAAAACTTAAGTGAATGTGTGGATTAAAACTTAAGTGAATGTGTGGATTAAAACTTAAGTGAATGTGTGGATTAAAACTTTAGTGAATGTATGGATTAAAACTTAAGTGAATGTCCAGATAAAGACTTAAGTGAATGTCTGGATTACAGCTTTCATGAGTGACATAAAAGACTGAATGTTAAAATGAAAACAGTAATGAAAGTCTGATGTGGGACAGTTTTTTCTTCTTGTTGTTGACGAAATGTTCATATATGAAACATAAGTCAAGAATTATTTTCAAATGAGTGCTTGTATGAAATCTTTAAAGTAACAATAACAATAACGGAAGAGGTCAGACTTCACGCACGTTATATAACTAAATGTAGCTGTACCAGTGATCTGGGCAATGAATTCTGCTCTTGTGCGGGTTAAAACACAACATGTCCCATGAGAAGATGAAAGTGCTACTGTGTAAAAGACAGAAGAGTTGAGAACTGTAGTAAAACTGGTTCCAGATGAGTAGGGATAATCAGAGGTGTATGAAAGTGACACAGACATGTAGAGATATAAAACAAATAGACAAAACATCACAATTTTAGCCATACGTCTTTATCAAGGACAAGGAAAATAACAAAACAACAAACAAACACAAAAATGACCCTCCACTGACAGACATCTTCTTGGTAAGGGTGCTGCTATCTCATTTTTCACCCAATAGTTTTTTCTCCTGTTTTCTCATTCTTACCTGACTCTTTCTAGTGGCACTACTTGCTAGACATCTTAACTAACAGGATCTCTGCCAGATAAACTCTGTTTTTGTGTTTATTTATTGTTTTATAAATTCTTATTCTTTGATAAAAGTTTGTCACTGAAACTTTGGTTTGTTACTTTTTATTTAAGCCTCTACATGTTCATTTCATTTCCTCTTTTACCATTTCTTTTCATTTTTTTTCTTCTTTCTTCCTCTTTTGTGAAAACAGAGCCATACACCTCACTCTGTCTTTCCTCAATGTCAACAACTTTCTCTACATCTTAGAAGGACCTTGGGACAGGTACCTAACACAAAATTTTTGTATTCAGCAAACATAACATGGGAAACAGAAAATTGAACAAATAACCAGGATGGATGAAGAGTGTTTCTGCCTTAAGTGTGTATCTGCAATGATTTATCCATTTTGACAGATATCATCTTCTTATTAGTGATTTTAAGAGTAACTGGCAGAGTCATTGCCTACCTTTGATAATACAAGATACTTTTAACTTCTTCCAAACATTCAGAGTGTAATATTATCATTAATTCCTTTTTTAATATCTTGGTCCTGCTTATTGTATAAGTTTGCTAGAGGAAGTTGATGTGAAAGTTATTGTAGAAGTTTGCTAGAGAAAGGTAATGTGAATGTTTCTGTAATACATAGTGCTTGTCTTGTAAAAATTTCACTTTACACATCACTGCATTCTGGTGACTGTGTTGTTTGTCTGTTATTTCATATTTATGTTTTTCTTCAGAAATTCACCCATGTCTGATTTTTTTCCCTTTGATATCGTGGCTCTGATAACATGTTTTGTTGTGACTCTGATAAATGTTTTGAGTGATGGCTCTGATAAAAGTGTTAATGCCATGGCTCTGATAAAAGCATTGATGTAGCAGCTCTGGATCTGGTAAAAACTTAGATGTAGTGGCTGTGATTCTGATAAAAATTATGATGTATTGATTCTGGTTCTGATAAAACTTTTGATATAGTGGCTGCGGCTTTGATAAAAGTTATGATGCAGTGACTGTCATTATGATAAAAATTATGATGCAGTGACTCCGATTATGGTAAAAGTTATGATGCAGTGACTCTGATTATGGTATAAAAGTTATGATGCGGTGACTCTGATTCTCACAAAATCTTTGCTGTAGTGGCTGTGGTTCTCATAGGAGCCTAATACGATGACTGTTTTAACAACTGTCTCTTAGTTCTTTGAGACCTTATCTAGTCCTCATGTGACAAGCTATGGCATACTCCATATCCACGGAACAAACTTTTACCAGCAATATCTAGGTCTTCTTTAATGTACTGACAAATGTATGGGTGGTATATTCTGGTGTACCTCAAATTTCAGGCAAATATTTTCCAATCTGAGAGTCAGTTCTCTCATCAGGTAGGGCAGGATACAGTCAGTTCCCTTTGCATTACAGAAAGATCACTATGATTTTGTTAATCTTGCACACAAGTAATTAGAGATCTGAAATAGAGTTCATTCATTCACTCATTCATTCATTCATGTGACATGTCCTTTCCAGAACATTGTACCTCTCTCTCCCTGAATGCAATATGGTCTTGCACAAGTTGACCAGCGTCTTGCAATGACACATTTAGACTTTCTGTGATGACCTGGGTCCACCTGTAGCAAGGCTGACCCTTTTCTCTTCTGCCAGGCACTATGCCTTCTACCATCAACCTCTCCAGGTTGTTGTGTCTCTTGTTGTGGCCGAAGTATCTCAGCTTTCTAATTTTTATGGTGTTAACGAGCCAATTTTCTGTGACACCTAATCCCATCAATATCTCTTTATTTGATTTTCTTTCTGTCCATGATATCCTAAGTGCCCTTCTGTTACATTTCATTTCAAATGCTGTTATTATCTTTTCTAGTGATTTGTTAAGTGTCCATGTTAATAGAGTTTATATTCAGAAGTGTTGATTGTATCAGAGATTCCCTTTTAGACAGTGTGTAGCCCATGATCTTGCTAACCTGTTATTTTAAATCAAATATCCTTCATTAATTTTGCATTGTACTCCTTTAATACTGAAAAATAACTTGTGAAATTTTCAGCAACACATTATTGTTACTTGTTATTGTTCCATGCAGTAATTCTGATTAATTTTGTATATATTATGATAATGTTTGTCTCGTTATTGTACATATATATCAAAGTAAATGTACAATATACATTCTTTTTTTTTATAACAAGGACATAAATACCTCAATGACCACAAATATTCAACAATATTTCTTCATAATTCTCATGTTTGGATGTATGGTTGTACTGGTGAAATTTTAGTTGGATTAGTTCTGAAACTCATTTTATTCTAAATCTCAAGCACGGGTTTTAAGGTTTTGTTATGATTTTTATTAAATGATGTGGTGTTAAACAAAGGCTAACAGAAAACTTCCAGGTGACTTGTAAGATGGTGGGCATTTTTTTTAATGCTCTTGCCAGCATGGAAAATTCAGCTGGATGTCACTTGATCAGTCACATAATCTGAACAGGAATTTGGGCATAAGGCTAACAACTTTATCCTGAGACTCACCTAGAGGTGAGTCTAGATGGGGGGACAAAGAATTGTTATAGAAACTCGCAACAAAACCAGCAGAGTCAAGGGTGATGCATCAGGGATACCAACTCCGAAGAACTCAGACAAAGATCGAAAGAATGCATTCATCTGCCGCAAATATGCGACACAGATTGGACTCTGGACTGTAAGAACAGTCATAATAGCAGCACAATCAAAAATTGCTCAAGTAATCTGAGAATTGGAGAGATATCACCTAGATGTACTGGATATCAGTGAAATGTGATGACCAGAAGAACAGAAAAGAACGGCTGAAAATCGTAAGTTAATAATACATTCAGGCAGAGATGATGGGAAATACCAAGAAGGATTGGGTATAATTATGTCAAATGTAACAGCAAAGAGGTTTATAGAATGGGAACCAGTGAACATCGTATAATAAGAGCATGATACAAACTAAGGCATGGAAGAATGACAATCATACAATGTAATGCACCCGTGAACGATGCAGATGATAAAATAAAAGACAATTTCTATCACCAACTACAACACATGAACAAAGTCTTTAAAAACATCATACATGTCAATGGGAGACTTCAGTGTTGAGGTAGGAAACGATAACTCCGATGTAAAAAAAGTAATCAGAAAAAGGAGATGGACATATGTCAGTCACTGTGATAAGAAGAAACAGAATCCCAAAACAAGCTATCAAATGGAATTCAACAGGGCGAAGAAAAGGAGGTCGACCACGTGAAACTCTAAAGAGGACATTGTTAAGAGACCCCAAATTCTTATTTTATATCCTTCCCATGCTGTTAGACGTCACATAGAACTCGCAAGGTAGTTTGCCAATTTTTCCTGTCTTTGGCGAGTCTTTCAACCTCATCAAGGGATTTTATGCCTATTAATTTGACTTCTCTTAACAATGTCCTCTTCAGAGTTTTACATAGTCTGCCTGTTTTTCTTTGGCCTGTTGAGTTCCACTTGATAGATTGTTTCGGGATTCTCTGATCATTTCTTCTCATCACGTGACCAACATATGTCCATCTCCTTTTCCTGATCACCCATGAGACTGGTTGTTGTTCAGTCATCTGTCTTATCTCTGCATTGTTCTTGAATTCGCTCCACTTGATGCCAAGTATTTTCCTTAGGCATTTGTTTTCAAAAGAGTCTAATTTCTTGTCTGTTTCTTTAGTTGTTTTCCAGCTTTCGCATGCATAAATGAGGGTGGATATTACATTTGAATCGAATAGTCTTAACTTGGTATTTGTGCTTATAACTTTAGAATGCCATATGTTCTCAAGATTCTTGAAGATCGATGCTGCTTTTGCAAGTCTAATTCTAACTTCTTTTCTGGTGTCACCATCTTGGTCTATGTAGCCACCAAGGTATGCAAATTGATTGACTTCTTCAATATCTGTCCCTTCTACGTGTATTTTTCCATTTTGATTAACGGGAATTTTCATTATTTTTGTTTTGTCCTTGTTAATTTCAAGTCCTGTTTTGCTAGCCAGTGAAGACAGGATATCTGTTTTTTCTTGCATGGAATTCACATTGTTACTGATAAGAGTTATGTCATCAACAAAATCAAGATCTTCTAGTTGGGTCCCATGTACCCAGTCAATACCTGTGTTACTTGTGCAGCATTTTGTCATTATGAAGTCTATCGTAATTCCAAAAAGCAAAGGAGACAGTGTACATCCTTGTTTCAAGCCTGTTTCAATCTGGAACCAATCACTCATCCCTTCTTCTGTCTTGATTGTACAAACATATCCATTGTAGAAATCCTTAATGATCTTGACAATTTTAGATGGTATTCCATATAGACTTAAAATTCTCCACAATGAATCTCTGTGTATGCTATCAAATGCCTTTTTAAAAGTCTATGAAGTTCAGTATTAATGGTTTCTGCTTTTCAATATGTTCTTCACGTATTATTCTTAGAGTAAAGATCTGGTTGAGACAGCTTCTCCCTTTTTGACATCCTGCTTGTTCTTCTCTCATTGCAGTATCCACTATATCTTTAAGTCTATTCAAAATGACCTTGCAAAATACTTTTGACACAACTGATATTAAGGTTACTACTCTCCAATTGTTGCAGTCACTAAGGTTGCTTTTTTTTGGTATTTTAACAATGATTCCTTTTTTCCATTTAGAAGGGACCTTTTCTTCTTTCCAAATCATGTTAAACATTCTCTGTAGCTGTCTCATTTTGCCCAAATTAGTAGGCATAAAATCCCTTGATGAGGTTGAAAAGCTCACCGAAAACAGGATAACTCGCCAAACTACCATGGGAGCCCTATGTGATGTTTAACGGCAGGGGAAGGATGTAAGATGTTTCAGAAACATATAAAAATGCGCAAAGCACACAGGTGTGATAAATCAGAAGTTTGGTCTTCAATGTTAACTTTCTGTTGTTCCTTGCCCTCTTCTTTGGTTTTTCCAGTACATTAACTGTCTTTCAATGGAGGTCATGAATTACCAGAGATTAGATATGCTGATGACACAGTATTACTGTCCAAAACACAAAAAAGAATGGAAAATCTAATTATGTCAGTCCATAAGAATAGTGAAGAACAAAACCTTTACTTTTTGCAAAGAAAACTAAATTGATGACAACTAACAAAACAAATAAGGCAGCTGAAATATGTATCAGTGAGGTAAAATTGTAAGAGGTGGAGAGTTTTTAATATTTTGGATCATTACTAAAACTAATAATGCTAATATAATGAGGGATATTAAAAGGACATCTATCGCTCTTCAAAAAATAAAACAAGCTGTGGAGAGGAACGGATAGAACTACAAAATAAGATTTTTAAAGGCGTGCATCTTTCCCATCACAACATATGCCTGTGAGACCTGGACACTTAACAAAACAGCTGAGAAACATATAAATGCCTTTGAATGTAAATGCTACAGAAGAGTTCTTCAAATATCATGGACACAAAAAAGAACAAATATATCCATACTACAAGAGCTCATTATTGAATAAGGTTGGCTAGTAAGGAAGATTAAACAGAGAAAACTTAAAATATTTTGGACATAATAAACATCATGATAATTTAGAGAAGACAGCCTTGAAAGGATACATAATGGGAAAAATAAAGAGAGGAAGACCAAGACGAAGATGGCTGCAAGACATTGTTGATGATCTGTAAATGGATGCATAAGCAGCAAGGCATCATGCTTACAACAGATAGGCCTATAGGAGAACTGTTCGTGCTTTTGTGTTGAATCTTTCATCTAATGAAATGGTGGTCGTAACTGTCAAGCATTTTCATTGATTTAAGTGGATTTCTATTCAAAATTATAGTGGTCAGTGTCGTTCCATGTCCAAAAAGAACAGTCTTTTGAATGTATCATCAGTGAGAAGTTACAAACTAGCCATATTGTTGGTCAATGATCAGAGAGTGACCTCAGTGTGAATCACAAGAGATGCACTAGTAGTGTGTGCCTGGGAGATTTTGACATTGGTGACGGAGAAAAGAATATAAGTGTGAAAGAAAATGTTATGCAGATTAGCAGAATATGTAAGAATTAGTGGAACCCCCCCCCCCCCTCACACACAAAATGTGGAAGTTAATGACAGTAATAACAATAATTTCAAACATTGGTAATGGATTGGCAGCCTAGTTAGCTGAGTGGTTAGGCGGTCGGTTTACTAATCCGGTGGTACCAGTTTCAGTCCGAACAGTGGGATTTTTTCTGGTACAGATTGAAGAAGCCCCGGGGTTCACCCAGCATCTTAAAATGGGTACCAGAGAAATCTGGGAAGGTAAAGTGGCCAGACATGATACTGATCACATCACACTTTCATGTGCCAAGGTCATGAAAGATACAGGTCTAACACCATATTTCCCAATATGCCTTAATGGCATGGAAACGAGAATGTTACCTTTGTTTTTAGTAATGGATTAGATGATCGTTTAGAAACAATATTTTCATCTTAAATGTTTAAGAAGCAAGTGTGAAGTTTGTGCATGACTGTCTGGGAGTCTAAACTCTGATGGAGTTATTGAAACTGTATCCACGACCTGGAGACAGACGGAACTTCGAGACAAGAAAATGTCTTTCAACATTCCAGTCATGAGACAGTTCTGGTTTAGATCAGTGGTCTCCAATCTGTGATCTTCAGAGCATTATTAGTTCCCAACCTGTGATCCTCAGAGTATTAGCAGTTCCCAGCTTGTGATCCTTAGAGCATTATTAGTTCCCAACCTGTGATCCTCAGAGTATTAGCAGTTCCCAGCTTGTGATCCTTAGAGATCTGGTTTAGATCAGGTGATCCAAGACTGGGATATTGTTTTGGTATTAAGCATCATCAGTTGTTTAAAGAGCAACAAAGGGCTTATGACATGTCATTGTTAAATGTGATATTCCACAAATCATATTTAGTTAGAGAAATGGTCCTTGATTGTGAAAAGGTTGGAAGCCACTGATCTAGGAAAACATTATAAAATTCTGATAAGTTTTTTTTGTTTTTTACTTTTTCACCAACATTTCATGATTCAAAAACTGTTGGAGTTTTTTGATGTGTGAATATTTAGCTTCTTCTGCTTGTTAGTTTGATTTTGACTTTTAGTAATAACTATTTCAGTTTTTCATGGAACTGCTACTTTTATAATTTTAACAAACATTCTGAGCTACTTCTGATGTTTGCAAATAAACTGTAATAATATTTTAAAATTTTTATCATGTGTTCATATAATGTTGTACAATATTAGTTAAAACTACTTTATATAATTTTAGCATCATGTTGTAGATGTAATATGTAACTGTAATATTTTGATAATTATTCTTTTTCTTTGTGATTTTAACAAATGTTTAGAAATATTTAAACGTGAGTTTAACAAGCCATTAGAATCTTCATGTGATTTTGATAAAGGCTTAGAAGAGAGATGTTTTTATGGGGTCTAAAAAGTTTGTAGATGGCAAACATTTTTTGTCAATTTCTTATTTTCATGTATGTTATCATCTGGCCATTTGTACAACACCATTCAGGTAAGTCATGCGACCTTCAACATTCTGTTACTGAAAAATTTACTTCTGAGAAATCCGTCCATTGAAAAGTTTTAACCCTTTCTAAATCTAAACTTCTTGGTGTTTGTTTCGTGGATTAAATTGATGCAGGAATAAATTTTGTATAAACTGAGTAGATGACATTTAAGCTGTTGTTTAAGCCCATTGAAAATTTGATCTGTTGCACTTTGATCTTTTTAAAATATTTCTTAAAAATTATTTATTCTGTGTTTCATTTTTAAAAATTCTTGGCTGGCCACATCGTAAGTGTAGTCCATCGTGTACAGGGAAAATAATTTCTTTTGTAAATGCTCTGGTTAATCTCACTGTGTGTGCACATTCTATCCTGGTGCACCTCTCCTAGGAGGTGGATTATTTCTATTTGGATAGTCAGTTTCTCAATTGCTGATGCTTGTTATCTAAATTTACTGCTAGTGTTTACTATTAAGTTGGTTGAGTAGTAACTTTGTGATGTGAGAAGCTGATGGAGATGATTGACAAGATGTTTAATGCATTGAATGACAAGATGTTGAGAACTGATGCAATGATTGACAAGATGATCAGGTATAATGCAATGAATGACAAGATGTTGAGGACTAATGCAATGAATGACAAGATGTAATCTTTTTGTTCAGAGTTTTCACCTCTGGAGTTCGTCCTGCAGATCAAGATCCTGTCTTTTATTTCTGTTAGTAAAGATCTTCTAAGCACATTGTGGCTAGCTAGCCTTCTCTCTGTGGTTGTTGTCCACACACTGTGGCTAGCTAGCCTTCTCTCTGTGGTTGTTGTCCACACACTGTGGCTAGCTAGCCTTCTCTCTGTGGTTATTGTCCACACATTTTGTTTGATTATTGTCCATAAACGTGGCCTGATTGAAATGCTAAAACTATCATTCTTGTGTGGTATTTTTTGTCTGCCAGTGTCTTTAGTTTTGTCAGCATAAACTTGTGTGATACATCAGAAGTGAATGTAACATTTGAGTTATGATTACAGTATTTCTGTTTTTGGTCTCCTAAAATAGGCGAATATCAGAGTTGTGAGCCAGACTTGTAGTCTAAGTTATGTCTGTCTCGTGTGTTTCAGGCTGATTTGTGTAAAATGACTCTTTCATCCTCTCTTTTATATATAGGAGCTGCAAAGAGGAAAGAAGGAAATGGGGGATATATCTTCATTTCAATCTTCACATTCTGTCTTATATTTCAATCTTCACATTCTGTCTTATATTTCAATCTTCACATTCTGTCTTATATTTCAATCTTTGCATTCTGTCTTATATTTCAGTCTTCACATTCTGTCTTATATTTCAATCTTTGCATTCTGTCTTATATTTCAGTCTTCACATTCTGTCTTATATTTCAATCTTCACATTCTGTCTTATATTTTCTTCATCTTCCCCAGTTCTGAAGATAAGAAAGCTTGTATACATTTATTTTCTTTTAGAACTGTAACCAAATACTAATTTATTTAAAGGAAAATGAACATTTTTATATTTTAGTGACTTCAGCAGTTCCGTTTTTTTGTTTATATCAGGTATGTTAGTGACTTCAGCAGATCTGTTTGTTTGTTTATATCAGGTATGTTAGTGACTTCAGCAGATCTGTTTGTTTGTTTATATCAGGTATGTTAGTGACTTCAGCAGATCTGTTTGTTTGTTTATATCAGGTATGTTAGTGACTTCAGCAGTTCTGTTTTTTTGTTTATATCAGGTATGTTAGTGACTTCAGCAGTTCTGTTTTTTTGTTTATATCAGGTATGTTAGTGACTTCAGCAGATCTGTTTTTTTGTTTATATCAGGTATGTTAGTGACTTCAGCAGTTCTGTTTGTTTGTTTATATCAGGTATGTTAGTGACTTCAGCAGTTCTGTTTTTTTGTTTATATCAGGTATGTTAGTGACTTCAGCAGATCTGTTGTTTATTTATAACAGGTTTGGCAGCAAAGTAAAACAGCATCAGCATCTTTCCATTTTGTAACTGTTCTTTTGTACGTTATTATTTCGCATATTACTTTGACAAAATTCAGTTGTAAAATGTAATAAATTTCTTGTAATTTTGCACAATATTTGTGTCATATTTTACATGCTTAAGCTGCTGTTTTGTTTTGTTTTGTGATCACTGTGAAATTGGAAGCTTTTTCATCATCATTGTTGCTCAGCCAAGTGGCTGACATGGCTTTCCAACATGCTAGGGTCTATGCTTTCATTATTTTCAGTCATCTTTTCATCTTTGTTCATGCCTTCCTCCGGCGAGTTAAAATGTAATTTTACGGTTAATTTCCTAGTCTTTTCTGTCATTATTATCTTGCCGCCGACAGCCTCGATAGCTTCATTATCTATGTATCCTGATCGAGCAGTCTTATCTATGTATCCTGATCGAGCAGTCTTATCTATGTATCCTGATCGAGCAGTCTTATCTATGTATCCTGATCGAGCAGTCTTATCTATGTATCCTGATCGAGCAGTCTTATCTATGTATCCTGATCGAACGGACTTATCTATGTATCCTGATCGAGCGGACTTATCTATGTATCCTGATCGAGCGGACTTATCTATGTATCCTGATCGAGCGGACTTATCTATGTATCCTGATCGAGCGGACTTATCTATGTATCCTGATCGAGCGGTCTTATCTATGTATCCTGATCGAGCGGACTTATCTATGTATCCTGATCGAGCAGTCTTATCTATGTATCCTGATCGAGCAGCCTTATCCTCTCAGTGATTTCTATTCTTTTTGTCAGTCTTCATTCATTCACCCCCTCCAAATATTGTTTTCTCACTTTAATTATCTACGCCATCTGGGCGGTTTTTGTTTAGGACATAGTTACCCGACGGAACAAGTTCACAATGTCATGTTGTTTACCATATCGCACATTTTCTCAATCAATCGCTTGTTTCTGTTTTGTACTTATCTACTTCTGTTAGGGCGCATTTTATGCTTGTCTTCTTACGAGGACACCAAAAAGGTGCTTAATTTTTTCATCTATTTTTTTCCTGTTTTTAATCTGTTGTGTTGTTTTTGTATGTGGTCCTTGAAAAAGGCATTTGCCGAAATATTGGATTGTTGTATGTTCCTCGTTTATACACGTTCATCTAGCTTTTTTGTCTCTTTAATTTCTGCCCACTTTCCTCACTCTTTCTATCTTTTTATAAAACTAAACCACACACTCTCTGTCTACTTCATTTCCCATTCACTTTTTCTCTCAAGTATCGCTTTCATTATTGTATTTTGCCCCCAGTATCCGATGTGATTCCTGATGCCTAAGTTTAGGTTTTACAGAAGTTTAAAAATTGCGAACGCCAAGCTACTGAACAAAACAATGTGACGACAATTATTTTCACTTAACTAATTAATTTTTGTACTAAGAGCAAAATAAATAACTAAATAAATAAAATAAAATAAAACACAGGAAAGAGCCTACAGAAACGATTAAATATAGCAGTGACAGAAAGTGAAAAGAAAAGGATTCTCTCTCTAAATACCAAGAAAATAGAAACAATGGTTGTATCATGAAAGAAAAACCCACATTCAGATTACAAGGAACATCCTTGAGTTAAATGCATACATTTAAATATCTGGGGACTCAAGAAATATCAGATGGGAAATGCATGTCTGAAGTCAAGAATAGAATATGTCGAGCTAAAACAGCTTTCCAACAAATGAGAAGCATCTCAGTGCATCTCTTAGTGCATCTCTTAGTGCATCTCTTAGTGCATCTCTTAGTGCATCTCTTAGTGCATCGCGTTGACCGCTGTTACAGGTAAATTACCTTTTAAGAAGAGAAAAGCTTTTACTGTAACTGATTTAAATTATGAAAAGCTAGTAGAAAACAGGGGACCGGCTAGCGTAGTGGTTCGAATCTCCAGCTGAGCGAGATTTTTTTCCCCACCAATACGGCCCCGAGGTCGACCCAGACTCGTAAAATGGATACCAGAGAAAGTCTGGGAAGGAAAGGCAGCGAGGAAAGGGACTGGCCACCCTACCTCATAGGCTGATGGCTCAGCATAGCGAGGTCTCTAACGCTTCATCCCCTACGGCGTTTGCTATGGGACTACCTTTACTTTACTAGCAGAAAACAATCAGCGAAACCTGTTGGAGGATAACCAGGCCGGTATGATGATGATGCTCAGTTAGCACGAAGGAGAGTCAGCTGTTTTGGCTTTGTTTCAGCATGTCAGTATTTTATAAAGAAGATTCAGTCTCACCGCGGGTGTTTGTAAAGTATGTTAACTTTTATATTGAAAACAAATATAAAGTGTAACTTTTATATTGAAAACAAGTATAAAGTGTAACTTTTATATTGAAAACAAGTATAAAGTGTAACTTTTATATTGAAAACAAATGTAAAGTGTATCCTGTATTGAGAAAACCGAAATTTCGGAAAGTACCTCGTATAAGGTGAAAGACGGGTGGAGCTGTACCCGTTTCAAACAATCCTACCCGGGTCACTATCCCTGTCACTGGACATCACAAAAAGCCCTAAACTGTTAAGTTGAGCCCGTCCTACTATATGGAAGTGAGGCATGGACTGTCAACAGATCAGTCCAAAGATCACTGGGGGCCACAGAGAAGAATGTTGAGAGTAGCAGGGCAGCTAAGATGTAAGTAAAAGTAAAGATAGTCCCATAGCATTTCAAATGCCGTAGGGGGTGAAGCGTTAGAGACCTCATTATGCTGGGTCATCAGCGTGTGAGGTAGGGTGACCAGTTCCTTTCCTCGCTGCCTTTACTTCCCAGATTTTCTCTGGTACCCATTTTACGAGGCTGGGTCGACCTCAGGGCCGTATTGGTCGGAAAAAAAAATCCCGCTCAGCTGGGGATTCGAACCCTTGACCATTTGGTTGCTAGACGAGTGCTCTAACCACTACGCTAGCCGGCCCACCAAAGCCAGCTAAGATGGCAGACAGGAAATCTCTACCAAAAGCAAATGTAGAAATGGAGCTAAATAAATCCACAAGAAAACGACAGCCATCACTCACTGAACATAAAATGAGAAGAGGAGGGCTTGAAAACATCGTAACAACAGGGAAGATAAATGGGAAGAGATGCAGGGGAGACCAAGAGAAAAAAACCATGGACGGTCTAAGTCGATGACACAAAAAAAAAAAAAAAAGAACTGAGATGACTGAAAATATCAAATAACGAGAACTGTGGGGATGCATGACAGCCTAGGCCTACCGGCACGGCACCTGATGATGATTAAAAAAATTTTTTTTCGAATCTTTCATGTTTGTCTGGGAGATAAAACGAACCGACAAGAAAAGAGTGTTCACAGTTCATATTTCCACAGGGGACCCAAAATTTAAAAAAAAAAGTCAATTTCTACACCAGTGTTTCCCAGACTTGTTCGGGCTGCCGGCCCCTCTCCTCCTAGCCCACATCCTCAACGCCTCCTGAAACCCCCTCCCCCCCCCCCCCTGTTATGTACTCTGTTCGTATAATGATCTATTAACCTAGGATGTGCATTACATAACTGAACACTTCAGCAAACAAACTAAAGGAGTATATTTATAACTCACCTACTGCACTTTTTCTCAGCTTTTAATTGAAGTGTTCAGAAGGAAGGTATTACTGCCCCCCCCCCCCAAAAAAAAAAAAAAACACTCTGCTGCTCCTTTTCCCACCAACACGGCCCTCTCCTTACTGTCCCTTTTTTCTTCCACTGCTTCCCCCCTCCCCCCGATCCTTTTTCGTTATCGTCCCTGATCCTTTCCAGTGCCCACAGGGGAGCGTTAGCATCTACTTTTGGAAACACTGGTCTAAACAGTTCATCTCCTTCATGTGTAGTGTAGTGATGATGGAACAAGAGAGACAACTGCCTAATTTGATCTTATGAATATCTGTTTTGGTGCTATCCCCTTTTCTACTTTCTTTCATTATATATACAGTACTTGCCATTATATAGTATTCTAATATATATATATATAATGTTTATTTTAAAATATAAAATAACAGTAACATACATAGTTGTAATAGTTAAAAACGGAATTGTAAGATTCAAAACAATGCTTTATTATTACATATAAGTATTGTTATTTCCAAATTTTCTTTCGTGAGGCGAAAAAAAAAAAACGAGGCAAAGTTTTCTACCAATCAGTTGATAATATCCCTGGATCCATCTTAGTGAGTCTAATGTTGATGTGGACGTCACTGTAGGGGAACTCCTCTTGTCGTGGGATGTTGGCTATCAGTCATTCAGTCAGTCATTAGCATGTCCTTTGCCTCTCTAACAGTTCTCCTGTAGGCCTCTCGGTTGTAAGCAAGATGCCCTGCTGTTGATGTATCCGTTTGCAGATTATCAATTATGTCTTGCAGCCATCTTCGCCTTGGTCTTCCTCTCTTTCTTTTTCCCATTATGTACCCTACCAAGACGGTCTTCTCTAGATTATCACGACGTTTAATTTGTCCAAAATATTTAAATTTTCTATCTTTAATCCTCTTTACTAGCCAGTCTTCTTCAATATTAAGTTCTTTTAGTATGGACATATTTGCTCTTTTTTTGTGTCCACGATATTTGAAGAACTCTTCTGTAGCATTTACATTCAAAGGCATTTATGTGTTTCTCAGCTGTTTTGTTAAGTATCCAGGTCTTACAGGCATATGTTGCGATGGGAAAGATGCATGCCCTTAAAAGTCTTATTTTTGTGGTTCTGTCTGCTCCTCTCCACAGATTCTTTAGTTGATTTATTTTCCGAAGAGCTATAGATGTCCTCCTTTTAATTTCCCTCACTGTATCTCCATTATTAGTTTGTAATGATCTAAGATATTCAAAACCCTCCACCTCTTCCAATTTTTCCTCATTGATACATATTTCAGTTGCCTTGTTTGTTTTGTCAGTTGTCATCAATTTAGTTTTCTTCGCATTAACATAGAGGTTTTGCTCTTCACTATTCTTACGGACTGACATAATTCGTTTTTATTGTTCTTTTTTGTGTTGATACTGTGTTATCAGCATATCTAATCTCTGGTATATCATAACCTCCAATTTTTATGGAATCGCAATATTCTGTGTATATTGTCTAAAATTCCTCATTATATATTATATATATATATATATATATTTTCAGTACACAAGTTAAATAAGTAAGGCGACAACATGCATCCCTGACGGACTCCTTGTTTTATGTCAAACCAAGTTGTTGTTTCACCATTTATTCTTACTGATGCCTGATGGTTTAGATACAACAGTGACGTTAACTGTATCAAATCTGTTAGAAATCCTTTTTTCCCCAATTGTTTGGCAAAGATTCTGATGTTGTACACAATCACTTATTTTTGAATAATCTATAAAAGATGAATATAAATTCACATTAAATTCTCTGCATTTCTCTATTTTTAATCTTATATTGAACATGTGATCTCTTGGTCCTCTTCATTGTCTAAAACCACCGTGGACCATATTGATTTCTCCTATTTCTTACGAAGTCTACACATTATGATTTTTAATAGAATAGTGTTAGCTATAGTGGGCCATAACTATGGAAGAGCCTCTCATAACAATGGATTCCTATCTGTGTTAGTACACAGTTTTTGTGTAGAAATGAATGAGAGTAAATACATAAACACACACAAGACTACTGCAGTAAAGTTCCACGAGTAGAATCGTTCCTTCTTCTCTGAAGTCTGATTATGTGTATTCACTTTTTGTGTGGGCTGCCAAAAGTGTTGGGGCCTAGGTGATTTTAGAAGATATGGTTGTCAGAATCATGTGAAGAGATAAAACCTCAGAAGAAATTATCCTAAATCTGATAAAAAGTAGCAGGTAATTGGGTTTTAGTACAAGCGGCGACAACTCCTTCATAACAATCTAATCTTTCATGTTACTCTTGTAAAGCACAAGGGCAAAAATCTGCCAGAACAAGTTAAGCCCCCTTGTTTCTTCTGAGACTCCTAGATCTGGGGCAGTGGCGCAGGATGATGATGTTTCTTCAAAATGGAGACAAATTTATTTTAAGTGCCCAGAAACTGTGTTATGCCCCTTGGAAACTGCGCTATGAGTAACAGTGATTTATGATTTAAATGTGAAACCGCCTAATAGATCACTCGTTTCCAGCCCTCTTTCGGAAACTTTGCTCATGAAACACGTGATTAAAAATGCTTCTCATTAAATTCCAACCGTGCTTAGTAATCCCCAGTAATCTAGCAGTTACAGGCTTCTGTAATGCGCCATTATTTTACGTTAAAGTGAAACTAAAAGGTTTGCTGGCAACAAAGAAAGACAAAGGCTTCATTTCAAATCTAATTTTGTTTCTGGGTAAACAGAAATGCAAATGTTTGAACACATTAATATAATTTTAAGCAGAAATTTAGCAGCGGTGAAGTAATTAAACATACTATTAGTGGAAGGACGCGATCATTTCTGGGGGATGTTCCAGCGCGATGGGACTAAGCGACCCGTGTCCCTTCACCCAGTCTGAGCCTGCTACTGGGGGCACCAAGGGAGAGGTGGGACAGGGTCATGGTTGATTTGGTTCGCCAACCGTGACGCCAGAAGTCTGCTTCGGGTAGCAACCGCCATGTCATGCCTCATTTTCATCATCATCATCATCATCATCTCTCCATGCAGCTTCGTGTACCTCTTCAACAAATGTTCCGACAGAAATGTACGGCACATGGCCCAAGCTAAGTGAGTATATTGTGAGTATACGCGAGTCACTCATTCAAGCAACAGACGTATATGGCTCTTGGCCCAAGCTAAGTGAGTATATTGTGAGTATACGCCGAGTCACTCATTTAACCAGCAGACGTATATGGCTCTTGGCCCAAGCTAAATGAGTATATTGTGAGTATACGCGAGTCACTCATTTAACCAACAGACGTATATGGCTCTTGGCCCAAGCTAAATGAGTATATTGTGAGTATACGCGAGTCACTCATTCAAGCAACAGACGTACATGGCTCTTGGCCCAAGCTAAGTGAGTATATTGTGAGTCCCTGACCCAAGCACAGAAAACAGGAGCCAATTTCCGAGATGAGAAGCTATAGAAGAGCTCTCAGAAAATCTTGCAAGAAAAAAAAAGAGCGATAAAACTATCTTGACAGAAATGGAAAACTGACTCCTTGACTTCATCAAGACAGGAAAAGTTGTCCTTCCAATATGTTACTGTGCTACTGGACGGCCTAAAGATCAAAGTTAGAGAATGTGATTCATGAGAAACGAGAGAGGAGGCGACCGAGGAAACGACGAATGAAGGACATCAATGTTATTCCAAACACCATCATCACTGAAACGTTCATCCTGTTTTTAAAACCAGGCTGTCTCAAATTGGCTATGAAGACCATTTTTGTTTTTGTGTCCAAAGTTCAGGCTACAAGAGAGAAGACCTGGAATGTATTGGATATCTGACAATCGCTAGAGTAAATGACATAAAACTTGAGGTCCATCAAAGAAAATGGACATGGATTAGTATATCCAGCTCATTGAGGAGGCGGGCTAAGAAAAAAAAACAAGCACCTGAGACAATCGGTAGCGAAAATCTTACAAGAAGAGTGTGACTCATTTTGACATCAAATTTTAAAACGCTCATGTTTCTATTTTTAGAAGATAAAAAAAAAGTAAACGCCATGGAAAAGAAAGTACCATTATTTCTCTGACGTGTGTTTTCTTTCACAGCCGAACACATGAAAACAGCGATATCTCCATTTGTATATAAACATCATGGGGAACTCTTACATTGATGGAGATATATATCGTTGTTTCGTTTTAGGAACTCTCACTGCAGTGAAGATACACAAAGGCTCCTGGCGTGGTGCTCTTCACCTGAGAGAGATAATATCTCTCATCGTCTCACCGTGTGCAAGAGGAGATTTTTGATCCAAATCTGAGGGCAAAAACTTGCGAAAAGCGGTCGTGGGGGGGGGGGGGGAGATATTTGCACGACTCATGTATCAGTAGCTGGCTAAATGTTTTCACTAAGTTGCTCTTGATTTGAACTCCCCGGGGTGGACGACTCCTTCTTTGCAGCCTTTGATGATGTCGAAGCGAGCTACGATGTAAGATGGGAACTGGATTGTGTTGTTTGATAGTTCAGCGTGGTGGATACTCCTATATCATGGAAATCATCACAAGCCCTACTCTTCTACTTAAGTAGTAGGAACACATCAGCCCTCTACCAGGAGGGCCAAGATAAGGCGGGACAGGATCTTGACCAGCTCGACAAGAGTATATCATCTAGAGAAAAAAAAATTCTCTTTTCTTGGTCTTAAAGCTGCTAAATCTGGATAACTTTAAAAATAAATCCTGTTTGCTTATACAACGTTTGCAAAAAATGGATCAGTTGTTGGTGGCTTTTTTGTTGTTGTTGTTTTCTCTGGTTACAGGGACGGATTAACAACCACCCCGCCCTTAAGGTAAACTTAACACGAGTCCCAGGCACCTGTCCCCGCCATCTCCTGATATAGGGCCTGCTTGTTATGATCTATGCTGTACAATATAACTTTGCATTGTTACAATATAACTTTGCATTGTTACAATATAACTTTGCATTGTTACAATATAACTTTGTATTACACAAACCAAAACTCCTGGATAATGCGCAGTTATAAATAATGGCGTTTAACAATAATAATAGTTTAGAAATAATATCGCAGGAAAAAATAATCAGTGTTTTATTAGCCCCCCCCCCCCCACAACCCTTAAACTTCAGCCCATTAAACCTACTTGTAATCCGACACTGTTTGTGTGTGTGTGTGTTTTTTTTTAACTTACATCCTTATAGTTTTGTTTGGTCTAGTTTGTATCCTTTTAGTTTTGTTTCATACAATAAATAGTATATAAGTATACAACTATACACGAAGCACTGTAGTAAAGCTGTGATACCAAAATGTATAAACTAGGAAAAAAGTAGGAACAGCTTTATTACTGACACCATCTTTGACACACAGCGTCGGGCAAGCCACAGCTTCTTACAAGTTATAGCTAAATGCTCTACTCATTTTTATTTTCATTTTATTTATTCTTGTTGTTGTTGTAACCATAGCATTCATGTGAATTGATACTTTATCTCCTCTCTTGATTTCTTTGTCCTGTATGTTTTTGTATGATTAAGGCTCACGCCGAAACGTCACAACTTTGTAGTCGTCAAATAATAAAGCTCTTCCTACTTTTTTTCCCGTTACTGTTTTGTCTGATCCAGTTTACATCCTTATAGTTTTGACTGACTTAGTTTATATTATTATAGTTTTGTCTGATCTAGTTTATACAGCTTTGTCTGATCTAGTTTATATCATTACAGTTTTGTCTGAGAGCTATTTTATTAGGTTAATTACTTCTTCTCTTTTACTTTGAATGTAATAGCTTAATCTTACACTTTTTTGATATGTTTTTTTTTTCTAATGTAATTTGTATACTTGTATTAAATCGAGTGTGTGGGAAGAATGAAAGATGGAGTGATGAAGGGCAGAATGTGAGACAGGCCTGAGTGCCCAATTCTTTACCCTTTAAAAATAAAGATCACTCATTCATTCATTCTGATCTAGCTTATATCCTTATAGTTTTGCCTGATCTAGTTTATATCCTTATAGTTTTGTCTGATTTAGTTTATATCCTTACAGTTTTGTCTGATCTAGTTTATATCATTATAGTTTTGTCTGAGAGCTATTTTATTAGGTTAATTACTTCTTCTCTTTTACTTTGAATGTAATAGCTTAATCTTACACTCTTTTGAT
The DNA here is from genome assembly GCA_009760885.1 of Achatina immaculata. Classification (NCBI taxonomy): domain Eukaryota; kingdom Metazoa; phylum Mollusca; class Gastropoda; order Stylommatophora; family Achatinidae; genus Lissachatina; species Lissachatina immaculata. Next base: position 39,291,580 of record CM019718.1, on the reverse strand, counting down.
ATGTTTTTTTTCCTAATGTAATTTGTATACTTGTATTAAATCGAGTGTGTGGGAAGAATGAAAGATGGAGTGATGAAGGGCAGAATGTGAGACAGGCCTGAGTGCCCAATTCTTTACCCTTTAAAAATAAAGATCACTCATTCATTCATTCTGATCTAGCTTATATCCTTATAGTTTTGCCTCATCTAGTTTATATCCTTACAGTTTTGTCTGATCTAGTTTATATCCTTACAGTTTTGTCTGATCTAATTTATACCCTTACAGATTTGTCTGATCTAGTTTATATCTTTATAGTTTTGTCTGATCTAGTTTATATTCTTAGTTTTGTCTGATCTAGTGTATATCCTTATAGTTTTGTCTGATATGGTTTATATCCTTATAGTGTTGTCTGATATAGTTTATATCCTTATAGTTTTGTCTGATCTAGTTTAGGTTTTACAGCTGAAACTGTTCTAAAACATTTGAGGGTGTGAGAACTCGCACCTGACAGTATGGAAAACGCTTCTCATATCTTTCTCACATCATAAAATTCGCTTGGGATAATCAGGGTTTTGGAATGTTTCGGTTAAAACGTAAACTGTTTTTAGACATTTGAACAACGCGAGAAACAAATAGAAAGAAACATTAAGGAGAAAAAAAAGAGAAAGAAGACAAGACGGACAAGAAAGAAGTGAAGAAAAAAGAAGAAAGCAGAAATAATGAAGAAAGAAATGAAAAAAAAAATACGTAGAAAAAGCAAGAAAGGAAGAGAACAAGGAAAGGAAGAAATGAAGAAAAAAACGAACAAACGAACAAACGAAAGAAAGGAAAAAGAAAGAATCAAGAGTTAAAAGAGGAAAGAAAGAGAATGAATGAAATCAAAATAAACATATTTTGCAAATAAAATTCAAGGAATTATTTTGCTAATGAAATTTAGAAGTACAAAAGTGAAATCAAACTTTCTTAATCCCTGACCCATCAAAGAAACTTTTATACAGAATCTATTGCCCGAACAGGAACAAGCTGATAGCATCATTTCTGAGCCGCGGGCAGATAACTACTCTGAAGATACTGGATATTTACATGTAATTATCTCCCATTCGGAGGTAGAATTCGAAGCCTTGCCCTGTATCAGTCATTTGTATGTGGAACTTTGCCTCCTTAACAGCTCTCTTGTAGGCTTCTCAGTTGTAAGCAAGATGCCCTGCTGCTGATGCATCCATTTTGCAGATGGTGTCTTGTAACCATCGTCGCCTTGGTCTTCCTCTCATTCTTTTTCCCATTATGTACCCCTCCGGGACGGTCTTCTCTAAATTCTCACACCGTTTAATATGTTCAAAATACTTAAGTTTTCTCTGTTTAATTCTCATTTCTAGCCAGCCTTCTTCAATATTAAGTTCTTGTAGTATGGATATATTTGTTCTTGTGTTCATAATATTTGAAGAACTCTTCTGTAGCATTTACATTCAAAGGCATTTATGTGTTTCTCAGCTGTTTTGTTAAGTGTCCAGGTCTCACAGGCATATGTTGCGATGGGAAAGATGTATGCCCTTAAAAATCTGTAGTTCTGTCTCTTTCCTTTCCACATTTTCTTTGGTTGTTTTATTTTTTGAAGAACAATAGATGTCCTCCTTGTATCAGCAGTTCCTAAACTTATTCCGACACGCTCCCATTACTCACCTCCTGGGGTTTGCTCCCAGCGTCCATAAAAGCCCACCTCTGCCGTCCACCCCAATTCTTCTTATGATGCCCCCCTGTTATCCCTTTTATTTCCCCATTCAACCTAAATCCCTAGAAAGAGACGGGGCACTATATCGCCTACTTTGGGAACCACTGCTGCATATGTTACCATAAAACCATAAAAGCTGTCTGCAGTCACGATTTCAAGAGCATAATGACATCAGTCTGAATTTTGCAGAAACCGTACACCATGGAATATTTCCTTTCAGTGTTGGTCTGAAGTAATCACAGAGTTACATTTATTAATCCTACTTTGTGATTTTTGTGCCAAGTCAAGCCTTAATGGTGGGAGCTAACTAAGAAACAGCTGCTGTAAGTAGGGCGTGTGCTCACCTTCGCCTGTGTTTATGTTTATAAAATGGCAGCAAGGTGGTGTCAGGGAATTCTGGGCCACCATCCGTGTGGTATTTACACTTTCTGCAGGTGGTGGATTCTGTTTAGATACGGTGATAACAGAGGACCATAGCAGTGGTTTGGTGGGTTGTTGGTTGATTTGTTGGTTGGGAGCTTTGTTGTTTATCTGGGTTGGTGGGTTGTTGCAACCTGGATGGGTGGGTTTATTAAATAGTTTGTTGTGTTCTGTGAGTAGCTAAAGGATGGTTTGGTGGTAGCAGCAGGTTGGTTAGGTTAGTGGGTGGATGGATGGTTGGTTCTTTGGTTGTGTGGATGGGTGGTTGGCTGATTGGCTTGCCGGTGTTAGTGATGTGGATGTGTTGGTGATAGGTTGTTTGGTTCATTGTTTAGTTTGGTGGGTGGGTTGGACAGATGGTTCATGATCTTTATACAAACTTTGTTCTTTTGCAGCTGCTGCTGGTGTGAAAATCTTTAGACATATACATCTTTAGACATAGACATTTTTGGATATAGACATCTTTAGACATAGACATCTTTATGCATAAGGACTGAGCTACGACGGCTTTCTCAGTTTCATAAGCTGTCCTAAAAAGCACTTCTTAACGAGCTCCCCTACCGTGCTGAACAGAAATGACGCAAAAGCAAGTTTCAGACAAACAGGAAGAAGCACCAGAAGATTCGTATGTTCAGACATGGACGAGTGTAAGAGAATCTTTATTCTGTTGCAGAATGCTGGAAAGGTCACTGTTTTGTGGTCACACATTTGTGACCGGAAATCACCTGTTTAAGCGGGCAAGGGAGGGAGGGGGGGGGGAAGAGGGGGTTATCTCCGTGTTCCGATTGAGAGCTCAGTCACGTGGATCTGAATGGCGGGGTGCATGAAAGGTTCAGTTTTGTTATGGATGTTGAAATGAGAGGATGTGTTAGTTTACTTCTGGAAGATTTGCTAGCTATTCCTTCTGTCATAATGTAAGTTTTTGTGTTTTGTTGTCCTTTTTAGGACAACATGTTGCTGTATTTGTTTTGTCCTTTTCGGGACAAAGATTGTCATGAAGAACTTGTGATTTGATTGTCACATTTTGGATAATGTTTGATTCTAGACTGAAAACTTCGGTTGCAGTTTTTGGTATACATGAAGTTAGAATGTTTTCCCATGTTGTCTGAGTGCGTCTGTCCCATGTCTGAGTGTGTCTGTTCCATGTCTGAGTGCGTCTGTCCCATGTCTGAGTGTGTCTGTTCCATGTCTGAGTGTGTCTGTCCCATGTCTGAGTGCGTCTGTCCCATGTCTGAGTGTGTCTGTCCCATGTCTGAGTGTGTCTGTCCCATGTCTGAGTGTGTCTGTCCCATGTCTGAGTGTGTCTGTCCCATGTCTGAGTGTGTCTGTCCCATGTCTGAGTGTGTCTGTTCCATGTCTGAGTGTGTCTGTCCCATGTCTGAGTGTGTCTGTCCCATGTCTGAGTGTGTCTGTCCCATGGCGATGTTAATCGCCCGTGCAGTTTTTCCTTATTCATTGTAATTGCTCATCAGTTTTTCAGTCCACATTCATGTACAACACTCACTTACAAATGAGGGTTGATCATTAAACTTTGTTTATCTATTTTGTAACTGCTGGAATCCTGTGCTCTTTGGACTCACGTTGAGCTGTGGTGTTGTGATGAGTTGCACTTATGTAAACTGGTCATGTTCGTGTACGGTCTTGTAGTGGTTGCTGTCCTGGGTGTTCGTAGTTGCATAAGTATATCATTGTAACGTCTGTTGTGCCACTGGTGTAGCAGTCCAGTCAAATATCTGTTCTGTGGTTAGTGACGTATGTGACACAGTGATGTGAAGTATTCAGTCACATACTCGTTTAGCTGGTGTATAACACATTTACACCTACGTTAACAGTTAAGTAGGCTAACTCCAGGCCCAATACACATGTAAAACACTTGTTTAGTTGTACAGTAGCGCACTAATATGTATGTACCAGGCTGAGTGTCGCTTTCTGTAATAAATAACTCACATGTGGGCAGTGTGTCATAGAAATGTCATGACATTAGGTGTGTACAGGAGTGTATGTAGCCTCGTTTCTGTTCCAGATTCAAAGATTCACAATGAGACTCCGGCGTTGTTGCATTCAGGACAGCCCAACATATGCTCCCGCCGCATGTCGCAGCATCCATCCAAGAGTATGTCTGCTAGTAGTCCCTGTCAAGCGTTGGTTCTTTACGATCCGTCTTCTGCCACACAGTTCAGATCTCCTACCAGCTCTCTTAATCTGTCCTAGCTCCAGCTATCTCCTCACAGCTATCTCCTCACAGCTATCTCCTCACAGCTATCTCCTCACAGCTACATTGTTCTTCCATCCCCGCTCTTCATTTCCCCGCCCTCTTTCCATTGCGGTCTTAGCAATGTCACCTTTGTCCATTCTTAGCCTGCCGGTTATTTTAGACTGTCCAGCAAGTCTGTCTGCCACATGTGCCACCGCATGCCCTGCTGTAGCGTCGACCTCAGTGCACAGTTGTTAGAATTGTTTGGTTGCTGAGTGGTTACTGCTCTGGCCTCTGGTGGCTGAGTGGTGCTGCAGACTGGAATGCTGGATGACATTTCTGGAGGTATGAATCTTGTAGGTAGACTGACTAGAGAAGGGAAGAGGAAAGGCTCACTGATTGAACTCTTAAAGAGCCAAGACTTAACAGGCTACAGAGGCACATAGGAATGTGATGTCAGCGCCCATATTTTCCTTGATTCGTGGGTCCACAATGTGGTCTGCTTCACGCTTGGTTGCCTTTCCGTACCCAGCTCCAGTGAGAGGGCCAGATACCCATTTCTACAACTTAATGACTGAGGCGCCTAAGGCCGGACTAGAACTTAGTGACTGAGGCGCCTAAGGCCGGACTAGAACTTAGTGACTGAGGCGCCTAAGGCCGGACTAGAACTTAGTGACTGAGGCGCCTAAGGCCGGACTAGAACTTAGTGACTGAGGCGCCTAAGGCTGGACTAGAACTTAGTGACTGAGGCGCCTAAGGCTGGACTAGAACTTAGTGACTGAGGCGCCTAAGGCTGGACTAGAACTTAGTGACTGAGGCGCCTAAGGCTGGACTAGAACTTAGTAACTGAGGCGCCTAAGGCTGGACTAGAACTTAGTGACTGAGGCGCCTAAGGCTGGACTAGAACTTAATGACTGAGGCGCCTAAGGCTGGACTTGCACTTAGTGACTGAGGCGCATATGGTTGGAATTGAACTCAACCTGGGACGTCGCAATATCACATTTTAATGTTAGAGATATCAAGCGGTCATTTGATTTGAAATCAGTGGGGAATCTCTCAGCATGCTTTTAAATCAGTCTAATCTTTTCAACCACAGAAGCAAGTCTGACCTAGTTACGGTCATTAAACAATATCTTTATGTCTCATGACAGAAGCCGCCTGGCACCCGAGATCAGCTAGATAGAGGAATATGGAACACAGAAACCACACGGTTTGAACTCTAGATTCAGCTATACTTAACCTTCCCTTTCTCCACAATCATATTCCCTCCCTGCTGAGTTCTGTTCTACTGTTTCGTCACCTGCAGCTGGTATTCCAGGACCTTCACAGCGCTATATTACAAACCGTCTACCTCAACTACATTTATCTATTCCATACACTATTCTCTCGGGTTGATCATTAAACTTTGTTTATCTCTTTAGTAACTGTTGGAATCCTGTGCTCTTTGGACTCACGTTGAGCTGTGGTGTTGTGATGAGTTGCACTTATGTAAACTGGTCCTGTTCGTGTACGGTCTTGTAGTGGTTGCTGTCCTGGGTGTTCGTAGTTGCATGGGGTATATCAATGTAACGTCTGTTGTGCTACTGGTGTAGCAGTCCAGTCAAATATCTGTCCTGTGATTAGTGACGTATGTGACACAGTGATGTGAAGTATTCAGTCACATACTCGTTTAGCTGGTGTATAACACATTTACACCTACGTTAACAGTTAAGTAGGCTAACTCCAGGCCCAATACACATGTAAAACACTTGTTTAGTTGTACAGTAGCGCACTAATATGTGTGTACCAGGCTGAGTGTCGCTTTCTGTAATAAATAACTCACATGTGGGCAGTGTGTCATAGAAATGTCATGACATTAGGTGTGTACAGGAGTGTATGTAGCCTCGTTTCTGATCCAGATTCAAAGATTCAAAATGAGACTCCGGCGTGGTTGCATTCAGGACAGCCCAACATATGCTCCCGCCGCATGTCGCAGCATCCATCCAAGAGTATGTCTGCTAGTAGTCCCTGTCAAGCGTTGGTTCTTTACGATCCGTCTTCTGCCACACAGTTCAGATCTCCTACCAGCTCTCTTAATCTGTCCTAGCTCCAGCTATCTCCTCACAGCTATCTCCTCACAGCTATCTCCTCACAGCTATCTCCTCACAGCTACATTGTTCTTCCATCCCCGCTCTTCATTTCCCCGCCCTCTTTCCATTGCGGTCTTAGCAATGTCACCTTTGTCCATTCTTAGCCTGCCGGTTATTTTAGACTGTCCAGCAAGTCTGTCTGCCACATGTGCCACCGCATGCCCTGCTGTAGCGTCGACCTCAGTGCACAGTTGTTAGAATTGTTTGGTTGCTGAGTGGTTACTGCTCTGGCCTCTGGTGGCTGAGTGGTGCTGCAGACTGGAATGCTGGATGACATTTCTGGAGGTATGAATCTTGTAGGTAGACTGACTAGAGAAGGGAAGAGGAAAGGCTCACTGATGAACTCTTAAAGAGCCAAGACTTAACAGGCTACAGAGGCACATAGGAATGTGATGTCAGCGCCCATATTTTCCTTGATTCGTGGGTCCACAATGTGGTCTGCTTCACGCTTGGTTGCCTTTCCGTACCCAGCTCCAGTGAGAGGGCCAGATACCCATTTCTACAACTTAATGACTGAGGCGCCTAAGGCCGGACTAGAACTTAGTGACTGAGGCGCCTAAGGCTGGACTAGAACTTAGTGACTGAGGCGCCTAAGGCTGGACTAGAACTTAGTGACTGAGGCGCCTAAGGCTGGACTAGAACTTAGTGACTGAGGCGCCTAAGGCTGGACTAGAACTTAGTGACTGAGGCGCCTAAGGCTGGACTAGAACTTAGTGACTGAGGCGCCTAAGGCTGGACTAGAACTTAATGACTGAGGCGCCTAAGGCTGGACTTGCACTTAGTGACTGAGGCGCATATGGTTGGAATTGAACTCAACCTGGGACGTCGCAATATCACATTTTAATGTTAGAGATATCAAGCGGTCATTTGATTTGAAATCAGTGGGGAATCTCTCAGCATGCTTTTAAATCAGTCTAATCTTTTCAACCACAGAAGCAAGTCTGACCTAGTTACGGTCATTAAACAATATCTTTATGTCTCATGACAGAAGCCGCCTGGCACCCGAGATCAGCTAGATAGAGGAATATGGAACACAGAAACCACACGGTTTGAACTCTAGATTCAGCTATACTTAACCTTCCCTTTCTCCACAATCATATTCCCTCCCTGCTGAGTTCTATTCTACTGTTTCGTCACCTGCAGCTGGTATTCCAGGACCTTCACAGCGCTATATTACAAACCGTCTACCTCAACTACATTTATCTATTCCATACACTATTCTCTCGGCTTGAAAACCATTGTATCTCTTAATCTCATTTCCTCACCCGATCTTAACAACCAGCCAGTCAGACTTGCATCACAGTCAAAAGTTTGTATTTAAAGATTCATAATACTTCACCACAGGGACTCTCAGCCGCAAGTTCTTGCATGCCACATCTAAATGCTCCCTTTTTTTCTGTTATTTTTTTGTATTCTTTTTTGTGGTATATTTTCATATAAAAAAGTACAAAGAAACATAAGAAAAGACAAAAATAAAAACATTATATACAAGATTGTTGTGAAAGAATAGAAGGACATCAGAAGTGTGGAAGAGATGGTGAAATGTTTAAAGAAATGAAGACATTGACGAAAAATGTCACACCTAAGCTAAATGTAATTTGTGATGAGATGGGGAATACCTTGACAGAGACAGAGGAAATTCTAGAAAGATGGAAGGAATATTGCAGAGGAATGTATAAAACAACCGACGACTGTGGAAACAGAAATGAACAGTGTGAATTATTATTGGAGGAGAAAGAACCAGAAGCGACAATAGAAGAAGTTTTATGGGCAATAAAGAATCTGAAAAATGGTAGATCACCAGGATGTGATGAGATAACAACTGAACTTATTAAAGCAAGAGGAAATGAATATGCAACAATTTATCATGCACTATGTAAAAAGATATGGCATTCAGGTATTTGGCCAAAGAATGGAAAAGAACTGTATTCATACCACTGCTAAAAAAGGGTAAGTTGAAATTACGCACAAACTACAGTTAAAAATCATAATGGGTAGACCTCTTAAAAAATAGAAGTCAATATGGTCCAAGCTGGTTTCAAGCAAGAAAGAGGATAAAGAGATCATATATTCAGTAAAAGACTAGTAATAGAGAAATGCAGAGAATTTAATGTGAGTCTATATTTATCTTTTATAGACTATTCAAAGTCATTTCACTGTTTACAACACAAGAAACTTCGGGAAATAATTTTTTAAAATGGGATTTCCAACACATTTAATACAATTAACATCACCAACAAGCAGCAGTAAGAATAAGTGGTGAAACAACAACTTAGTTTGACATAAAACAAGGGATCCGTCAGGGGTGCTTATTGTCGCCATACTTATTTAACTTGTATACTGAAAATATAATGAAGAATGTTAGAGAAGATGTAGACAAAGAATATTACAATGCCATAACAATTGGAGGTTATGAAATACCAGAGATTAGAATTGCTGATGGCACAGTATTACTGTCCAAAACACAAAAAGGAATGGAAAAACGAATTATGTCAGTCCGTAAGAATAGTGAAGAGCAAAACCTCTATCTTAAAGCGAAGAAAACTAAATTGATGACAACTGACAAAACAGATAAGGCAGCTGAGATATTTATCAATGAGGAAAAATTGCAAGAGGTGTAGAGTTTTGAATATCTTGGATCACTACTAACTAATAATAGAGATACAATGAGGGAAATTAAAAAGAGGACATCTATCGGTCTTCAAAAAGTAAAACAACTAAAGAATCTGTGGAGAGGAGCAGACAGAACTACACTAATAAGATTTTTAAGGGCATGCATCTTTCCCATCGCAACATATGCCTGTGAGACCTGACCACTTAACAAAACAAATGAGAAACACATAAATGCTTTTGAATGTAAATGCTACAGACGAGTTCTTCAAATATGATGGACACAAAAAATAACACATATATCCATACTACGTCCTCTGGGAAGAACTGTGTTAATAACACACTTATCATAACATAGCCTTTGTGAGACGGGGAATATAGATATCTTTGCTTAAAAACTCTGACCTAGATCTACTTCTGTAGCCCAGAAACCTGTAGCAATCAATAATAATTGTAATTGTTATTTTTGTAAAATGTAATGTCAGGTTGGTAGACGGACGGGGATATGGAGATCACTGGCAGGGATGAGGAAAATCTGGTGTGAAACCAATGAATCCAGGACGTGACAAGCCTATGGTTTTCTACAAAATGGCTATCAGAACGATGTAAACAAAACAGAGCCAGTAGACTATAGGAGGCGGGGAATAGATATCGTTGAGGCACTCATCGCATTCCACATCCCAAAGCTGGAGTGTCTCTGTGGAACTGCTTCAAAGCCGTCTGACATGGAGAAGGGGCTTAATTACAGCTGGAAAACAAAAACAAAGTTTTGGCCAGGCCAGCCTACGCCACCGTCTTCACGGCAGTCCCAGCAAGACCACAGTCTGCCCTAGCAAGGAAAGGTACTAAAGTCGGAGGTACCCAGCCAAAAGTCGCATCGCGAAAATCAGGGAACCACGCATCATTGCCAATGTGCGTACGAAGAAGAAGAATATCTATACTACAAAACTTAATATTGAAGAAGGCTGACTAGTAAAGAGGATTAAACAGAGAAAGCGTTTTTTTTTTTAAACAGCGCATAGTGCTGCTAGATAATTGTAGCATCTGGCGATAATGAGGCTTTTTAGATTAAAAGCTGAGCCTGTACGGAAGGATCACCTTGCTGATCAGGTAAGTATTTGATTCTTTTGATTTTTTTTTTTCAGACGACGAAAACAACAGGCCGTGACCCGGTGGTACTGCAAACCAAGTCCACCCGTAACGAGATGTGGACCTTACCCCCGGCTTTCAATGTGCAGGGCAGGCCTCGAACATCTCGTTTATTCCAAAATAAACAAAGTGTACATTCTACAGAGCTCAGAACTACACTTTGATCTTAGCCAAAAGGCCGAGAAGCCTTGATTCTTTTGAAATGTATTAAATTAAAACAATAGGATAAAAGTTTACAAATAAGCATATTTTGTGAATAAATCATCATTTTGTGAATAAATCATCATTTTGTGAATAATATCACCATTTTGTGGAAACACATGGCAAACTTTGTGATGTGACTACCACATCTGTCAAGGGACTGAACTCCAGCACGTAGTCATCACTGTAGCACCATTAACCAGTGGCACCAGCTATTTACTTGAACAATGTCCGAGTTGACAAGCAATTACTGACAGGTCACGGTCCTTGAAAGTTACTTCCCGTGTCTCCCACGCGCTGCAGGAAGGACTACCCATTTAAAACATTGCGCTTCACAGCTGAGCTACAACCGGATCTTGTAATATTTCGATTCAAACATTGACCGTCAGTATCTCCCTGACAGTTCTAGACGTCGTGGCACCAGAGCTCCGTGAGCTATGCACTTAAGACCCAAAAATTAGAGACCAGTGTACAATCAGAACTTCCGCGAAACACTGAGGCAGACTCAAGACAAAGACAGACAACTAGGATTGTGTCTGTCGTCGGAAACACCCCTTTTGATTGCATGGTGGACGGAAATGGCTTGCTGCAGTTGAATTATGGTAAACAGAATCTGTGAAATTACCAGTGAAATGAAAGTTTAATATCCGACTTTAGGACCACGTGAGATCTCCTCGTCTTTGTCTGCCAAGAATTTCACACAAAACATTATGTTGCTCCCTGGACTTATGCGCCTCTTGCAGTATAGCTACTTGACTTTACAATAATACTTTAATTCCTCATACTTGGTGCCACCGTAATAGAATTTTATATTGAGAATATATTAAGCCTTCATTGCTTTCCGAGCTGTATTCAACCAACTTGTCATTGGCACTGTCACCCAACACACACTAGGAACAACGCTGAGGCTAAAGGCTGAGCACATATGGGAGTGTCCTGAGTGCAAGGAGGGTCCATCTCTAGACCAACAGCAGAGCATGGCCGTTCTTCAAGTTCAAGTTAACCTGCCCTAACTAATTGTAGGATCAAAGGATTGCTCTGTCCTAATACCAAAAGAAATGATATCTTGTTGAAAGAGACAGACATGACACGATTGTCGACAGTGATTGAAAGGAGAAAGTGGCATTGGATTGGTCACAGTTTGAGAGTGACAGATGAATCTTTACACCGAACAGTTTATTGTGGACTGAACAGGACCAATGAATCCAGGACGTGACAAGCCTATGGTTTTCTACAAAATGGCTATCAGAACGATGTAAACAAAACAGAGCCAGTAGACTATAGGAGGCGGGGAATAGATATCGTTGAGGCACTCATCGCATTCCACATCCCAAAGCTGGAGTGTCTCTGTGGAACTGCTTCAAAGCCGTCTGACATGGAGAAGGGGCTTAATTACAGCTGGAAAACAAAAACAAAGTTTTGGCCAGGCCAGCCTACGCCACCGTCTTCACGGCAGTCCCAGCAAGACCACAGTCTGCCCTAGCAAGGAAAGGTACTAAAGTCGGAGGTACCCAGCCAAAAGTCGCATCGCGAAAATCAGGGAACCACGCATCATTGCCAATGTGCGTACGAAGAAGAAGAATATCTATACTACAAAACTTAATATTGAAGAAGGCTGACTAGTAAAGAGGATTAAACAGAGAAAGCGTTTTTTTTTTTAAACAGCGCATAGTGCTGCTAGATAATTGTAGCATCTGGCGATAATGAGGCTTTTTAGATTAAAAGCTGAGCCTGTACGGAAGGATCACCTTGCTGATCAGGTAAGTATTTGATTCTTTTGATTTTTTTTTTTCAGACGACGAAAACAACAGGCCGTGACCCGGTGGTACTGCAAACCAAGTCCACCCGTAACGAGATGTGGACCTTACCCCCGGCTTTCAATGTGCAGGGCAGGCCTCGAACATCTCGTTTATTCCAAAATAAACAAAGTGTACATTCTACAGAGCTCAGAACTACACTTTGATCTTAGCCAAAAGGCCGAGAAGCCTTGATTCTTTTGAAATGTATTAAATTAAAACAATAGGATAAAAGTTTACAAATAAGCATATTTTGTGAATAAATCATCATTTTGTGAATAAATCATCATTTTGTGAATAATATCACCATTTTGTGGAAACACATGGCAAACTTTGTGATGTGACTACCACATCTGTCAAGGGACTGAACTCCAGCACGTAGTCATCACTGTAGCACCATTAACCAGTGGCACCAGCTATTTACTTGAACAATGTCCGAGTTGACAAGCAATTACTGACAGGTCACGGTCCTTGAAAGTTACTTCCCGTGTCTTCCACGCGCTGCAGGAAGGACTACCCATTTAAAATATTGCGCTTCACAGCTGAGCTACAACCGGATCTTGTAATATTTCGATTCAAACATTGACCGTCAGTATCTCCCTGACAGTTCTAGACGTCGTGGCACCAGAGCTCCGTGAGCTATGCACTTAAGACCCAAAAATTAGAGACCAGTGTACAATCAGAACTTCCGCGAAACACTGAGGCAGACTCAAGACAAAGACAGACAACTAGGATTGTGTCTGTCGTCGGAAACACCCCTTTTGATTGCATGGTGGACGGAAATGGCTTGCTGCAGTTGAATTATGGTAAACAGAATCTGTGAAATTACCAGTGAAATGAAAGTTTAATATCCGACTTTAGGACCACGAGAGATCTCCTCGTCTTTGTCTGCCAAGAATTTCACACAAAACATTATGTTGCTCCCTGGACTTATGCGCCTCTTGCAGTATAGCTACTTGACTTTAGAATAATACTTTAATTCCTCATACTTGGTGCCACCATAATAGAATTTTATATTGAGAATATATTAAGCCTTCATTGCTTTCCGAGCTGTATTCAACCAACTTGTCATTGGCACTATCACCCAACACACACTAGGAACAACGCTGAGGCTAAAGGCTGAGCACATATGGGAGTGTCCTGAGTGCAAGGAGGACCATCTCTAGACCAACAGCAGAGCATGGCCGTTCTTCAAGTTCAAGTTAACCTGCCCTAACTAATTGTAGGATCAAAGGATTGCTCTGTCCAAATACCAAAAGAAATGATATCTTGTTGAAAGAGACAGACATGACACGATTGTCGACAGTGATTGAAAGGAGAAAGTGGCATTGGATTGGTCACAGTTTGAGAGTGACAGATGAATCTTTACACCGAGCAGTTTATTGTGGACTGAACAGGACAAAAGAACCACGGGATGACTGGTAGAGACTTGAAACGTACAGAAGGGACAATGTTGGTAAAACAAAGGACAGACTTGGGGAACAGCCAAGAAGATAGGCAGACAAAAGCAGAAATCTCTATCTACCAGCATCCTCTTGTGTCACTGACAGATAAAAGTAGAAATCTCTATCTACCAGCATCCTCTTGTGTCACTGACAGATAAAAGTAGAAATCTCTATCTACCAGCATCCTCTTGTTTCACTGACAGATAAAAGTAGAAATCTCTATCTACCAGCATCCTCTTGTGTCACTGACAGATAAAAGAAGTAGAAATCTCTATCTACCAGCATCCCCTTGTGTCACTGGGCACTGAAATAAGAACAGAGACGACATGCAAGAAGCTATCATAGAACTAACGTCCATGCTAATATACTTGACACAAAGTTATATATAGTACAATGCTCATACTTATGTACTATAATATAATATAAAATAATATAATATAATGTTATATAATATAATATAATATAACATAATATAATATAAAATATAGAAAGAAGTAAAGGTGGGAAAGATTATTAAATGAGATTGATTGATTGATTAATATTTGTTTCAAAAGCGTTAAGAATTAGGCACGCAGGCCCGTCTGACATTCTGCCCTTTATCATACAACTTTCACTCTGTTCCAGACATTCTACAAATATGCTGCTCATATAACAAACATAATTCACAATAAAGTAATTATATACACATAAAAATGAATAACTACATACACATATAAACGACTAACTACAAACATAAAATGACTGAGTATATACACATATAAATAACTAACTACATACACATATAAATGACTAACTACATACACAGATAAATGACTATCTACGAAACAAAAATTTCATTACTATTCAGAATAATGAGTTCGGTGTCTGTAAGAGCAGTCTAAAATAACTTTTTTTATGATTCACGGAGGCATGTAGTCGACATCAAATAGATATTGGAAAAGTTTGTAGCTGTAGGAAGGAGTATAGTTTATACATTTTTTTTTATACAGGACGGGAGGGTATTCCAAAGTTGAGCAGCAGAATAAGTAAAGCTTTTCTTGTAAAAGTCAAGTCTAGGTTTTGGAAGACTTATGTTGTTCAAGCATTGGCTGCACTTTGGGATATATTAAACAGGTTCCATAGATAAGGCGGGGCATGCCGTGAAAGAATTTGATTTACCATCTTGGCTTTGTTGAAGAGGAACCTGTTCTTACGAGGCAGTATTTTGATACGTTTGTGCTGGTTAGTTGTTTGTGCTTGATCTTTGTCACTAATAAGCTTTACTGCTCGCTTTTGAAGTGAGTATAACCTCTTTGTATTTGACACTGAGCAACCATCCCAGATTGTTGAGCAATAGTTTAAATGTGTTTGTATATGTGATATGTAGTATGTCTTCCCTGTGTCTTGATCGATGAAGTGTTTGATTTCAGCTAACTGGTATACTTTTTGCGCGATGAGTTTTGTTAGACCTTGCACATGAGAGTTCCAGGTGACTGAGATGAGAAATCAGAACTTAAACTAAACATTAACAAATCAATATGTAAAAATAGATAGATATCTGGTTCAGTTTTACAAAAAAAGAGAAAAATCAGCAGAAAGAAGAATGGCAGAGAGGAAGGTGCCCAACTTTCATACTAGGAGGAGGCCAAAAAGTTAAGTGTATATTTTTTTCAAACTGTTTTTCGTGTTTTTATCTGTTGTATTGTTTTGGTATGTGATCCTTGGAAAAGGGTTTCGCCGAAATATTGGATTGTTGTGTGTTCTTCATTTGTATATATTAATCTTGCTTTTTCGCCATTCATATTTCTATCCACTTTCCTCACTCTTTCTATCTTTTTGTAAAACGGATCCACATACCTCTATCTATTTTCATTACTAGAACCAGTTTTACCGCAGTGGTCATGTCTTTTATGTCTCACAAACCAATATTTTCGCGATATGCCTTTATTAGAAGACGATGGAAATACCTAAACAACAAATAAAGACAAGAATGGCATTTTTCTGGCAGAGATGGTTGAGAGATCAAAAAACCTTTACCGCAGTCCTCAAGTCATCTGTCTTCAGTCAAGTTACTACCTGATGTTGTGACACTGATAGTACAGGAAAATGAAGAGAAGATAGAAATGCCGCGTATGACAGGTTTGGAGAATGATGCACTACATGCTCATTACTGCTCAATATTGTAATGAGAAGGTTCTGTGAAAAGTTGCAAACACCTGTCTGTCTGTCTGTCTCTCCCTCTGTCCTTCTACCACTCTTTATATGCTCTTTTTTCTACAAATATGCTGCTCATATAACAAACATAATTCACAATAAAGTAATTATATACACATAAAAATGACTAACTACATACACATATAAATGACTAACTACATACACATATAAATGACTAACTACATACACATATAAATGACTAACTACATACACATATAAATGACTAACTACATACACATATAAATGACTATCTACGAAACAAAAATTTCATTACTATTCAGAATAATGAGTTCGGTGTCTGTAAGAGCAGTCTAAAATAACTTTTTTTATGATTCACGGAGGCATGTAGTCGACATCAAATAGATATTGGAAAAGTTTGTAGCTGTAGGAAGGAGTATAGTTTATACATTTTTTTTTATACAGGACAGGAGGGTATTC
The DNA here is from genome assembly GCA_009760885.1 of Achatina immaculata. NCBI lineage: Eukaryota > Metazoa > Mollusca > Gastropoda > Stylommatophora > Achatinidae > Lissachatina > Lissachatina immaculata. The sequence goes on along the minus strand of CM019718.1, from coordinate 39,275,297 downwards.
CAAAGGTGAGCAGCAGAATAAGTAAAGCTTTTCTTGTAAAAGTCAAGTCTAGGTTTTGGAAGACTTATGTTGTTCAAGCATTGGCTGCACTTTGGGATATATTAAACAGGTTCCATAGATAAGGCGGGGCATGCCGTGAAAGAATTTGATTTACCATCTTGGCTTTGTTGAAGAGGAACCTGTTCTTACGAGGCAGTATTTTGATACGTTTGTGCTGGTTAGTTGTTTGTGCTTGATCTTTGTCACTAATAAGCTTTACTGCTCGCTTTTGAAGTGAGTATAACCTCTTTGTATTTGACACTGAGCAACCATCCCAGATTGTTGAGCAATAGTTTAAATGTGTTTGTATATGTGATATGTAGTATGTCTTCCCTGTGTCTTGATCGATGAAGTGTTTGATTTCAGCTAACTGGTATACTTTTTGCGCGATGAGTTTTGTTAGACCTTGCACATGAGAGTTCCAGGTGACTGAGATGAGAAATCAGAACTTAAACTAAACATTAACAAATCAATATGTAAAAATAGATAGATATCTGGTTCAGTTTTACAAAAAAAGAGAAAAATCAGCAGAAAGAAGAATGGCAGAGAGGAAGGTGCCCAACTTTCATACTAGGAGGAGGCCAAAAAGTTAAGTGTATATTTTTTTCAAACTGTTTTTCGTGTTTTTATCTGTTGTATTGTTTTGGTATGTGATCCTTGGAAAAGGGTTTCGCCGAAATATTGGATTGTTGTGTGTTCTTCATTTGTATATATTAATCTTGCTTTTTCGCCATTCATATTTCTATCCACTTTCCTCACTCTTTCTATCTTTTTGTAAAACGGATCCACATACCTCTATCTATTTTCATTACTAGAACCAGTTTTACCGCAGTGGTCATGTCTTTTATGTCTCACAAACCAATATTTTCGCGATATGCCTTTATTAGAAGACGATGGAAATACCTAAACAACAAATAAAGACAAGAATGGCATTTTTCTGGCAGAGATGGTTGAGAGATCAAAAAACCTTTACCGCAGTCCTCAAGTCATCTGTCTTCAGTCAAGTTACTACCTGATGTTGTGACACTGATAGTACAGGAAAATGAAGAGAAGATAGAAATGCCGCGTATGACAGGTTTGGAGAATGATGCACTACATGCTCATTACTGCTCAATATTGTAATGAGAAGGTTCTGTGAAAAGTTGCAAACACCTGTCTGTCTGTCTGTCTCTCCCTCTGTCCTTCTACCACTCTTTATATGCTCTTTTTTCTACACTTATGTACACGCTTTCGCTCACTCTCGTCTCTGATATTTGTATTTTAAAATTAAAAACAATTTTTAAAATTTCTTAAGAAAAAATAAACGTCAACTCTGACACTGCAATAAAATACAGGCCTCATATCTGACAGAGAGTAGGTTATAGAGACTTGTTTAAGATGTCGGACAGAGAGTAGGTTATAGAGACTTGTTTAAGATATAGGACAGAGAGTAGGTTATAAAGACTTGTTTAAGATGTCGGACAGAGAATAGGTTATAGAGACTTGTTTAAGATATAGGACAGAGTGTAGGTTATAGAGACTTGTTTAAGATATAGGACAGAGTGTAGGTTATAGAGACTTGTTTAAGATATAGGACAGAGAGTAGGTTATAGAGACTTGTTTAAGATATAAGACAGAGAGTAGGTTATAGAGACTTGTTTAAGATATAGGACAGAGTGTAGGTTATAGAGACTTGTTTAAGATATAGGACAGAGAGTAGGTTATAGAGGCATGTTTAAGATATTGGACAGAGAGTAGGTTATAGAGACTTGTTTAAGATATAGGACAGAGAGTAGGTTATAGAGACTTGTTTAAGATATAGGACAGAGAGTAGGTTATAGAGACTTGTTTAAGATATCGGACAGAGAGTAGGTTATAGAGACTTGTTTAAGATATAGGACAGAGAGTAGGTTATAGAGGCTTGTTCAAGGGCAAGAACGAACCACAGAAACTACCCTCTCAACAAACTTTACCAGAACGTGGACCAGGTCGTGTCCGTCCTCCTTCCCCAGTGAGCCAGGCTTAAGTAGGACAACTATCATTGCTATATCATGGGCGCCATTCTTAGAGCTATATCATGGGTGTCATTCTTAGAGCTATATCATGGGCGTCATTCTTAGAGCTATATCATGGGCGTCATTCTTAGAGCTATATCATAGGCGTCATTCTTAGAGCTACATCATGGGCGTCATTCTTAGAGCTACATCATGGGCGTCATTCTTAGAACTACATCATGGACATCATTCTCAGAGCTTTATCATGGGACATCATCCTTAGAGCTACATAATGGGCATCATTCTCAGAGCTACAGCATGGGCTTTGTCCTCAGAGCTATATTATGGGTATCATTCTCAGAGCTACAAGGTCCGACAATTAAGTAATGAGACTGATGTTATTATAGCCAAGACAAAAATGCCACCTATGAAGCAAAGCATGGAATCCAAAGAGGCAACCTTCATGTTTGATCTGTCAACTTTTCATCGCCAAAGTGCTTTGGTCACATTATGATACTGACAGACGAATCCTTCCACAGAACAGTTTAATGTGGACTCAACAGGACAAAAGAACCACGGGATGACTGGTAGAGACTTGAAACGTACAGAAGGGACAATGTTGGTAAAACAAAGGACAGACATGGGGAACAGCCGAGAAGATAGGCAGAAAAAAGCAGAAATCTCTATCTACCAGCATCCTCTTGTGTCACTGACAGATAAAAGTAGAAATCTCTATTTACCAGCATCCTCTTGTGTCACTGACAGATAAAAGTAGAAATCTCTATTTACCAGCATCCTCTTGTGTCACTGACAGATAAAAGTAGAAATCTCTATTTACCAGCATCCTCTTGTGTCACTGACAGATAAAAGTAGAAATCTCTATCTACCAGCATCCTCTTGTGTCACTGACAGATAAAAGTAGAAATCTCTATCTACCAGCATCCTCTTGTTTCACTGACAGATAAAAGTAGAAATCTCTATCTACCAGCATCCTCTTGTTTCACTGACAGATAAAAGTAGAAATCTCTATCTACCAGCATCCTCTTGTTTCACTGACAGATAAAAGCAGAAATCTCTATCTACCAGCATCCTCTTGTTTCACTGACAGATAAAAGTAGAAATCTCTATCTACCAGCATCCTCTTGTTTCACTGACAGATAAAAGTAGAAATCTCTATCTACCAGCATCCTCTTGTGTCACTGACAGATAAAAGAAGTAGAAATCTCTATCTACCAGCATCCCCTTGTGTCACTGGGCACTGAAATAAGAACAGAGACGACATGCAAGAAGCTATCATAGAACTAACGTCCATGCTAATATACTTGACACAAAGTTATATATAGTACAATGCTCATACTTATGTACTATAATATAATATAAAATAATATAATATAATGTTATATAATACAATAAAATACAATACAATATAATATAATATAACATAATATAATATAAAATATAGAAAGAAGTAAAGGTGGGAAAGATTATTAAATGAGATTGATTGATTGATTAATATTTGTTTCAAAAGCGTTAAGAATTAGGCACGCAGGCCCGTCTGACATTCTGCCCTTTATCATACAACTTTCACTCTGTTCCAGACATTCTACAAATATGCTGCTCATATAACAAACATAATTCACAATAAAGTAATTATATACACATAAAAATGAATAACTACATACACATATAAACGACTAACTACAAACATAAAATGACTGAGTATATACACATATAAATAACTAACTACATACACATATAAATGACTAACTACATACACAGATAAATGACTATCTACGAAACAAAAATTTCATTACTATTCAGAATAATGAGTTCGGTGTCTGTAAGAGCAGTCTAAAATAACTTTTTTTATGATTCACGGAGGCATGTAGTCGACATCAAATAGATATTGGAAAAGTTTGTAGCTGTAGGAAGGAGTATAGTTTATACATTTTTTTTATACAGGACGGGAGGGTATTCCAAAGTTGAGCAGCAGAATAAGTAAAGCTTTTCTTGTAAAAGTCAAGTCTAGGTTTTGGAAGACTTATGTTGTTCAAGCATTGGCTGCACTTTGGGATATATTTAAACAGGTTCCATAGATAAGGCGGGGCATGCCGTGAAAGAATTTGATTTACCATCTTGGCTTTGTTGAAGAGTAACCTGTTCTTACGAGGCAGTATTTTGATACGTTTGTGCTGGTTAGTTGTTTGTGCTTGATCTTTGTCACTAATAAGCTTTACTGCTCGCTTTTGAAGTGAGTATAACCTCTTTGTATTTGACACTGAGCAACCATCCCAGATTGTTGAGCAATAGTTTAAATGTGTTTGTATATGTGATATGTAGTATGTCTTCCCTGTGTCTTGATCGATGAAGTGTTTGATTTCAGCTAACTGGTATACTTTTTGCGCGATGAGTTTTGTTAGACCTTGCACATGAGAGTTCCAGGTGACTGAGATGAGAAATCAGAACTTAAACTAAACATTAACAAATCAATATGTAAAAATAGATAGATATCTGGTTCAGTTTTACAAAAAAAGAGAAAAATCAGCAGAAAGAAGAATGGCAGAGAGGAAGGTGCCCAACTTTCATACTAGGAGGAGGCCAAAAAGTTAAGTGTATATTTTTTTCAAACTGTTTTTCGTGTTTTTATCTGTTGTATTGTTTTGGTATGTGATCCTTGGAAAAGGGTTTCGCCGAAATATTGGATTGTTGTGTGTTCTTCATTTGTATATATTAATCTTGCTTTTTCGCCATTCATATTTCTATCCACTTTCCTCACTCTTTCTATCTTTTTGTAAAACGGATCCACATACCTCTATCTATTTTCATTACTAGAACCAGTTTTACCGCAGTGGTCATGTCTTTTATGTCTCACAAACCAATATTTTCGCGATATGCCTTTATTAGAAGACGATGGAAATACCTAAACAACAAATAAAGACAAGAATGGCATTTTTCTGGCAGAGATGGTTGAGAGATCAAAAAACCTTTACCGCAGTCCTCAAGTCATCTGTCTTCAGTCAAGTTACTACCTGATGTTGTGACACTGATAGTACAGGAAAATGAAGAGAAGATAGAAATGCCGCGTATGACAGGTTTGGAGAATGATGCACTACATGCTCATTACTGCTCAATATTGTAATGAGAAGGTTCTGTGAAAAGTTGCAAACACCTGTCTGTCTGTCTGTCTCTCCCTCTGTCCTTCTACCACTCTTTATATGCTCTTTTTTCTACACTTATGTACACGCTTTCGCTCACTCTCGTCTCTGATATTTGTATTTTAAAATTAAAAACAATTTTTAAAATTTCTTAAGAAAAAATAAACGTCAACTCTGACACTGCAATAAAATACAGGCCTCATATCTGACAGAGAGTAGGTTATAGAGACTTGTTTAAGATGTCGGACAGAGAGTAGGTTATAGAGACTTGTTTAAGATATAGGACAGAGAGTAGGTTATAAAGACTTGTTTAAGATGTCGGACAGAGAATAGGTTATAGAGACTTGTTTAAGATATAGGACAGAGTGTAGGTTATAGAGACTTGTTTAAGATATAGGACAGAGTGTAGGTTATAGAGACTTGTTTAAGATATAGGACAGAGAGTAGGTTATAGAGACTTGTTTAAGATATAAGACAGAGAGTAGGTTATAGAGACTTGTTTAAGATATAGGACAGAGTGTAGGTTATAGAGACTTGTTTAAGATATAGGACAGAGAGTAGGTTATAGAGGCATGTTTAAGATATTGGACAGAGAGTAGGTTATAGAGACTTGTTTAAGATATAGGACAGAGAGTAGGTTATAGAGACTTGTTTAAGATATAGGACAGAGAGTAGGTTATAGAGACTTGTTTAAGATATCGGACAGAGAGTAGGTTATAGAGACTTGTTTAAGATATAGGACAGAGAGTAGGTTATAGAGGCTTGTTCAAGGGCAAGAACGAACCACAGAAACTACCCTCTCAACAAACTTTACCAGAACGTGGACCAGGTCGTGTCCGTCCTCCTTCCCCAGTGAGCCAGGCTTAAGTAGGACAACTATCATTGCTATATCATGGGCGTCATTCTTAGAGCTATATCATGGGTGTCATTCTTAGAGCTATATCATGGGCGTCATTCTTAGAGCTATATCATGGGCGTCATTCTTAGAGCTATATCATAGGCGTCATTCTTAGAGCTACATCATGGGCGTCATTCTTAGAGCTACATCATGGGCGTCATTCTTAGAGCTATATTATGGGCATCATTCTTATAGCTATAATATAAACATCATTCTTAGAACTATATAATGGGTATCATTCTTAGAGCTATATCATGGGCGTCATTCTTAGAACTACATCATGGACATCATTCTCAGAGCTTTATCATGGGACATCATCCTTAGAGCTACATAATGGGCATCATTCTCAGAGCTACAGCATGGGCTTTGTCCTCAGAGCTATATTATGGGTATCATTCTCAGAGCTACAAGGTCCGACAATTAAGTAATGAGACTGATGTTATTATAGCCAAGACAAAAATGCCACCTATGAAGCAAAGCATGGAATCCAAAGAGGCAACCTTCATGTTTGATCTGTCAACTTTTCATCGCCAAAGTGCTTTGGTCACATTATGATACTGACAGACGAATCCTTCCACAGAACAGTTTATTGTGGACTCAACAGGACAAAAGAACCACGGGATGACTGGTAGAGACTTGAAACGTACAGAAGGGACAATGTTGGTAAACAAAGGACAGACATGGGGAACAGCCGAGAAGATAGACAGACTAAAGTGGATTTTATTATGGCCAAGACAAAAATGGCATCAATCAATCAAAGCATGGGATCCAATGCAGACGACAAATAAGCTTTCAGTTTATTCACCTAGAGAAAGGTGCATTGTTCCGTAATCAGCATGGAGCAAAAGGCTAACATTAAATTCTGTTTAAAACTCGGAAAAAGTGCCATTGAGACAGTTGAATTGATGCGACAAGTTTATGGGGATAATTTTCTATCTCGTGCACAGATATTCAGGTGGTATTCACTATTCAAAAGTGGTGTGGAAACGATTACGAATCCAACTAGACATGGACGCCCAATTTCTGTTCGCAATGAGGAATTCATTGCAAAAGTCAGAGAACGGATACAAGAAGATCGTTGTTTGACTGTGAGGATGACGGCAGAAAAATGTTATGTTAACCGAGAGACCATTCATAAAATGTTAGTGAAAAATTTGGGCAAGAAAAGAGTTGCTTGCCGGTTTGTACCACGTTGGTAGTCTGATGACCAAAAAGATCAGCGTGTTGAGTACGCAAACGATATCAAAACGTGCTGCAGAAATAAACATTTCTTAAATGTGATTGTTGCAGAGGATTAAACATGGATTTTCTGCTATGATCCCACAGCTAAACGCTAAAATGCTAAGTGGAAGTCGTCATCATCATCAGCGTACGGCAAAAAAAATTGTCTTCAAAAGTCGAAAGTGAAGATAATTTTGGTGTGTTTCTACGACAGCAAAGGAGTTATTCACAAAGAATTTATTCCAGAGGGACAGACTATCACTGCCAAAGTTTATTAACGTATTTAAAAACGCTTTTTTGAAAAGGATTCTCTAAGTCCGACATGAGTATTCAACACTTGGCAGTTTTTTTCCTTCTTCATGATAATGCACCGGCTCACTGAGCGATAGTTGTACAGGAATCTTTGGCCGAAAAAAAAAAGTGTTCTCAACCATCCACCATATTTTCCAGATTTGTCTCTCTGCGATTATTTTCTATTCCAACAATTAAATTTACCATTGAAAGGACGCTTCTTTGACGATACTGATGACATCAAAAGAGCCATAACATCGAGCTCAAGGGCCATACAAACAGAAGAACTGCAGAGGTCGTTCCAGTGTTTGTTAGATCGTGCCACTCGCTGTATCAGTGCACAAGGGGCTTACATTGAATAAAATACAGGTTATATCTTCAACTGTTGTTTATTTTATTTTTTATATAATTAGTCTCATTACTTAATTGTCGGACCTTATAGATCACGGATATCATTCTCAGAGCTACATCAAGGACATTAATCTCAGAGCTATGTCATGAACATTATTGTCAGAGCTATATCATGAACATTATTGTCAGAGCTATATCATGGACATTACTCTCGGAGCTATATCATGAACACTATTCTCAGAGATATATCATGGATATTGTTCTCAGAGCTATTTCACGGAGACCTGGTTATTTATTAATTTCAGATATACGGAAAAAAAATTGGTGGTTAGATAAATATATCCTTCGTTTGAAAAGGAAGACAATTTCATATTAATAATGTTATCTCTTATTTCTTTTCCCGCCTAGTCTTCTGTTCATACAACCAGAGGTCGGTAAAACCTCTCTTGTCCGGGACAAAACGTAAACTGTAGGAATATCGCGAGTGAAAGGAACTTTGTGCCCCGTGGAAGGACCAAATCAATGTAATCCCAATCGTTTAGATCATTCGTTAGTGCTAATTTTATTCTATTAAACAGCCAAGACAAAGACGGAAAGAAATTAATTGCCTTCTCCTTCTTGGTAAAGTGACAATGTTCGCTCCCGAGAATGTGAGATTTGAGAGTTGCAAAAAACCGGGTTTTCTCCCAGGTTATTGAATGTCGGAGCAATTTACAGCCATAATTGCTGAAATCCTTCCCTCTGTCTATAATATTCCGCAAGGAAAGACAACTTAAGCTTCATCTCATGAGCAGGCAAACACAGATGACGGTGTGCTCCCTTTGTTTCAGGGAAAGCAACTGGCATCAGGATGTCTCGTGTCCGAACGAGTTGTCGGCCTTGAACAAACAATATCACCATAGAAATCATTCATTAAGACCAGGCCCACTCGCGCCAGGCGTCTGTGTGTTTTCGGAAACGTCCTTGAATTACAAGAGTTTCAAGGAGAACTCAGCGCTGGAAGCTCTGAATGGTTTCATGGAGGGAAACCAGTCTGATCGACTTCCAGATTTACAAAAAGATTCCAACAGTGTCTTAATTGAAAGGATGACTCATATTTCCTTCAGAATTCATGGACGCCACAGTCCAGGGGGCATAATGGCAGCGCGCTCTATTAGTTATGTCAAACGTGTTGCAGAAACTCGAGAAAGTTGCTTCGAACACATTGCCTGTAACCAAGTCAAGTTAAGAGAAAATAACAAGTATATCGACTGTAAGCAAGGCAGGTTAGAGAGAAAATACCAAGTATATCGGATGTAAGCAAGACAAGTTAAGAGAAAATACCAAGTACATCGACTTAGAGAGAAAATACCAAGTATATCGACTTTAAGCAAGGCAAGTTAAGAGAAAATACCAAGTATATCGACTGTAAGCAAGGCAAGTTAAGAGAAAATACCAAGTATATCGACTTTAAGCAAGCCAAGTTAAGAGAAAATACCAAGTATATCAACTGTAAGCAAGTCAAGTTAGGAGAAAATATCACGTATATCGACTTAGGGAGAAAGTACCAAGTATATCGGCTGTAAGCAAGACAAGTTAGAGAGAAAATACCAAGTATATCAACTGTAAGCAAGGCAAGTTAGGAGAAAATACCAAGTATATCGGTTGTGGGCAAGGCAAGTTAAGAGAAAATACCAAGTATATCGGCTGTAGGCAAGGCAGGTTAAGAGAAAATACCAAGTATATCGGGTGTAGGCAAGGCAAGTTAAGAGAAAATACCAAGTATATCGACTGTAAGCAAGGCAAGTTAAGAGAAAATATCAAGTATATCGGCTGTAAGCAAGGCAAGATAAGAGAAAATACCAAGTATATCGACTGTAAGCAAGGCAAGTTAGAGAGAAAGTACCAAGTATATTGACTGTAAGCAAGGCACGTTAAGAGAAATTATCAAGTATATCGGCTGTAAGCAAGGCAAGTTAAGAGAAAATACCAAGTATATCGACTGTAAGCATGGCAAGTTAAAGAGAAAATACCAAGTATATCGACTGTAATCAAGGCAAGTTAAAGAGAAAATACCAAGTATATCGACTGTAATCAAGGCAAGTTAAAGAGAAAATACCAAGTAAATCGACTGTAATCAAGACAAGTTAGAGAGAAAATACCAAGTATATCGACTGTAAGCAAGGCAAGTTAAAGAGAAAATACCAAGTATCGTAACCAAATAAAGTTTGTAGAGAATGAAAAATAAAATTCTTAGAACTCAAAATGATTATCTGCAAATGAAAATTATTTCGCCATAAATAGATACAAAGTAAACTGACCACCAAACATAAAGGACGGACTGATTTCTTAATAAGAAGGAAACACTCAGAATGGTTGAAACCAGAGGTACACGGTTAGAGGTAAATGGCCATATAGACCAGAGGTATATGGATACATAAACCAGAGGAACGTGGCCATATAGACCAGAGGTATATGGACACATAAACAAGAGATACGTGGCCATATAGACCAGAGGTATATGGACACATAAACCAGAGGAACGTGGCCATATAGACCAGAGGTATATGGGCACATAAACCAAAGGTACATGGTGACATAAACCAGAGATAAATTGTGACATAAACCAGAGGTAAATTGTGACATAAACCAGAGGTAAATTGTGACATAAACCAGAGGTAAATTGTGACATAAACCAGAGGAACATGGCCACATAAACCAGAGGTAAATTGTGACATAAACCAGAGGTAAATTTTGACATAAGCCAAAGGTAAATTGTGTCATAAACCAGAGGAACATGGCCACATAAACCAGAGGTAAATTGTAACATAAACCAGATGAACATGGCCACATAAACCAGAGTTACATGGTTGCAAAAACCAGAGATAAATTGTGACATAAACCAAAAATGCATGGCCACTTAAACTAGAGGTAATTGGTGACAGAATCGAGAGGTAGATAGGGATGTAGATACAGAGGTAAATGGGGAAGCAAAGCTACAGGTATATGACCACGTTATCTAGAGACACCTGTGAACGTAAACCAGAGACACATGGGAACGTAAACCAGAGACACATGGGAACGTAAACCAGAGATACATGGGGACGTAAACTAGAGATACATGGAAACGTAAACCAGAGATATATGGGAACGTAAAGCAGAGATACATGGGAACGTAAACCAGAGACACATGGGAACGTAAACCAGAGATATATGGGAACGTAAACCAGAGATACATGGGAACGTAAACCAGAGACACAAGGGAACGTAAACCAGAGACACAAGGGAACGTAAACCAGAGACACACGAGGGACGTAAATCTAGAGATACTCTAGGACGTAAATCTGGAGGTAATCAGGGACGTGACCAGAGCCACATAGGGACATAAAACCACAAGCAAACGGGGACATAAAATCACAAGAAAATGGGGACATAAGATCAAAAGAAAATGGGGACATAAGATAACAAGAAAATGGGGACATAAAATCACAAGAAAATGGGGACATAAGATCAAAAGAAAATGGGGACATAAGATAACAAGCAAATGGGGACATAAAATCACAAGAAAATGGGGACATAAGATCAAAAGAAAAAAACCAAAAATACATGAGATAATGTGGACTTTCATAGAATTAGACTTTCATAGAATTAGACGCTCATAGAATTAGACTCTCATAGAATTAAACTTTCATAGAATTAGACTCTCATAGAATTAGACTTTCATAGAATTAGACGTTCATAGGGAGATAAAATTATAGGTGCATACTTAGTGACTAATATACCTACCTGGCACGAAAGTTATCTTGATCAACAAGGTGATCCTTCCGCCCAGGCTAAACCTTTCATCTAAAAACCCTCAGCACCTCACCGTGGTACAATTATCTAGCAGCACGGCGCGGCGTATGACAAAAATGTAGATAAAAAAGACTGTAATATAACATTCTAAATACCAGAATTTTTTTTAAAATGATAAAATATATTAAAATTGATCACTATATGGAACATCAGATTTTTGTTTCTGCATTGTATGGCGTGAAGTGATGATGATGATGATGATGATGATGATGATGATGATGATGATGATGATGATGCACAAAAAAAAAAACCAGACAGATTTGCTATGAAACATGGAGCTGAAACAGGAGTAATTTGAAAGACAGGTGTGAGATTAGAATCTGTTGCTTTAGACAGTGGTTCCCAAATCTTTCATACCCTGGACCCCTAAAGCCAATGAAAATTCATCTGTGACCATCCTACATCCTCTTGCTGTCCTTCTATGACCACTGTCACTTGGTATTCATTGAAAATCCTTATGTATTTCCAATATTCTACACAATCTAGAATCGCTCTGACCCAAGTATCTTTTGAATGACAGTTTGGAAACCACTGTTGTGCAGGTTAGACTGACCATTTATTTAGTCACGTGACAGAAGCACTGTCGAAGGTCGGAGACAGAATGGAGTAACTGGGCTGTAGCTATCTGTAGTAGCTGCTGTTGCTTCTCTCTGTTGGTGTAATGTCCTTGTGGACGGTGGCGAGATACAGATCTTATGTCAGAGACTTCATTACTTTCAGGCTCAGGGTCAAGTTACGGCGGATTTCTCCAAATGTCCGAGGCACATCCAGGAATCATGCTTATTTCCGCCCTATACTTTCACATCATAATTATCTCCCCCTATACTTTCACATCATAATTATCTCCTCCCTATACTTTCACATCATAATTAACTCCCCCTATACTTTCACATCATAATTATCTCCTCCCTATACTTTCACATCATAATTAACTCCCCCTATACTTTCACATCATAATTATCTCCCCTTATACTTTCACATCATAATTATCTCCTCCCTATATTTTCACATCATAATTATCTCCTCCCTATACTTTCACAATATCACCTTCTAGTGTGCTGACAGGTCAAGGAAAATATGGACACTAGCACCATATCCCTATGTGCCTCCAAGATATGACAGGGTCACCTTTACTTTACCTTTTACTTATACTTTCACATCATAATTATCTCCTCCCTATACTTTCACATCATAATTATCTCCCCCTATACTTTCACATCATAATTATCTCCCCTATATTTTCACATCATAATTATCTCCCCTTATACTTTCACATCATAATTATCTCCCCCTATACTTTCACATCATGCTTATCTTCGCCCTATATTTTCACATCATAATTATCTCTCCCTATACTTTCACATCATGCTTATTTCCGCCACATACTTTCACATAATAATTATCTCCCCCCTATACTTCCACATCATGTTTATCTCCCACCTATATTTTTACATCATGCTTAACTCCGCCCTATACTTCCACATCATGCTTATCTCCCCCCCCCCCCTATACTTTCACATCATACTTATCTCCGCCCTATACTTTCACATCATGCTTAACTCCGCCCTATACTTTCACATCATACTTAACTCCGCCCTATACTTCCACATCATGCTTAAACTCCGCCCTATACTTTCACATCATGCTTAAACTCCGCCTTATACTTTCACATGAAACAACCCACCACTCTTTAGCATGATGACATGAGCCAGTTCTACAAAAACTTCCTTCCAAGAACACTTCTTATTATTAAGATAAGGTCTCAGCCAGCCATGTTACTTTCGCCCTGACACTGCCATCTCTCTGATACATCTCTCTTCGTTTGTACACTCTTCTGATCTAAGCACTATCAACATCTCACTTGCTGAACATCTCATTTGCTGAACATCTCACTTATTGAATATCTCACTTGTTGAACATCTCACTTGATGAATATCTTGTTGAATATCTTACTTGTTGAATATCTCACTTGTTGAACATCTCACTTGTTGAATATCTCACTTGTTGAATATCTTACTTGTTGAATATCTTACTTGTTGAATATCTTACTTGTTGAATATCTTGCTTGTTGAATATTTCACTTGTTGAATATCTCACGTGTTGAATATCTCACTTGTTGAACATCTCACGTGTTGAATATCTCACTTGTTGAACATTTCACTTCTTGAATATCTCACTTGTTGAACATTTCACTTGTTGAATATCTCACTTGTTGAATCTCACGTGTTGAACATCTCACCTGTTGAATATCTCACTTGTTGAACATCTCACTTGCTGAACATCTCACTTGCTGAACACATCAAGTGCTGAACATTTCACTTTTTCAGTACTCACAAAGCTGTGGTTGCTGTGAAGTAAAGCCCAAAATAAATTTCCTGCTTGATCTTCTGATAACCCTTGCTCTGATGAACTGAAGCTACCACTGCGCTCAGAGAATAAATTTATGTTTTTTTCACAAAATAAATTTTTATTGGATTCAGAAAAGGGATATTTCAAGCATTTATACATGGATTAACAAAATATAATTACTTACAGAAGTAACTTATTCCAGCACTCAATGAAAGCATCCATTATAGCAATGGCAACATTCACTAAATAATTTATTTACAATTTACCCACTTAATTTAATCTATTATTCACAAAAGGAAACTGACGTTCGCACAGTGATTTGTTGCACTACTCACAATGAGAATTTACCGAAGCAAAGTCACGGAAAGGAATGTATCTTAGTGCTCTCACAGAAAATTTATTTTGGCACTCAAGAAAGACCTCGGGGTTCACCTAACCTCTTAAGGATGGTACCAGAGAAATCTGGGAAGGTAAATGCGGCCAGGTATGATACTGACCACTGTGTGGGAATCTATTTAGAAATTTAGAATAATGTATTTTCTATCTATTTTTATATTCTTTAGTAATTTCGCATATATATATATATATATTCATGCTTAAAACAAGAACATGGTCTCCTCCGATCCGTTGGCACCTTCCTACGTGCTCAACGTACAAATCCCGACCGATTAAAATTCTCTCTCATCTCCTTTATATACTGGATTAGTTGGTACCGATTATACTCAGTGTTGCGCACTCCTGAGCTGACCCGTCCATGACCTCATTTGTATGCTTCTGGTGTTGACAAGAAACTTAGGTTTAGTAGTCTGTTGTTATTCTTGCCTTTTTTTTTTACACACTTTCATGTGCCGAAAGTCTTTAAAAAACATACGGGCCTAACACCGTATCCCTGGCAATGTCTCCTTTAAGGATTTGCGTGGTCTGTGTACAACATGTTCAGCTCATGTGCATAAAAATATTATGTGTGCAAATGTCCCTAGTAATATATATATATATATATATATATATATATATATACACATATATATATATATATATATTATATATATATAATATATATATATATATATATATATATATATATCCGCACATACACACACACTGTAAAGGCCTGTGCATTTAATAACAGGATAACCCTGCAGAACATTGCAATGATGATTTCTTTGTTACAGTACTACGGAAACTACAAGATAAAAGACCAGTTGAAACATCCCATCCGAAAGTCATATCTCAACAAGAAAGAAACAGTAAAGGAAAAACATTGGAAACATCAGAAATGTGGTGTATTAGAAGAATGTTGCGAATCCCCTGGACAGCAAAAATAACTAATGAAGAATGTATGAGAAGAGCTGGAGAGACAAAAAAACCTTGTCAAAAAGATAAGAGAGAGAGAGACAATGTACTTTCATAGGACATGCAATGAGAAGAGGGGGCATTGAAAATATTATAACAACAGGAAAAATAGAAGGAAGAAGATCAAGAGGAAGACCAAGAGAAATGATACTGGACAGTCTGACGGGATGGTGTGAGAGGAGATCACCAACTGAGCTGATGGCATGCATGAAGGATCGCGTACTCTGGAGAAGCATAATAGCCAACGCCAGTCGGCACGGCACATGATGATGATGATGATGATGATGAAAGGAAAAACATGTACCATCATTGTAGTTTTCTTGATGACAGTTGTAGCACGGAGTAGCATCTGGAAACTGGAGCATAAAAGTAGCAGTTTCATTTTTCCTGTTTGTGCGGCTCCAGAAATTTTGTGCGCGGTATGATTTTTTTTTGTGCGCGACCGCGCTGAGGCGCAGCTTAGAGGGAACAATGACACCCCCACCCCCCCCCCCCCCCCAGGACGCCTTAATGGCATGGAAACGGGGATTTTAAAAAAAATTTAAACAAGAAATCTGCCATAGAATTCAGACAAAAGGATTTATTCTTGAATTCAGTCTGTGAATTTTACTCAGACTCGCATCAATGTATGTAGCTCAAAGAATGGCAAGGACTGAATAGAAAGACTGAACACAGACTGAACAGACAGACTGAGTTGACAGACTGAACAGAGAGACTGAAAACAGGTTGAATAGAGAGACTGAAAACAGGTTGAATAGAAATACTGAGTTGACAGACTGAACAGAAAGACTGAAAACAGATTGAATAGAAAGACTGGATTGACAGACTGAACAGAAAGACTGAACACAGAGTGAATAGAAAGACTGAGTTGACAGACTGAATAGAGGGAGTGAAAACAGGTTGAATAGAAAGACTGAAAGCAGGTTGAATGGAAAGACTGAAAACAGGTTGAATAGAAATACTGAATTGACAGACTGAACAGAAATACTGAACACAGAGTGAATAGAAAGACTGAATTGACTGACTGAATAGAAAGACTGAAAACAGGCTGAATAGAAAGACTGAAGACAGGTTGAATAGAAAGACTGAAAACAGGTTGAATAGAAAGACTGAACTGACAGACAGAATAGAAAGACTGAAAACAGGTTGAATAGAAAGACTGAATTGACAGACAGAATAGAAAGACTGAAAACAGGTTGAATAGAAAGACTGAAGACAGCGTGAAAGATTCCCTCAAAGCTAATCACAGATTTGGGCTGAACACATGATTGCAGGACCTGATGAAATGTGGGAGACAGCAAATCCCAGCACCTAATAATAGCCCACCACCATTTCTTCATTAGCAGAAAAGCTGTCGATTCCATCTCTCCGAAAATTAGCTGTGGGGTGGGGTGATAAAGTGAACAATGTAGTCAGAGCAGCAGAAATGCATTACTTCTTTTCAAGCCAACTGTGCTCCCAGAACAATCCCGAACTCTAAATCCGACACCGGCCAGCTGTTGGCTTACGCAGAATCTGCTCCACAAAGGAGAGCTCTGTCATCTACAATGACTCGGGTTTAGGAAATCTTACAATACGAATTTAATTTTCTTACTTTTGGCGAACACATAAACGTTTCAGACTAAACATATGTTTGAAAAACATAACTTTTATCTTTAATGTTGAACTGAAGCGTGTCTTTAGTTCGTAATTTGGTTGTTTTTGTTGAAATTTATACATATTTTTCATTTCTTTCTATTTTTACTACATCTTGTGAAAGTGTGTTTTTTCGTTGCCCTGCTGAAAACTTTTGGTGGAAATATTGGCTATTTTATTTTTATTCATATCCCTTTCTTTTTATTCCTGGCTTTTGTAAAAGTGGAGAATAACCTTTGATTTGCACACAGTATCAGACTGTATCAACAACTCCCAGATTTCTGAATCCTTTGACCAAAACGAATAAGTGGCCAAAAGAAATTTCATTCATTCATTCATTCATTCATTTGCATGTCCCTTGCGGAACTTTGCCTCCCAAACAGCACTCCTATAGGCCTCTCGGTTGTGAGCAAGATGGCCTGCTGCTGATCATCAACAATGTCTTGCAGCCATCTTCGCCTTGGTCTTCCTCTCTTTCTTTTTACCATTATGTACCCTTCCAAGACGGCCTTCTCTAGATTATCATTATATTTAAATGTGTCCAAAATATTTAAGTTTTCTTTGTTTAATCCTCTTTACTAGCCAGCCTTCTTCAGTATGAAGTTCTTGTAGTATGGATGTATTTGTTCTTTTTTGTGTCCATGATATTTGAAGAACTCTTCTGTAGCATTTACATTCAAAGGCATTTATGTGTTTCTCATCTGTTTTGTTAAGTGTCCAGGTCTCACAGGCATATGTTGCGATGAGAAAGATGCATGCCTTAAAAAAATTTGTTTTTGTAGTTCTGTCTGCTCCTCTCCACAGATTCTTTAGTTGTTTTACTTTCTGAAGAGCGATAGATGTCCTCCTTTTAATTTCCCTCAATGCATCTCCATTATTAGTTAGAAGTGATCCAAGATATTCAACTCTCCACTTCTTGCAGTTTTTCCTCATTGATACACATTTCAGCTGCCTTATTTGTTTTGTCAGTTGTCATCAATTTAGTTTTCTTCGCATTAAGATATAGGTTTTGTTCTTCACTGTTCTTACGGACTTACATAATTAGTTTTTCCATTCTATTTTTGTGTTGTGGACAGTAATACTGTGTCATCAGCATAAATAATCCCTGCTGAAACTCATATAGAAATACCAAAAAACAAGTCAAATATTTCAAAGAAAAGACTCTATTCTTCAAATAAAAGGATATATATTTCAAATTAAAGAATATGCACTTCATATTAAAGAAAGTGTACAGTTTGTTTTGTTTCTCAGCATTATTTCCTTGCTGTGCCTATCACAAAACCTGACGCGCCTGTCTCCTTTGAAGTGAGTCATCGGTCGCCTCAAGATTTTAATTGGAGGATCGTTCAAGCAAATCTATTCGCGTTAAAACTCCCAGTTCTCATCTCTTTAGAGCAGTTTCACAGCTCACCCCATCACCACCCCCCTCTGGGAATACGAAGAGATTAAATAAAAAGAAGAAAAGGTCTCAAAGAATAGGAATCTTGAAAAGGGAACCACGAGAAGATAGTGACTGAAGTGTGTGTGTGTGTGTGTATGTGTGTGTATGTGTGGGGGTGGGGGTGGAGGGTGGGGTGCAAGTCTGCGGAGAGCCATCAGTAATTAATGTCCACCAAACTCGACAGAAAAACTTCCCTGCCCTGAGGCTCTTTAGAAGAATTTTCCATGGACAATTCTTGTGGGTGTTGAGGAAAAACAATTCCAACAGAACTCTTCGCCTACTTCAGATATATCAACACTTTAACAACAAAAACAATTCCTACAGAACTCTTCGACTACTTTAAATATATCAACACTTTAACAACACAAACAATTCCTACAGAACTCTTCGACTACTTTAAATATATCAACACTTTAACAACACAAACAATTCCTACAGAACTCTTAGCCTACTTCAAATATATCAACATTTTAACAACAAAAACAATTCCTACAGAACTCTTCGCCTACTTCAAATACATCAACATTTTAACAACAAAAACAGGACATTAAACATAAAAATTCAGGAATGAAATTTGAAACCTTTAAAAATCAACTTACAATTTAAAAACAAAATATATCGTTTTGATTAAACGGAAAGGGTCTTTACCAGATCTGGCACATCTCATCATACAATTCCTGCTCTTTTCTGATCCATCTGGAGCTACGAGATTCTCGTAATTTTGCTGTCCAAAATTTAAAAGATTTTTAAGGGCATGCATCTTTCCCATCGCAACATATGCCCGTGAGACCTGGACACTTAACAAAACAGCTGAGAAACACATAAATGCCTTTGAATGTAAATGCTACAAAAGAGTTCTTCAAATATCGTGGACACAAAAAAGAACAAATATATCTATACTACAAGAGCTTAATATTGAAGAAGGCTGGCTAGTAAAGATGATTAAAGAGAGAAAACTTAAATATTTTGGACACATTAAACGTCATGATAATCTAGAGAAGACCGTCTTGGAAGGGTATATAATGGTAAAAATAAACAGAGGAAGACCAAGGCGAAGATGGCTGTAAGACATCGTTGATAATCTGCAAATGGATGTATTAGCAGCAGGGCACTTGTTCACAACCGAGAGACCTACAGGAGAACTGTTTGGGAGGCAAAGCTCCGCAAGGGGCACGCAAATGACTGACTGACTTCTGTTCATCTCCACAGCTTCTTTAGTTGTTTTATTTTTTGAAGAGCGATAGATGTCATCCGTTTAATTACCCTCATTGTATCTCCATGATTAGTTACGAGTATTATTTCCTTTTTGTGTTGTGGACACTGTGACATCAGCCTATCTAATCTCTGGTATTTCACAGCCTCCAATTTTTATGGCATCGTAATATTCTTTGTCTATACATTCCTCATGATATTTTCAGTATACAAGTTAAACAAGTAAGCCGACAGTAAGCAACCCTGACTGAGCCCTTGTTTTATTTCAAACGAATGGTTCACCATTTACTCTTACTGATGTCTGTTGGCCTAGATACAGCAGTGACGTTAATTGTATCACATGTGTGGAAAATCCCACTGCTCCCATTATTCTCCAATAATGTGACGATGTTGAGATATAGGACTCAGGTTTCAGTAAGTTACGGTGGTTTACTCCAAGACTTGAAGTGGAAGGATGAAACTAGATTACCTGCAGGCTCCACTACAGGGGTCAGTACTACTACTTTAGGTAAAGTGAAGAACGGTACAGGGATATATACTTGTCTCTACTTTGTTTACCATCTCCCCACTGCATACTGTCTATCTCTGTCCCATATGAGATTGTGCCAAGTGAAACAAACTATAAATTCAAAGGGAGAAAATCCAAAGGGCACCGAAGATACCAGACAATAACATGGCTATGTCCATTATAGCGAACGAGGGCCCTTTTATATTGTTACAGATATTCCGTTTTAACTTAATGTTGTTGTATGATGCATATAACAAAGGTGATTACCAACTGAAATAACACAACTGTTTACCTTCCACTCTTATCCGTACATTCGGCTACAGAGAGATTATAAGCATATTTATCTCCCTGCGATAATCCAAGAAATAACATGTTGTGTTAGTTCAGCCTTTGACATACTCCATGGGGTGGTGGATGCTGCTGAGAATATTTTTATTCAAAGTCCACTCCGACATGTTAGGTACTGACTGAACTTACTTTCAACAGAAAAAAACGCCCAACATCTTTTCTTTCAATGTCACGCTGGTCAATCTATGCCCCTGGTAGCCCAGCTTTCTAGTCAAATTTTCTGTCTGTTTCTAGAATCTTCCACGATGCATTAGATGCACACACACACACAAAAACACAACACCAACAACTCAATTTACAGAGAAATCCAACAACAACAATAAAAACAGTTTATCTAGAAATAACAGTATCAGATATTCAAGTGTACCTGTACAGATATGAACAACTAGATATGAAAAAGCAGATATGAACAAAAAGATATGAACAACTAGATATAGACAACCAGGTATGAGCAACCAGATTTGAACAACTAGATGTGAACAATTAGATATGAAAAGCAGATATGAACAACCAAGTATGAACAACCATATATGAACAACTAGATATGAACAGCTAGATATGAAAAGCAGATATGAACAACCAGATATGAACAACAAGATATGACCAACGAGATATGAACAATCAGATATGAACAACCAGATACGAACAACTAGACATGAACAAGCAAATATGAACAATCAGATATGAACAACTAGATATGAACAAGCAGATATGAACAGCTAGATATGAACAACCAGATGTGAACAACCAGATGTAAACAAGCAGATATGAACAACCAGATGTGAACAACCAGATATGAACAAACAGATATGAACAGCTAGATATGAACAGCTAGATATGAACAACCAGATGTGAACAACCAGATATGAACAAACAGAGATATGAACAACCAGATATGAACAAGCAGATATGAACAGCTAGATATGAACAACCAGATGTGAACAACCAGATATGAACAAACAGATGTGAACAGCTAGATATGAACAACTAGCTATGAACGATCAGATATGAGCAAACAGCTATGAACAATGAGTTAGACTGAACAATGTTGGAAGTGTGATAAAGCTGTTCCTTAGAGACGGACCTAGACCACGACAGCTGCAATACAGGGCAAAAGAAAAAAAAACAGCAAAGAACAGGAGATATACATACAGACAGACAGAAGGGTGGACAGACAGACAGACAAACAGACAGACAGGCAGGCAGATAGATAGATAGATAGATAGATAGATAGATAGATAGATAGATAGATAGATAGATAGACAGACAGACAGACAGACAGATAGATAGATAGATAGATAGATAGATAGATAGATAGATAGATAGATAGATAGATAGATCACCAAGGCACCTTCAACACTCTTTCTTTTATGTATCAACTTTCACTCTGTCTCAAATACTCAACATCAATTTGGCATTCAAAAAAAAACAAACCGTGAGTTAAATGAGAAATGACAAGATTTTCACAAAACAGAGCGGAGCAGAGAAGAGCAAAGCAGAGAGAGAGAGAGAGAGAGAGACAGATAGACAGACAGACAGACAGAATGAATGAATGAATGAATGAATAATCTTTATTTTTAAAGGGTAAAGAATTGGGCACGCAGGCCCGTCTTACATTCTGCCCTTCAGAGAGAGAGAGAGAGAGAGTTTTCTGTAAAGTTAATGTAGTCCAACCTGATAGTGAATATCATAAATCAAGTTTTCTGACTCATCAAATCTAGCCCTCTTCATGAGGGCGTCAGATCTCGGTACAAAAGGAGCGCCCTAATTTCGTTAGAAGATTTCCAAACGCTAAAATAACAAGAAATAGATGTGCGATGGAAGAATAAGAGAGAAAGATATAGTTATAATATGAAAAGAGCAGATTATTATTGGTTAAGTAGATTATCATCGATGATAAGAACAAAGTAGAGAACAGGCGCTGTTTTCTTGTGTGTAAGATACGTGCTTTGTAGAGAATACTTTTTGTATACTTCTTTCATAAATTATACGTATACAAGAGAAGTTCTGGTAAAGGACAGAGACATTTGGTCTCAGCCAGGCAACAAATGGCTACCTCCCTGTTGGTCGTGCACGTCTGTCAGAGATTTGTGTTCCCAGTTAACTCTCTGCTGACGGGGACGTATAGTGAAGACATGGGTTTTAGGGGGTAAGGGGGCTGGGTTCGCTTACTGAAAGCAGCAGAAAAAAAGGGAAGAAAAAGGGTTAAAAAACAGCACCGTGTCTTAATCATCTTGCAGTCTCCCCCCCCCCCCCCCCACAAAAGCACTCTCTTAAAAAAAGCAAAAAACAACAAAAAACTGTAAATTATGAATCTTCTTCACTGAAACATTTCCACCAGAAGCTGTCGTAGGATCCAGGATAGTCCTCGTTTCGACAACTCCCTCTAAACTCCCCTTTCCCTCTCCTGGCCCATCTTCCCACCCTCCCCTCCTCCTTCCCCTCCAAACCTCAACCCCCGAAAAACCTAAATTTTTAGTTAAAGAAAAAAAACCCAAAAAGAAAAAGAAAAAAAGAAAATGGCAGTGGTAAAGTGCCCTCGATTTGGAGGACGGGGGTTAATTAATCCGAGACAGCGGCCAGGGTGATCTTCAGATTATACAGCGAGGATCACTCTAGAGATAGGAGTGGTTTGAATCGTTCTGAGTTTCTGGAGTGGTTGAGTGCATTTATGAGGCGGGAGAGGCTGAGCTGGGCTGGTGGTTGGATATGTGGATCACGGCTTGTTGCTTTTTGGGAATACTGTGGGACTGATAGCACTGTGGTTCATTTATTTCAAAAACTGATGAAATCAGGATGTGGTATTTTTGTGATGGAGTGAAATTTGAGAGATGAAAGGTGGAATGACAGGCCAGTTTTCAAGTTTCTGAAACTAAAGTTCACTTGCTCTCTCCCTCTCTCTCTTTCTCTCTCTCTCTCTCTCTCTCTCTCTCGCTTTCTCTGCTTCTTTCTTCTCTTTCTCTCTCTCAGAGTCGCTCTTTCTCTGTCTCTCGTAAAAGCTGTATTTTATTTTATGTTTCTCAGCTTTTTTAGTGTTTGTTATATACGCAGCATGTTTGTAGAATATCTGGAACAGAGAGAAAGTTGTACGATAAAGGGCTTTCGAAATAGAAATCACTCAATCTCTCTGCACTTTTTCTTTCTATTTCTCTTTGTCTCTCTCTCTCTCTTTGTGTCTCTCTGTCTCTCTTTTCATTCTACCCCTCCAGAAGAGATTTCTTTTGAACAAGGCCAAGTTAATTCATAAAATTCTATCGCACAATGCTCCACCCTATCTGTGATCGTTGTTCAAATCCAACCCAAAACACAGTCAACGCTTAAGCAATTGTATTCTCCCAAAATCAAGGCTTGACATGTTTAAAAAAAAGCTTCTCTTACTCAGCTGCCCACCTTTGGAATACCGTACCAACCCATGTAAAGCTTACAAGTAATATTCACTCTTATAACTTTAAAGTTTGTTAATATCTGTTTGAGATGGACTATATGCCTATCTAATATGGATTTCTATTTGTGCATACTTTATATACATGTATGAATAGGTATAGGTATGTATATGTGTATGTGTGTATAGTGTACATATATATCGGTATGAATGTATGTAGTGTATATATGTATGGGTTTGTACATACATGTGTTTATGTGCACATGTCGTAATGTGTACATACATATATATGCGTGTATGCACATGTCTGTCTGTATACATATGAATGTATGTGTGAATAAGTACATGTGTGGATGTGTTTGTATATATGTGGTATATGTATGAATATATGCATCTGTATGTATTTGCTTATGAAAAGTATAGGTGTATGTACTATCAAAGACTAAATTAGTTTAATCTAAAGTATGACTTGATTGTTGTATTTGTTATATTGCTGTTCCAAAAATATGTTAGTTTACAATTAATATGAGAATATAATTAAGTTTATTTCATGTAGTTACATTAATAAGACCGTGGAGAGAAAGAGTTTATTAATTATTTACTTATCCATTTTTTTATTTTTCATGCATATTATGTTCAACAACAAATCTGAATGACTGTGACTTAAAGAAAGTTGTCTGATGAAGGCCTGAATAATAGACTGGCCTGATGCCCAATTCTTAACACTTTGAAAATAAAGTCTGTTCGTTCCTTCGTTCGTTCCTCTCTCTCTCTTTCTCTCTTCCTGTCTATCGCTGTCTCTTGTCTGTCTCTCTCTTCTCTCTCTCTCTCTCTGCCTCCCCCCCCTCCCCCACGTTCTCTCCTTTCCCTCCTCCTGGACTGTACACAAGACAGTGGGCTAATGCACTTCTGGCAGTCTGTTTCTAGTAACCTCCATCTCTTCCTTCTTACCAAGATCTTATCTCGATTCTATACTGATTCTAAGTCATATATTACTATGATTCTACGTCAGTCCTACACTGACCCTACCTCGAAATTATCATGATTCTACGTCAACCCTGATAAAATCTCGATATTACCTTGATTCTAGCCAATCCTGCACTGATCCTACCCAGATCATTACACGATACTATCATGATTCTACCTCGATTTTAATTTTTATCAAAATTCGATCACTACCTCAATCCAAATGGGATCATATCTTGGTCTTATTTTGATCCGGTGCTGATCCTACCTTGATCCTTCCTCGACACTACCAAAATCCTACCTTGATTCTGTTTCTATCCTAACTTGATTGTACCTACCTCGATCCTGCACTGATCCTACTTTAATCTTATATGGATCCTAACTTTATCATACCTTGATCCGATCTCGATAATACTTCGATAATTCCCATGATCATACTTTGATGTTACCTGGATCCTATCTTGGGCATACCTGGAACTTTTCTTGATCCATACCCTCAGTCATATTTTCATCTTTCCTCCAGCTCCATTCTGAACTGATCTTGATTTATCCTTTTTCTTTTTATCCTACCTCCACCGTAGGAGATGTTGGGTCTGCTGTTTCCAGGTAATGCTTAGAGGAAGTCACAAGTGGTCAAGTACAACTGTAGCAAATGGCAATAGTGATTTTGGTCTCTCTAGTAAACGTTTACTCAGCTTAGAAGACGTTTACTCAGTTTAGTAGAAATCTACTCAGTTTAAGAGAAATTTACTCAGTTTAGTAGAGTTTTACTCAGATTATTAGAAGTTTATTCTGTATAGTAGAAGTTGACTCAATTTAGTAGAAGTTTACTCAGTTTAATAGAAGTTTACTCAGTTTAGTAGAAGTTTACTCATCTTATTAGAAGTTTACTCAATTTAGTAGAAGTTTACTCATTTGAGTAGAAGTTTACTCAGTTTAGTAGAAGTTTACTCATTTGAGTAGAACTTTACTCAGTTTAGTAGAAGTTTACTCATTTGAGTAGAACTTTACTCAGTTTAGTAGAGGTTTACTCAATTTAGTAGA
This sequence comes from Achatina immaculata, assembly GCA_009760885.1. Classification (NCBI taxonomy): domain Eukaryota; kingdom Metazoa; phylum Mollusca; class Gastropoda; order Stylommatophora; family Achatinidae; genus Lissachatina; species Lissachatina immaculata. The sequence continues at coordinate 39,249,297 of CM019718.1, read as the reverse complement.
AGTTTACTCAGTTTAGTAGAAGTGTACTCAGTTTAGTAGAAGTGTACTCAGTTTAGAAGAAATTTACTCAATTTGGTGGAAGTTTACTGAGTTTGGTAGAAATTTAATCAGTTTATGTATCAATGAGGAAAAACTGGAAGAAGTGGAGAAGTCGAGATGCAATGATGGAAATTAAAAGGAGGACATCTATCGCTCTTCATAAAGTAAAACAACTAAAAATCTGTGGAGAGGAACAGACAGAACTACAAAAAATAAGATTTATAACGGCATGCATCTTTCCCATCGCAACATATGCCTGTGAGACCTGGACACTTAACAAAACAGCTGAGAAACGCATAAATGCCTTTGAATGTAAATGCTACAGAAGAGTTCTTCAAATATCATGGACACAGAAAAGAACAAATATATTTATCCTACAAGAACTTAATATTGAAGAAGGCTGGTTAGTAAAGAGGATTAAAGAGAGAAAACTTAAATATTTTGGACACATTAAACGTCATGATAATCTAGAGAAGACCATCTTGGAAGGGTACATAATGGGAAAAAGAAAGAGAGGAAGACCAAGGCGAAGATGGCTGCAAGACATTGTTGATGATCTGCAAATGGATGTATCAGCAGCAGGCCGTCTTGCTCACAACCGAGAGGCCTACAGTAGTGCTGTTAGGGAGGCAAAGTTCCGCAAGTGACATGCAAATGAATGAATGAATGAATGAATTACTCAGTTTAATAGAAATTTACTCAGTTTAGTAGAAATTTACTCAGTTTAGTAGAAGTTTACTCAGTTTAGTAGAGGTTTGCTCAGTTTAGTAGAAATTTACTCGGTTTATTAGAAGTTTACTCAGTTTAGTAGTTTACTCGGTTTATTAGAAGTTTACTCAGTTTAGTAGTTTACTCTGTTTAGTAGAAATTTACTCAATTTAGTTTACTCAGTTTAGTAGAAATTTACTCAATTTAGTTTACTCAGTTTAGTAGAAATTAATCAGTTTAGTAGAAGTTTACTCAGTTTAGTAGAAGTTTACTCAGTTTAGTAAAAGTGTACTCAGTTTTGTATAAATTTACTCAGTTTAGTAGAAATTTACTCAACTTAGTAGAAGTTTACTAAGTTTAGTAGAAGATGCCGTTCCTGCCTACCACACACACTTAACTTTAACAAACCATAGCCAGCAGCAACAACATCAATAATAATAAGAATCTAAATAATATATGGCAGGACAAGACCAAGAACGAGCAGGTCTGGGAAAGAGCAGGAACAAGAGCCTATGAACCTACAAATCAATGTCTATGAAGTGGAGGTGGATTGGCCACATACTAAGGAAAGCAGACACCAGCATAAAAAGGCAGGCACTACCATGGAATCTCCAGGGAAGCAGAAGTCAAGGAATGCATAGAAATTCTTGGAAAAGGGGAATTATGAAAGTTCTCAGAGACAAGGAATACACATGGAAGGAAGCGGAGAATAAATCGAAGAACAGAGACTGCTGGAGAAACTACCCGTGGCCTATATTCCCAAGGGAGTCACGTGCAGTAATGATGATGATGAAAGGACATCTAGAAACATCAAACAACAAGTTTTCTAACATGTAAGCTTTCAGACCAAGTAAAAAAAAAAGAATTTACAGATGCTAATTTGAAAAAAAAGAAGAAAGAAAGAAAAACGACATTTTAGAAGCGTCATTGAAGATGTAAAGATGTTTTTTAGGGTGCGTCTTGTTTTAGAAGAAATAATTCTTGCTCTGATGGTTTAGAAGAAAAAAAAGAAGTAGAAGAAAAAAGAGGAATAAATAAAGATAAAAAAAAGCACAAACAGCAGACGAGCAAGATAAAAACAAACAAAGGAAAGCCAACCGTCTCCTCCAAAGATGTACTCGTATTTCACCTGGAGAAGACACAAGATTCCAGAATTGTCCGGTCGAAGATGCTTTCTTTCGTGGAAGCAATTCCAATATAATCCAGAACAAATTTCTCAGAGCAGCTTTCCTAAAATGATAATACCACTCTTTGTCAAACATAATATTCCCAGAGCGCCAAGTTCTGCATAAAACTACGTCTTACTGTGTCCTCGACGCGTGCCTGCCAGTCTTATGTTACCTTCTGCACGAGGATTTCTCGACTCATCTCGAAGATTGACGAGGGCTGAAAGTCCAGTGAGCTGTATAACTTTTTTTTCTAACAGTTCATTTATAGAATTGTGTCTCCACGATCCAAGAGACCCCCAGGGAATGTTAAATCTTGTTTATTTTGTTTTGTTTAGTTTTTTTTTAAATGTCCAAAAGTGCAGATGTAGCAAATTCGTGGGCTTGCTATCAGATATAGACGTCAGTGAGGGTTGAACTTTTGTTTCTCTACTTGCCTTATCTATTTGTTGACAGTTCTTTCAAATTCATATCTTGAAAATTTCAGTCTTTCGGGATGAAGGGATATTTCAAAACCTATTACTGTAACCAGGATACAGAATCTGTACTTCAGTAACTCTCTTTTTTTTTGGGGGGGGGGGGGGTATCTTTGATGGACTCATCTCTGTCTCGAGCGATAAGGTCGTCAGCAGGTTCTGCAGTATCCAAACATTTGTTTCCAGTGCAATGATAGCTAACAGATTCTAAAGCTATATTTACCTTACATTGCCGATATTCTTTGGAATATTTCCACTGTTTGTACAGTTGTCCAGCACAGTCAAATCTCTCTGTATAATCTTTAGTCGATGTTCTTTGGGTGCATGTTCTAGTGTTTGTACAGCTGTCCAGCACAGTCAAATCTCTCTGTATAATCTTTAGTCGATGTTCTTTGGGTGCATGTTCTAGTGTTTGTACAGCTGTCCAGCACAGTCAAATCTCTCTGTACGACCTTTATATGTTCATTTTATGACTGGGCGGTATTTAGGCGTACGTGATGCAGCTTTCATGCAAACATAAAAACGTGTTTTACACAGCACTAAAGATCCTCGTCTCTTATTCTCTGCTAGCAAATACAAGAACAAGTTTTACACAGCACTAAAGATGTCCGTCTCTTATTCTCTACTAGCAAATACAAGAACAAGTTTTATACGACACTAAAGATCCTCGTCTCTTATTATCTACTAGCAAATACAAGAACAAGTTTTATACGACACTAAAGATCCTCGTCTCTTATTATCCACTAGCAAATACAAGAACAAGTTTTATACGACACTAAAGATCCTCGTCTCTTATTACCTACTAGCAAATATAAGAACAAGTTTTATACGACACTAAAGATCCTCGTCTCTTATTATCCACTAGCAAATACAAGAGCAAGTTTTATACGACACTAAAGATCCTCGTCTCTTATTATCCACTAGCAAATACAAGAACAAGTTTTATACGACACTAAAGATCCTCGTCTCTTATTATCCACTAGCAAATACAAGAACAAGTTTTATACGACACTAAAGATCCTCGTCTCTTATTATCCACTAGCAAATACAAGAACAAGTTTTATACGACACTAAAGATCCTCGTCTCTTATTACCTACTAGCAAATACAAGAACAATTTTTGTACGGCACTAAAGATCCTCGTCTCTTATTCTCTACCATCACACAGTCATCAACACAACTAGGAAGAAACAGAAAACAAGATGTTCAGAAGAAGGTGAATATAGAATGATAAACAGCAGATCTTCTTCTTCTTCTGTTCTCCCTGAAACTTTGCAGCCGAAGACGTTAATGCTTTGCGCTATCGAGCGGAGCCTGGCGGGTATTTTATCAGCCCTTGAGTGGAGCTTCTTTAGCAGACTCCACCACCACTGGGAATGTGGTCGTCCCTTGTCCCGCTAGCCGTACATAGCAGACAGACTGAATGACAAAATCTTGACAGAAACAGATCTCTGCATAGACTGAATGACAAAATCTTGACAGAAACAGATCTCTGCATAGACTGAATGACAAAATCTTGACAGAAACAGATCTCTGCATAGACTGAATGATAAAACCTTGACAGAAACGGATCTCTGTATAGACTGAATGATAAAACCTTGACAGAAACGGATCTCTGTATAGACTGAATGATAAAACCTTGACAGAAACATATCTTTGCGTAGATTGAATGACAAAATCTTGACAGAAACAGAACTCTGCATAGACTGAATGATAAAAATGAGGATGAGAAAGAGAAGAAATGGAGGAAGAAGAGAAGGAGTAGGAAGAATAAGAAGAAAAAGAAGAAGAAGAGTGTTATTAGTACAGAAGATGGGATGAAGATGAAGGAAGGAAAAAAGGAGGAGGAGGAGAAAGAGAAAGAAGAGGAGGACAAGAAGGAGGAAGAAGAAAAAGAAGAAGACAACGACGATGATGGTGATGATGATGACGATGATGATGATGATGATGACGATACGTTGATGACGAGAAGCAAGCACAAGCACGTAGTCGCTACAGTGCTGGAAACAAAGAAGACGATGCTGTTGATTTTCAGTGAGTGATGTCAGCAGTTGAGAAGAAACCTTTGTAAACGTTAACCACCAGCTCCCTCTAGGACGTCCTCCAGATATCTGATCACAATGACTCACGGTCAGTCTATCGCCTGGACATTTGTTGATTGGGTGAATTTAATAATGGCCGTGGCAGCACACGTATTTAACTCAAGATCTTAATGTACACAAAATGGCAGGATTTCCAGGGATACAGCCAGAAACCAGCCAAGCATTTCAAAGCTGTAGCATTTAAAACTACATCATCATGTCATGTAGAGAAAAAACATGATAGAGTTACAGAGCTTGGAAATCGAACATGTTAATAGCTTCTGTGTGAGCAGTAAACTAACACTTGAAAGCTTAGAGAGGCTAAAAAAAGCGGTGAAATGGGCTTGAGTAATGGCGCATGTACCGATGTGTGGAACATAAATGCAGGGGAAAGAAAGGAAGATCTGGATCTTTGTCAAAACAAGGACCGGTAGAAAAAGGTTAATTCATTCATTGCTGTATTAACAGACGCTGTAGATCTCTCTTTCTCCCTTTTTTCCAAGGGAAAACTTGTTAATTTCAATCATTCTGACGATTATAATGAAGAAAAGCTCAACAAAGTAAACATTGGACGTTGTTATCGCACCATGAGTATCAATAAATGGAGGGAGGTAGTGTAGCGAAGTGGTTAGTGCACTGGTCTCTCACTACAAGGTCCAGCCGTGCGTGTTTCAGTCATTCAGCTACAGAAATGGGTACCTGACTCTTGAAGTTGGAGAAGGACAGGTGGCCAGGAAAACACCATATCCTCTATGATCTACGACAAAGCAGTGATGTTTATCTTACGCTTTTAATATGAGGACTAAAGTTTGTCATTTACTTTACAAACTTTATTGGTGAATGTTTAATCAAGTTGCGTTCAATTTTAAACAAACAGAACACTTTACAACAAAACTGATCTTTAGAACTTGTTGTAAAGTGGCAGCATGTGGATGTTGTAAAGTTACAGTATGTTGATGTTACAAAGTGGCGGTAGGTTGATGTTTCAAAGTGGCGGTATGTTGATGTTGTAAAGTGACAGTATGTTGATGTTGTTAAATGGTAGTATTCAAATGTTGTAAACTGGCAGTATTCTGATGTTGTAAAGTGGCGGCATGCTGATGTTGTAAAGTAGCGGTATATTAATATTGTAAAGTGGCAATATGTTGATGTTGTAAAGTGGCAGTATATTGATGTTGTAAGTGGCAGTATGCTGATATTGTAAAGTGGCGGTATGCTGATGTTCTAAAGTGTTAATATATTAATGTTGTAAAGGGCAGTATGTTGATGTTTCTAAGTGACAGTATGTTGGTGTTGTAAAGTGGCAGTATGTTAATGTTGTAAAGTGGCAGTATATTAAAGTTGTAAAGTGGCAGTATGTTTATGTTTTAAAGTTGCAATATGTTAATGGTGTAAAGTGGCGTATTCTGATGTTCTAAAGTGGCGTTATGCTGATATTATAATGTGGCAGTATATTAATGTTGTAAAGTGGCAAAATATTTATGTTGTAAAGTGGCAGTATGTTAATGTTGTGAAATGCCAGTATGTTAATGTTGCAATGTGACAGTATGTTAATGCTGTAAAGTGGCAGTGTGTTAATATTGCAGACTGGCAGTATGTTAATATTGCAAACTGGCGGCATGTTAATTTTGTAGAGTGGCGGCATGCTGATGTTGTAAAGTAGCGGTATATTAATATTGTAAAGTGGCAAATATGTTGATGTTGTAAAGTGGCAGTATATTAATGTTGTAAAGTGGCAGTATGCTGATATTGTAAAGTGGCGGTATGCTGATGTTCTAAAGTGTTAGTATATTAGTGTTGTAAAGGGCAGTATGTTGATGTTTCTAAGTGACAGTATGTTGGTGTTGTAAAGTGGCAGTATGTTAATGTTGTAAAGTGGCAGTATATTAAAGTTGTAAAGTGTCAGTATGTTTATGTTTTAAAGTTGCAATATGTTAATGGTGTAAAGTGGCGTATTCTGACGTTCTAAAGTGGCGTTATGCTGATATTATAATGTGGCAGTATATTAATGTTGTAAAGTGGCAGAATATTTATGTTGTAAAGTGGCAGTATGTTAATGTTGTGAAGTGCCAGTATGTTAATATTGCAATGTGACAGTATGTTAATGCTGTAAAGTGGCAGTATGTTAATATTGCAAACTGGCAGTATGTTAATACTGCAAACTGGCGGCATGTTAATTTTGTAGAGTGGCAGTATGTTAATGTTGTAAAATGGCAGTATGTTAATGCTGTAATGTGGCAGTATGTTAATGTTCTAAAGTGACAGTACGTTAATGTTGTAAAGTGGCGGTATGTTAATGTTGTAAAGTGGCAGTATATTAAAGTTGTAAAGTGTCAGTATGTTTATGTTTTAAAGTTGCAGTATGTTAATGGTGTAAAGTGGTGTATTCTGATGTTCTAAACTAGCGTTATGCTGATATTATAATGTGGCAGTATATTAATGTTGTAAATTGGCAGTATATTTATGTTGTAAAGTGGCAGTATATTTATGTTGTAAAGTGGCAGTATGTTAATGTTGTGAAGTGCCAGTATGTTAATGTTGCAATGTGACAGTATGTTAATGCTGTAAAGTGGCAGTATGTTAATATTGCAAACTGGCAGTATGTTAATATTGTAAAGTGGCAGTATGGTGATGATCTAAAGTGGCAGTATACTGGTGATGTAAAGTGGCTGTATATTGATGATGTAAAGAGGCAGTATATTGATGTTGTAAAGTGGCAGTATGTTGATGTTATAAAGTGGCAGTGTGCTAGCGTTGTAAAGTTGCAGTATGTTAATATTATAATGTGGCAGTATGTTAATGTTGTAAAGTATTAGTATGTTAACGTTATAAAGTAGCAGTATATTAATGTTGAAAAGTGTCAGTATGTTGCTGTTGTGAAGGTGCTTCTCGAAGGTATTACTTTGAATGAATGTTTAATATCTTTCTCTAGCATATCCACGAACTAGTTTGTTTCTACAGTTACTGTCTCCAGCAGATCCACGAACTATTTTGTACTTTCAGTTACTGTCTCCAGTAGACCCATGAACTTTTGTTCTTTCAGTTACTGTCTCCGGCAGATCCACGAACTATTTTGTACTTTTGGTAGTTTGTGACACTGGTCTGTGGGTTAAAGTTATATAATTGGTAGTTTGTGAGACTGGTCTGTGGGTTAAAGTTATATAATTGGTAGTTTGTGAGACTGGTCTGTGGGTTAAAGTTATATAATTGGTAGTTTGTGACACTGGTCTGTGGGTTAAAGTTATATAATTGGTAGTTTGTGACACCGATCTGTGGGTTAAAGTTATATCATTGGTAGTTTGTGACACAGATTTGTGGGTTAAAGTTATATAATTGGTAGTTTGTGACACCGATCTGTGGGTTAAAGTTATATAATTGGTAGTTTGTGACACCGATCTGTGGGTTAAAGTTATATAATTGGTAGTTTGTGACACTGGTCTGTGGGTTAAAGTTATATAAATGGTAGTTTGTGACACTGGTCTGTGGGTTAAAGTTATATAATTGGTAGTTTGGTTCGCTCACTTCAGGGACGGCGCGCAAGAGAGTCGCTCACTTCAGGGACGACGCGCAAGAGAGTCGCTCACTTCAAGGACGACGTCAAGAGAGTCACTCACTTCAGGGACGACGTCAAGAGGGTCGCTCACTTCAGGGACGACGCCAAAAGGGTCGCACACTTCAAGGACGACGCCAAGAATATCGCTCACATAAGGGACGACGCCAAGAAGATCGCTTAACTTAGGGACGACGCCAAGAGCGTCGCTCACTTCAGAGACGACGCCAAGAAGGTCGCTCACCTCAGGGACGTCGCCAAGAAGGTCGCTCACCTCAAGGACGACGCCAAAAAGATCGCTCACCTTAGGGACGACGCCAAGAAGATCGCTCACCTCAGGGACGACGCCAAGAAGATCGCTCACCTCAAGGACGACGCCAAAAAGATCGCTCACGTCAGGGACGACACCAAGAAGATCGCTCACCTCAGGGACGACGCCAAGAGGGTCGCTCACCTCAGGGACGATGCCAAGAGGGTCGTTCACCTCATGGACGACGCCAAGAGGGTCGCTCACTTCAGAGACGACGCTGAGAGGTTCGCTCACTTCAGGGACGACGCCGAGAGGTTCGCTCACTTCAGTGACGACGCCAACAGGTTCGCTCACTTCAGGGACGACGCCAAGAGGTTTGCTCACTTCAGGGACGACGCCAAGATGGTCGCTCACCTCAGGGACGGCGCCAAGAGGGTCGCTCTCTTCAGGGACGACGCCAAGATGGTCGCTCACTTCAGGGACGACGCCAAGAGGTTAGCTCACTTCAGGGACGACGCCGAGAGGTTCGCTCACTTCAGGGACGACGCCAAGAGGTTCGCTCACTTCAGTGACGACGCCAACATGTTCGCTCACTTCAGGGACGACGCCAAGAAGATCGCTAACCTCAGGGACGACGCCAAGAGGGTTGCCTACTTCAAGGACGAAGCCAGGAAGATCGCTCACCTCAGGACGACGCCAAGAAGGTCACTCACCTCAGGGACGACGCCAAGAAAGTCGCTCACCTCAGGGACGACGCCAAGAAGATCGCTCACCTCAGGGACGACACCAAGAAGGTCGCTCTCTTCAGGGACGACGCGAAGTAGGTCGCTCACCTCATGGACGACGCCAAGAAGATCGCTCACCTCAGGCACGACCAAGAAGATCGTTCACCTAAGGGACGACGCCAAGAAGATCGCTCACATCAGGGACGACGCCAAGAAGATTGCTCACCTCAAGGAGAACGCCAAGAAGATCGCTCACCTCAAGGACGACGCCAAGAAGATCGCTCACCTCAGGGACGACGCCAAGAAGATCGCTCACCTCAGGGACGACGCCAAGAAGATCGCTCACCTCAGGGACGACGCCAGGAGGGTCGCTCACTTCAGGGACGACGCCAAGAGGGTCGCTCACTTCAGGGACGACGCCAAGAGGTTTGCTCACTTCAGGGACGACGCCAAGAGGTTCGCTCACTTCAGGGACGACGCCAAGAGGGTCGCTGACTTCAGGTACGACGCCGAGAGGTTCGCTCACTTCAGGGACGACGCCAAGAAGGTCGCTCACTTCAGGGACGACGCCAAGAGGGTCGCTCACTTCAGGAACGGCGCCAAGAGCGTCGCTCATTTCAGGGAGGACGCCAAGAGGTTTGCTCACTTCAGGGACGACGCTAAGAGCGTCGCTCACATCAGCGACGGCGCCAAGAGGGTCGCTCACTTCAGGGACGACGCCAAGAGGGTCGCTCACTTCAGGGACGACGCCAAGAAGATCGCTCACCTCAGGGACGACGCCAGGAAGATCGCTCACGTCAAGGAGAACGCCAAGAAGATCGCTCACCTCAGGGACGACGGCAAGAAGATCGCTCACCTCATGGACGACGCCAAGAAGATCGCTCACCTCAGGGACGACGCTAAGAAGATCGCTTACCTTAGGGATGACGCTAAGAAGTCGTTCACCTCAGGGACGACTCCAAGAAGGACACTCACCTCCGGGACGAGGCTGACGAAGCCAGTCACTTCAGGGACGACGCTAAGAAGGACGTTCACCTCAGGGACGAAGGCGATAAAGTTGCTCACTTCAGGGACGACGGCAAGATGGACGCTTACCTCAGGAACGACAATGTTGCTTTTGTAGGAAAATGACTGCTGTAAATAAATGTTTAAAATAAACTTTAGCACTAAAGTATCGGACGACAGCGTAGACTGTGTCGTGTTAATTTGTGCAGCTTTTTTTTTTTCTCCAGTCTTCGAAAGCGCAATTTTTTTTCAGTCTTATAGAGTGCAAGTGTTGTAAAGTTCACGTGTTGCAAAACTGTTTAAAGTACACATCTACCAAATTTTTAAAGTCCACATTTACCAAACTTTTAAAGTCCGCGTCTAACAAACTTTTAAAGTCCACATTTACCAAACGAATTGATACTATCTTATAATTCAGCCACTTGAATCAATGGATCCGTGTCTTTGAGTTACGACGATTGTTTCGTATAGCAACACACTTTGCTCGTTTAAATATTATCAACCTAATGCACATTCATACAGCATTGTTAACACGCTATGACTTCCACAATATTATTCTCCTTTGTCACTTCGTAATTTATGCATGCATTACTACGTTCTCTTTTTGTTCACATCACAAGTTCAGAATGTTACTACACGTGGGATTATATGGTTCACCACAAGACTGAGATCTTAACACACATATTCACTGCACAATTCAGATGGTTCGCTCTTGAATCAAATTATTAGTTCACTTTTAATACTCATCAAACGAAATTCACAAGTACCACATCGAGACATCTCCGAAAACATTTTACACAAAGCTCCAAAAATATCAAATCTCCTGCATTTCTCACGCAGTACTATTACTGAGTGAGCTTTATATCAGTTACCTGGTTGAGGTTTATATCAGTCGCCTGGTTGAGCTTTATATCAGTTAACTGGGTGAGCTTTATATCAGTTACCTGGTTGAGGTTTATATAAGTTAACTGGCTGAGCTTTATATCAGTTAACTGATTGAGCTTTATATTAGTTACCTGGTTGAGCTTTGTATCAGTTACCTGGGTGAGCTTATCACTTACCTGGGTGAGCTTTATATCAGTTAACTGGCTGAGCTTTATATCAGTTAACTGATTGAGCTTTATATCACTTAAGTTGGTGAACTTTATATCAGTTAACTGGTTGAGCATTATATATCAGTTAACTGGGCGAGCTTTATATCAGTAATCTGGGTGAACTTTATATCGCCAGCCTATGCAAATGAAATGCACAGTGATAGCTGTTCAATTTTCCAAGCAGAGTCCTAATTGACCTAATTAACTTGATGCTTAGAAATGCATTCTCTAACAAAAATATTTTAATTTTAAAAAGTTAATACACATAAACCACTATCATACTGAAGGTAATGGCTTGCATGTGGTGTTTTATATCTTCTGTAACAGCTACACGTAATGTGTTATTTCCCCTGTAACTGCTATATGGAGTGTATATCTTCTGCGATTGTTATATGTAGTGTTTTATATCCTCTTTAACTGCCACATATAATATTGTATATCTTCTGTAACAGAGGAACGAAGACGCTGTCCAATTTGGTCCTCAGGGACGACGGCAAGAAGATCGCTCACCTCATGGACGACGCCAAGAAGATCGCTCACCTCAGGGACGACGCTAAGAAGATCGCTTACCTTAGGGATGACGCTAAGAAGGTCGCTCACCTCATGGACGACGCCAGGAAGGTCGTTCACCTCAGGGACGACGCCAAGAAGGACACTCACCTCCGGGACGAGGCTGACGAAGCCGGTCACTTCAGGGACGACGCTAAGAAGGACATTCACCTCAGGGACGAAGGCGATAAAGTTGCTCACTTCAGGGACGACGGCAAGATGGACGCTTACCTCAGGAACGACAATGTTGCTTTTGTAGGAAAATGACTGCTGTAAATAAATGTTTAAAATAAGCTTTAGCACTAAAATATCGGACGACAGCGTAGACTGTGTCGTGTTAATTTGTGCAGCTTTTTTTTTTTCTCCAGTCTTCGAAAGCGCAATTTTTTTCAGTCTTATAGAGTGCAAGTGTTGTAAAGTTCACGTGTTGCAAAACTGTTTAAAGTACACATCTACCAAATTTTTAAAGTCCACATTTACCAAATGTTTAAAGTCCATGTCTAACAAACTTTTAAAGACCACGTCTACAAAACTTTTAAAGTTCACATTTACCAAACTTTTAAAGTCCACGACTAAAAAACTTTTAAAGTTCACATTTACCAAACTTTTAAAGTCCGCGTCTAACAAACTTTTAAAGTTCACATTTACCAAACTTTTAAAGTCCGCGTCTAACAAACTTTTAAAGTTCACATTTACCAAACTTTTAAAGTCCACGACTAAAAAACTTTTAAAGTTCACATTTACCAAACTTTTAAAGTCCACGACTAAAAAACTTTTAAAGTTCACATTTACCAAACTTTTAAAGTCCACGACTAAAAAACTTTTAAAGTTCACATTTACCAAACTTTTAAAGTCCGCGTCTAACAAACTTTTAAAGTCCACATTTACCAAACGAATTGATACTATCTTATAATTCAGCCACTTGAATCAATGGATCCGTGTCTTTGAGTTACGACGATTGTTTCGTATAGCAACACACTTTGCTCGTTTAAATATTATCAACCTAATGCACTTTCATACAGCATTGTTAACACGCTATGACTTCCACAATATTATTCTCCTTTGTCACTTCGTAATTTATGCATGCATTACTACGTCCTCTTTTTGTTCACATCACAAGTTCAGAATGTCACTACACTTGGGATTATATGGTTCACCACAAGACTGAGATCTTAACACACATATTCACTATACAATTCAGATGGTTCGCTCTTGAATCAAATTATTGGTTCACTTTTAATACTCATCAAACGAAATTCACAAGTACCACATCGAGACATCTCCGAAAACATTTTACACAAAGCTCCAAAAATATCAAATCTCCTGCATTTCTCACGCAGTACTATTACTGAGTGAGCTTTATATCAGTTACCTGGTTGAGGTTTATATCAGTCGCCTGGTTGAGCTTTATATCAGTTAACTGGGTGAGCTTTATATCAGTTACCTGGTTGAGGTTTATATAAGTTAACTGGCTGAGCTTTATATCAGTTAACTGATTGAGCTTTATATTAGTTACCTGGTTGAGCTTTGTATCAGTTACCTGGGTGAGCTTATCATTTACCTGGGTGAGCTTTATATCAGTTAACTGGCTGAGCTTTATATCAGTTAACTGATTGAGCTTTATATCACTTAAGTTGGCGAACTTTATATCAGTTAACTGGTTGAGCATTATATCAGTTAACTGGGCGAGCTTTATATCAGTAATCTGGGTGAACTTTATATCGCCAGCCTATGCAAATGAAATGCACAGTGATAGCTGTTCAATTTTCCAAGCAGAGTCCTAATTGACCTAATTAACTTGATGCTTAGAAATGCATTCTCTAACAAAAATATTTTAATTTTAAAAAGTTAATACACATAAACCACTATCATACTGAAGGTAATGGCTTGCATGTGGTGTTTTATATCTTCTGTAACAGCTACACGTAATGTGTTATTTCCCCTGTAACTGCTATATGGAGTGTATATCTTCTGCGATTGTTATATGTAGTGTTTTATATCCTCTTTAACTGCCACATATAATATTGTATATCTTCTGTAACAGAGGAACGAAGACGCTGTCCAATTTGGTCATCAGTGACCCATAGCTGACAGGCTAGCGTCAGAGTTAGTGAACCATAGCTGACAGGCTAGCGTCAGAGTTAGTGACCCATAGCTGACAGGCTAGCGTCAGAGTTAGTGACCCATAGCTGACAGGCTAGCGTCAGAGTTAGTGACCCATAGCTGACAGGCTAGCGTCAGAGTTAGTGAACCATAGCTGACAGGCTAGCGTCAGAGTTAGTGAACCACAGCTGACAGGCTAGCGTCAGAGTTAGTGAACCACAGCTGACAGGCTAGCGTCAGAGTTAGTGAACCACAGCTGACAGGCTAGCGTCAGAGTTAGTGAACCACAGCTGACAGGCTAGCGTCAGGGTTAGTGACCCATAGCTGACAGGCTAGCGTCAGGGTTAGTGACCCATAGCTGACAGGCTAGCGTCAGGGTTAGTGACCCATAGCTGACAGGCTAGCGTCAGAGTTAGTGAACCATAGCTGACAGGCTAGCGTCAGAGTTAGTGAACCACAGCTGACAGGCTAGCGTCAGGGTTAGTGACCCGTAGCTGACAGGCTAGCGTCAGAGTTAGTGAACCACAGCTGACAGGCTAGCGTCAGGGTTAGTGAACCATAGCTGACAGACTAGCGTCAGGGTTAGTGAACCATAGCTGACAGGCTAGCGTCAGGGTTAGTGAACCATAGCTGACAGACTAGCGTCAGGGTTAGTGAACCATAGCTGACAGGCTAGCGTCAGGGTTAGTGACCCGTAGCTGACAGGCTAGCGTCAGGGTTAGTGAACCATAGCTGACAGGCTAGCGTCAGGGTTAGTGAACCATAGCTGACAGGCTAGCGTCAGGGTTAGTGACCCGTAGCTGACAGGCTAGCGTCAGGGTTAGTGAACCATAGCTGACAGACTAGCGTCAGGGTTAGTGAACCATAGCTGACAGACTAGCGTCAGGGTTAGTGAACCATAGCTGACAGGCTAGGGTCAGAGTTAGTGACCCGTAGCTGACAGGCTAGCGTCAGAGTTAGTGACCCGTAGCTGACAGGCTAGCGTCAGGGTTAGTGACCCGTAGCTGACAGGCTAGAGTCAGAGTTAGTGACCCGTAGCTGGATCAAGACCCTGTCCCACCTCTCCGTGGTAACAAGCCTAGCAAGCTAATAGGGCAGGGACTGCCATAGTCCCCGTGGTGGTGGAGTCTGCTAAAGAAGCATTGCACACCCCCAGTTTTTAGCTGCACCCTGGGACTGAAAAAATAGCTGCCATAACCCGCCCCACACTCATACAATGCTGTGCCTCAATATCTTCGCAGCATCAACTGCAAAGAAACCAGGTTGCAGTTACGGGGGGGGGGGGAGATGGAAGATAAGACAATCTTCTGTAACTCTTACATGTAGTGTCTCATATGTTCTGTAACTGTTACATATATTGTCTTTTATCTTCAGTAACTATTACAGATAGTGTCCTATATCTTCTGTAACTGCTGCTTCATACATAAATAGAAATGATTTCCCCCAGTCTCCCAAGGACTTACTGATCAGTTCATCTGGTGGCAAGATCAAGACAAAAGCGCCGTTTGTTGTGGTTTTTACCCCAGTTAAAAGTCTACAGGAAGACTTGAGTTTTTACATTGCAAAAAGTCAGGCCCTATGTGGGAAAATTATGAAAAGTCATTCTCACAGCTGATACAATTTGTCCTTGGTGTGGCATGCAAGATGTATCTGTGACTGGCATCATCAGGCTAAGTACTAGTTCTGAAATTTAGCATCCCTTTTGATCAAAAGCAAAAAAAAAAAAAAACAAAAAGCATATTTGACGCAGTAGTTGGAGCCTAAGTGAATATGTGCAAACTGTCACAAAATAACAGCATTTGTCAAGTCATAACAGCGCAAACTATATGGAAGAACACGATATATCAGTGGTCTGTTCTTGTGAAGTGCACGATGAAGTGTCTGCTTGATAACTGAAAATTCTTTGATCTAGTTTTACTGGCGAAAGTTTCCTCATGAGTCGCTGACTCTTCAAACGTTACTACACCTTACAGGACTCCATATGGGGAGAGCATGGTTACAGCTAGTGGCTAATGTTTAAGTGCTGGCCCAGGACATGAACACTTAAAACAGAGTCACGACACTACTTTACTAGTTTTTCTCTGTTATTCTTTAACTACTTGTGGAGTACAGTTTGAACTTATATTTTTCTTCTTGTTGCTGGTGTTCTAACCATCACCTAATTTTCTATGTTACTCACTGAGAAAATACAACAAGACACCCAGGTTTTCAACTCCACAAAAATAGTACAGATACAATACAACAGCTTAACGTAACTTGCAGTCTTCCAACCAGAACAAACTGGTCAACAATGAGAATTTTAACAAAGCCCATAGGTGTAGTTATATCTTAGACCAAAACACATTTATTATGGACAAAATGAGGGTGAAATCATGATGATGTAAACATTGCCATAAGGCTGAACAAGAATTACATTAACAGTACCCGGCGTGGACGAGCTCTACGCCATATGGGTAAAAATACCATACAATGTGCAGTACACAAAATAATTCATACTCACAACATTATCAAGAAAACCTCAGTCAAGACAGGAAAAACCAATTCTTCCATCTCACTACCAACAATTGCCACTGGTAGAAACTCTTCCCAAACGAGATTTCAATTTGTAATCACTACAAAATTCTTCCTACATCATAAATCACTAAAACTCCTGCTACCACAACAACAAGGCTCTCTCTACCACATTCTAGAGACAATCACACAACCTTTCTCTGACCCATTCTGAACAAGACTGCCTTTCTTAGCCCATGCATATCTCCAGCTCAACTCAACCACGTGACTTCGAATTTTCTCGAACCACGTGCTTCGCACACGGACATGAGTTGTAGTCTACCAGACCACAACTACTGGCTATACACAATACACTCTGTACAGAATTGCTATTCTGTTACACACTCAGCATTTGCATGTGACTTTAAGCAAGTGTTTTGTTGATCAGTGCCCCGTTCATTGTTTAGAAATAATGTGGCCATAGGCAGGCTCTATTGGGTGGTGGTGGGGGGGGGGGGGTTGGGGTAGAAAGAGACTCGTACCCAGAATCCTATTTTAAGTCGGTGCCTTGCTTTGGGAGTCTTGTTTTAAAAATTGGCCTCGGGAATTTCGGGGCCCCGTCGCAGATAAAAATATAAGCGATGGGAGTTTTGCACCGGCTTAGAAACTCTCAGAGGCCCCGAACATAAGAAGGTAAGTCTCCAAGAATATATGCAGGACTGTTCGTAGTCCAGGGTAAGTCTCCAAGAACATATGCAGGACTGTTCGTAGTCTAGGGTAAGTCTCCAAGAACATATGCAGGACTGTTCGTAGTCCAGGGTAAGTCTCCAAGAACATATGTAGGACTGTTCGTAGTCTAGGGTAAGTCTGCCATAGCCCGCCCCCACACTCATACAATGCTGTGCCTCAATATCTTCGCAGCATCAACTGCAAAGAAACCAGGTTGCAGTTACGGGGGGGGGGGGGGGAGGGAGGGGGAAGATAGAAGATAAGACAATCTTCTGTAACTCTTACATGTAGTGTCTCATATGTTCTGTAACTGTTACATATATTGATTTTTATCTTCAGTAACTATTACAGATAGTGTCCTATATCTTCTGTAACTGCTGCTTCATACATAAATACAAATGATTTCCCCCATTCTCCCAAGGACTTACTGATCAGTTCATCTGGTGGCAAGATCAAGACAAAAGCGCCGTTTGTTGTGGTTTTTACCCCAGTTAAAAGAGTCTACAGGAAGATTTGGGTTTTTACATTGCAAAAAGTCAGGCCCTATGTGGGCAAATTATGAAAAGTCATTCTCACAGCTGATACAATTTGTCCTTGGTGTGGCATGCAAGATGTATCTGTGACTGGCATCATCAGGCTAAGTACCAGTTCTGAAATTTAGCATCCCTTTTGATCAAAAGCAAAAAAAAAAAAACAAAACAAAAAGCATATTTGACGCAGTAGTTGGAGCCTAAGTGAATATGTGCAAACTGTCACAAAATAACAGCATTTGTCAAGTCATAACAGCGCAAACTATATGGAAGAACACGATATATCAGTGGTCTGTTCTTGTGAAGTGCACGATGAAGTGTCTGCTTGATAACTGAAAATTCTTTGATCTAGTTTTACTGGCGAAAGTTTCCTCATGAGTCGCTGACTCTTCAAACGTTACTACACCTTACAGGACTCCATATGGGGAGAGCATGGTTACAGCTAGTGGCTAATGTTTAAGTGCTGGCCCAGGACATGAACACTTAAAACAGAGTCACGACACTACTTTACTAGTTTTTCTCTGTTATTCTTTAACTACTTGTGGAGTACAGTTTGAACTTATATTTTTCTTCTTGTTGCTGGTGTTCTAACCATCACCTAATTTTCTATGTTACTCACTGAGAAAATACAACAAGACACCCAGGTTTTCAACTCCACAAAAATAGTACAGATACAATACAACAGCTTAACGTAACTTGCAGTCTTCCAACCAGAACAAACTGGTCAACAATGAGAATTTTAACAAAGCCCATAGGTGTAGTTATATCTTAGACCAAAACACATTTATTATGGACAAAATGAGGGTGAAATCATGATGATGTAAACATTGCCATAAGGCTGAACAAGAATTACATTAACAGTACCCGGCGTGGACGAGCTCTACGCCATATGGGTAAAAATACCATACAATGTGCAGTACACAAAATAATTCATACTCACAACATTATCAAGAAAACCTCAGTCAAGACAGGAAAAACCAATTCTTCCATCTCACTACCAACAATTGCCACTGGTAGAAACTCTTCCCAAACGAGATTTCAATTTGTAATCACTACAAAATTCTTCCTACATCATAAATCACTAAAACTCCTGCTACCACAACAACAAGGCTCTCTCTACCACATTCTAGAGACAATCACACAACCTTTCTCTGACCCATTCTGAACAAGACTGCCTTTCTTAGCCCATGCATATCTCCAGCTCAACTCAACCACGTGACTTCGAATTTTCTCGAACCACGTGCTTCGCACACGGACATGAGTTGTAGTCTACCAGACCACAACTACTGGCTATACACAATACACTCTGTACAGAATTGCTATTCTGTTACACACTCAGCATTTGCATGTGACTTTAAGCAAGAGTTTTGTTGATCAGTGCCCCGTCTGTTGTTTATAAATAATGTGGCCATAGGCAGGCCCTATTGGGGGCTGGGGGGGGGGGGGGGTGGGGTAGAAAGAGAGCCGTACCCAGAATCTTGTTTTAAGCCGGTGCCTTGCTTTGGGAGTCTTGTTTTAAAAATTGGCCTCGGGAATTTCGGGGCCCCGTCGCAGATAAAAATATAAGCCATGGAAGTTTTGCACCGGCTTAGAAACTCTCAGAGGCCCCGAACATAAGAAGGTAAGTCTCCAAGAACATATGCAGGACTGTTGTAGTCCAGGGCAAGTCTCCAAGAACATATGTAGGACTGTTCGTATTACAGGGCAAGTCTCCAAGAACATATGCAGGACTGTTGTAGTCCAGGGCAAGTCTTCAAGAACATATGCAGGACTGTTGTAGTCCAGGGTAAGTCTTCAAGAACATATGCAGGACTGTTGTAGTCCAGGGCAAGTCTTCAAGAACATATGCAGGACTGTTGTAGTCCAGGGCAAGTCTTCAAGAACATATGCAGGACTGTTGTAGTCCAGGGCAAGTCTTCAAGAACATATGCAGGACTGTTGTAGTCCAGGGCAAGTCTTCAAGAACATATGCAGGACTGTTCGTATTACAGGGCAAGTCTCCAAGAACATATGTAGGACTGTTCGTAAGGGCAAGTCTCCAAGAACATATGTAGGACTGTTCGTAGTCCAGGGCAAGTCTCCAAGAACATATGTAGGACTGTTCGTAGTCCAGGGCAAGTCTCCAAGAACATATGTAGGACTGCTCGTAGTCCAGGGCAAGTCTCCAAGAACATATGTAGGACTGTTCGTAGTCCAGGGCAAGTCTCCAAGAACATATGTAGGACTGTTCATAGTCCAGGGCAAGTCTCCAAGAACATATGTAGGACTGTTCGTAGTACAGGGCAAGTCTCCAAGAACATATGTAGGACTGTTCATAGTCCAGGGCAAGTCTCCAAGAACATATGTAGGACTGTTCGTAGTCCAGGGCAAGTCTCCAAGAACATATGTAGGACTGTTCGTAGTACAGGGTAAGTGTAGGGTTCTGTCTTTACTTTTTATTTATATATTCTTTTTCGTAGGTATGGACCTTGTCTTTGCTCTTGAGCTGATTAGCAGAGCCGAGAGTGAGGAAAGTGCAGCACTAACAAGTTCTTCTCTACTTCTCTGTACCTACTGACCAGGTCAAGCTGGACATTATAGTATTTGCCTGCAAAAAAAATAATAACAACAACACATTATTATATTTGTAAGTCTACAGAAAGATCTTCCGTAATCTCTTTCCGTCTCTGTAATTGTGGGTTGTGCAAAAAATCGTATAATAATAAAGGTAGATTGAGATGTATGGGAACTATCGTGCACTTCAGTCTACCTTTATTATTAGAACCAAGTTTAGCGCAGTCGTTATCTCTTTTATCACATAATAATAATGATATTTTCTTTAATGAGATGAGTGTTGGCAATTATCATGATTATGATATCCACATCTTACCGTGGGAGCTAAAAGCAAAGGGGGGGGGGGGGAGTCTGGTGAAATTTAAAAACGGTAATGAGTGGCGGGTGCGATATGGTAATTTAAAAAAAAAATGAACAGAAAGCAATCAGCTGTTCTCAGAATATTATCGAAACAACAGAAAAGGCTAAACAACAGGTAACACACAAATAAAACACGTGCCCCCCTCAGAGATACCAGTAGAATGAAACTTGGGCATACATTTGCGACCTCCATGCTCTGTTGAACACTTTCAAATAGGAGGGCGGAGATAAGAGCACACGGGGAGGAGAGATGTGACCTGTACTAGAGTGCACTTTATCCGTTAAAGAGAAACGGGATAGGTACGCTACAAAATAGAAGGTGGTCACAGACGGTAGGCCTGGATTAAGTAAAAAGACTGTCTGAGTGGCGAAGTGATTAGTGCACTGGTCTCTCATGGCGAAGGTCGGGGGTTCGAATCCGGCCGGTGGCACCCCAGTCACCCAGCTGTAGAAATGGGTACCCGACTTCTTCTGGGATTAAACATTAAGCAAAATAAGCACGTGCTTAGGGCATCAACTTGATACGGGGCACCACAGAAGTTATAGTTTGTAGTTTATTATTGTTTATATTTTGAATTATATATATGGGGCACTTAAATCTTTTAAGTGCTTAGGGCCAGTAAGGGTCTTAATCTGGCCCTGCCTAAAGTTTTATATAATTGGTAGTTCTTGAGACTGGTCTGTGGGTTAAAGTTATATAATTGGTAGTTCTTGAGACTGGTCTGTGGGTTAAAGTTATATAATTGGTAGTTCTTGAGACTGGTCTGTGGGTTAAAGTTATATAATTGGTAGTTCTTGAGACCGGTCTGTGGGTTAAAGTTATATAACTGGTAGTTCTTGAGACTGGTCTGTGGGTTAAAGTTATATAACTGGTAGTTCTTGAGACTGGTCTGTGGGTTAAAGTTATATAACTGGTAGTTCTTGAGACTGGTCTGTGGGTTAAAGTTATATAACTGGTAGTTCTTGAGACTGGTCTGTGGGTTAAAGTTATATAACTGGTAGTTCTTGAGACTGGTCTGTGGGTTAAAGTTATATAACTGGTAGTTCTTGAGACTGGTCTGTGGGTTAAAGTTATATAACTGGTAGTTCTTGA
Source organism: Achatina immaculata (assembly GCA_009760885.1). Lineage (NCBI taxonomy): Eukaryota > Metazoa > Mollusca > Gastropoda > Stylommatophora > Achatinidae > Lissachatina > Lissachatina immaculata. The sequence continues at coordinate 39,227,797 of CM019718.1, read as the reverse complement.
GACTGGTCTGTGGGTTAAAGTTATATAACTGGTAGTTCGTGAGACTGGTCTGTGGGTTAAAGTTATATAACTGGTAGTTCGTGAGACTGGTCTGTGGTTGAAATTGTATCTCAGATTAGATGGTGGTCGTGACATCGCCACTTTTGGTTATAAAATCAGTCTCTGTAAAGTTATTGCCGGTCTCAAGAGATTATTTAAAACAATTCATTTAATGCTGTCACTCCTCCCAGCCCCATGTGGGGATCACATTCCTAGAAGGATAACCATGGTTTCTCTGAGAGTAACATGGATAGAATCCACTCTGCAATGTCAAGGACGGGAGCTATCACCTTTGAACCCCAGCTATATGAAAGATTGTTGCTCTAAGAATAGTTCAGGTGCCAGTGAGAAGAGCGGTCACGTGTGGACGGGAAGGAGAGTAAATATTTTATGGCCGGGCAGGAATGGAGAAAATGGAAGCCTGATGATTAAATGAGACTCCGGGACGAACTGACTTAAGAATTCACGTTAATCATATATAAGATTAATTCTTTCATTTGATCAAAGTGATGGCACCAACACTGCCCGTGACTATAATGTGGGAAATGGACAGATAGACAGCCAGACAGACAGGTAGGCAGACAAGCAGGCAAACAGGCAGGTAGACAGACAGTCAGACAGACAGGTAGGCAGACAGGCAGGCAAACAGACAGGCAAGCAGACAGCCAGACAGACAGGTAGGCAGACAAGCAAGCAAAAGGCAGGCAGACAGACAGACAGACAGGTAGGCAGACAGGCATGCAAACAGGCAGGCAGACAGACAGCCAGACAGACAGGTAGGCAGACAGGCAGGCAAACAGGCAGGCAGACAGACAGACAAACAGATAGACAGACAAAACGGCAAGCAGGCAGATATACTCAGAAAGTTTTTCAGTAAACTACACAATTTTCAGCTGTTTCTTTCTAACCGAGAAACCCCCAACCCCCACACTCTGCTGGTGATGTTTCCTTGTTTTGAGTCTGTCGACAGCTTTATATTTGATAAAATAAATATTTATTAGTTACATTTTGCTTTGAAAACTGCGTGACTGACAACTGACAGTGCAAGGCAAGTAAGAAAATAAAGATTAATTCCCAGAACTAAAGAGCTTTAAGCTGCGAGTAATCAACGAATTGTTTTGTCCTGGCTTGTCTCATTCCATATGTACTTTACAGTGTTGAGGAGGCAAACAGAATTCTTCATATACCAGCTCAGCAGTACGTTATCTTTAAGGAGATATCTTAGGCTGTCTGTTACCTGTAAGGAGATATTTTAGGTTTCGTGTTACCTGTAAGGAGATATTTTAGGTTTTATGTTATATGTAAGGAGATATTTTAGGTTTCATGTTACCTGTAAGGAGATATTTTAGGTTTTATGTTACCTGTAAGGAGATATTTTAGGTTTTATGTTACCTGTAAGGAGATATTTTAGGTTTGTGTTACCTGTAATGAGATACTTTAGGTTTGTGTTACCTGTAAGGAGATACTTTAGGTTTTCTGTTACATGTAAGGAGATACTTTAGGTTTTCGGTTACTTGTGAGGAGATACTTTAGGTTTTCGGTTACTTGTGAGGAGATACTTTAGGTTTTCTGTTACATGTAAAGAGATACTTTAGGTTTTCTGTTACATGTGAGGAGATACTTTAGGTTTTCTGTTACATGTGAGGAGATACTTTAGGTTTTCTGTTACATGTAAGGAGATACTTTAGGTTTTCGGTTACCTGTAAGGAGATACTTTAGGTTTTCTGTTACCTGTAAGGAGATACTTTTGGTTTTCTGTTACCTGTAAGGAGATACTTTAGGTTTTCAATTACATGTAAGGAGATACTTTAGGTTTTCAGTTACATGTAAGGAGATACTTTTGGTTTTCTATTACCTGTAAAGAGATACTTTTGGTTTCCTTCATCCACTTTCTACGTGACCATCTTTTCCGTTGTCTTCCATTAATTCTCAGCGCGAATGTTTTCTGTGATGTTTTGGTGGTAGTCATGTGACGTGACCAGAACGTTTGACTTATTCTTTCTGTACTATACTGTCTGGTGGTAGTCATGTGACGTGACCAGAACGTTTGACTTATTCTTTCTGTGCTATACTGTCTGGTGGTAGTCATGTGACGTGACCAGAACGTTTGACTTATTCTTTCTGTGTTATACTGTCTGGTGGTAGTCATGTGACGTGACCAGAACGTTTGACGTATTCTTTCTGCGCTATACTGTCTGGTGGTAGTCATGTGACATGACCAAACCGTTTGACTTATTCTTTCTGTGCTATACTGTCTGGTGGTAGTCATGTGACATGACCAGACCGTTTGATTTGATGTTTCTGTACTCTACTGTCTGGTGGTAGTCGTGTGACTTGGAAAAGCCATTTGATTTCTTTGTTCGGGGATGTCGTTTTCTACAAATTAATTGATATTAAAATAAGTTTTTATCTCATGTCTTATTGCTCTAATCTCCACTGAATCAGCCTTTGTTGGAATTACAAAGTGGAAGCGCCCTCGCTATGTCACCTTGTTTATAGTGTGGGGGACGAAATCGATTACTTTTCCCAAACTGTCCTCACTCTTCATGAGTGTATCACGTGCAAGTTCCGCAACGCAATTTATGCCACTGTGTGCACAAAGTTTTGGATAACTTTTATTGTGGAGACAAGCCTCTGTTGCGTGACGTCATAAAGATGTTTCTGCATGCGGTTTATCTAAGCAGAAACATCTTTTATGTTATCTCCCAGCATGCATCTGAGCCAGTCTCTAATCATTTCAACAGCCCCAACCACTAAGGCAAGTCTGACTTACCAGCAGCAGCAGCTAAATAATGTCACTGATGCCAGAAGCCGACTGGCGTTCAAGAACCAATATATGGAAGAATATGATACATTGGAACCACACGGTTTGAACTTAAAATTCAGCTACACTTAACATTCCCTTTCTCCACAAACATGTTCTTTCCCTCTTTCCTAATCTGGTGCTGATAGTCTGGGACCTTCGTTGCGCTATATCACAAGCCCTTTGGCCCAGCTACATTCATCTATTTCATCCATTCTTTTTTTCGGCATGACAACCATTGTACCCCTATCTCCTTTCTTTTTTCCTTGCCCTCTCTTTACTACTAGCTTATCATACGCCACAAGCCTTCATTCAAACTTTCACAATACTTTCACCACATGTACTCCCAGATACAACCTCTGGCACGTCACAGCTAATTGCCCCCCCCCCCTTTTTTTAAAATTATTTTTAAAATTATTGTTTTGTATCACTGATATGAATATATATTTTCTCTTCTTTTCCTACCTCTTCTTTTATATGATTAAGATATAAACAGAAACGTTACATCTGCGTGCTAGTAAACTAATAAAGCTACTCCTACTTTTGTTTTTGTCATAACGTACTTGAAAGATCAGTTTTTTGCCGAAATATTGTCAGTTCGTGTTTCTTTTTTCCTTCTACCTGAAAGAATTCTGGAAGAACGACTCAAATTAGCTACTTAATTCAAGTCATCTGTATTATAATTAATTCAACAGCAACCGCCAATAAAAATCACTGTGACATCCGCCAGTATTTTGACCGCTAGAATTTGAGGTTGTATAATGCATGCAGGCATGAGGTCTCATATCTTTGAACGTTTGTCTCTTTCTCTTGCCACGTGCCGCCCCGGAGAAAAAGGCGTCACGTGTCCGCATTGACTGTCCGGCTCGGGTGTGTTAAAAATTACCGGACACGATCTTCTTGTCTGAAGAAATGTCCTGAAGAGCAAAGGACACGAGAATTCTGCGGGCGCTAATTTAATTACGCTGTGGCCTGATTAACGTTTCATGTTTTACGACCTGGCTTGATTGAAATTGTTAAGAGAGAACTAGAGGAAAATATTGCTGTGTTAAATATCCTTGAATGTTGGGAAAGATTAAACAATTCATCAAGATATTTTTGCGAGGGGAAAGGGAGCAGGCAGAAGAACAATTTCACGTGAATTTTCATAATTTTCTACCACCCACTTTCCTGAAAGAGTGAACGAGGCTAGGACTATTTTCATGAGTTCCTACCACGTTTGTTCTGAAATGAAATAACCTACCGAAAATAGATCCCGGATCGCTCGCTTGACTGTCACCTACACAAGGTCTATACCAATTATCTCGTCACTGGCGTAGTCGATGTACAGTTATCAGTCACCAAAGTGATTTGGTCTCTATTCCCAGTTAGTCATCTTGTCCTAAAAATTAAAAAAAGTGGTCTAGTGTTCTAATATTTTCATGATTTTTATCACTGGTTTCCTGAAACATTAACGGGGATTATTTTCAGGAATTCGGTCATGTTTGCCCCAGAACATGGGGCACACGTACCACATGGTTTGAACTTGAAATTCAGCTACAAGTAACATTCCCTTTCTCTACAATCAAAATCTTACCCTCTCATCTACTGGCAGGTGTCACAGAACTTTAGGTTCTTTTCGACTCATCTCTTCTCCATCAACGAGGAATCTGCTACAATGTTTACATATTACAAAACTTACTACAATGCAGGGCATTATCAGCACTTGTTAACAAAGATCTCCGCCTTGTAATAACAAAGCGTTGTTAGAATTTTACCTGAAATTTTGGAAGCCATTCCTGAAGGTCTGAGTGACCTTTCTCCAGGTTAAGTCGCTGTCAGCAGCAATTTATGTTTCACGAAAGAACTTCCTAGGAAAAGAATCATATGTACATCTACTTGAAACATATGACATCGTTCCTTTCTTTGGCAGGTCCGTATTTATTTCTCGCTGCAAAAAAGCTCAAGACACTAATGACAATTCATTGAATATGCACACTCGTAGCCGAAATATCTCGCCTTGTCTGAAGATAGTTTCTTTTTCTTATTTATGGAAGCATATACACATACTAGTTGTCTTCACATCCGTAATAATTTAATTATTATACAGCAGAAGCAATTTCGTGTTTATAATACTTTTATGCATTTTCAGTGGTCCACGAAGACGGAATCATTTAGTCTGAAATATTGGCTGTTTTTGCAAATTTTTCATTATTTTTTTTTCCTAGGACTTTTTTTGTATATAATTAAGAGACAATCTTAAATCATCATTCATTTCTTTGTACCAGGCTTTACACTGTCTATATATTTAGAGAGTGTATGAGTTTTGTAATGGATGCTTACAGCCGAGAGCTGTTAGGGAGGCAAAGTTCCACAAGGGACATGCAAATAACTGATAACTGATGAGTTCTGTTCTTCTATGGGTATGATATCATCAACGCCATACAAACAGAGGTGACCAATACCCTCCTAGAGGTGGTAATATTAACAGACCTTGTGTTATGTCATTTTATGAGCGGAGTGAGATCTAACGTGTTATAATAATGTAGAAGTTATCAGGAAGTCTGCTTCATGGATCCGTTCCGGGAATTAAAGTATGATAGTCTACCCCACACCCTATCCAACTCCGCTGTCGTGTCTCATTATCCTGAACCATGCGAGACATTAAAAGCCAGGATATTAAGTTCGTGGTTACTATCTATCTATCTATCTATCTAGCTATCTATCTATCTATCTAGCTATCTATCTATCTATCTATCTATCTATCTATCTATCTATCTATCTATCTATCTATCTATCTATCTATCTATCTATCTATCTATCTATCTATCTATCTATCTATCTAAACATAAACTCTTCACTAACCAAGAGAATTAATTTGTCAGCGCCATATTACAGCCCTCTCTCTGTCTCTCTCTGTTAATTTCACATAATTTCATCTTGCATCTTTATATATGTATATGTGTGTGTGTATGTATATATATATATATATATATATATATATATTCATGTAATTTTGTATACCTTATTAAATTGAGAGTGTGGAAAGCTAAGAAGAATCGTCACTGGCGTAGTCGATGTACAGTTATCAGTCACCAAAGTGATTTGGTCTCTATTCCCAGTTAGTCATCTTGTCCTAAAAATTAAAAAAAGTGGTCTAGTGTTCTAATATTTTCATGATTTTTATCACTGGTTTCCTGAAACATTAACGGGGATTATTTTCAGGAATTCGGTCATGTTTGCCCCAGAACATGGGGCACACGTACCACATGGTTTGAACTTGAAATTCAGCTACAAGTAACATTCCCTTTCTCTACAATCAAAATCTTACCCTCTCATCTACTGGCAGGTGTCACAGAACTTTAGGTTCTTTTCGACTCATCTCTTCTCCATCAACGAGGAATCTGCTACAATGTTTACATATTACAAAACTTACTACAATGCAGGGCATTATCAGCACTTGTTAACAAAGATCTCCGCCTTGTAATAACAAAGCGTTGTTAGAATTTTACCTGAATTTTGGAAGCCATTCCTGAAGGTCTGAGTGACCTTTCTCGGTTAAGTCGCTGTCAGCAGCAATTTATGTTTCACGAAAGAACTTCCTAGGAAAAGAATCATATGTACATCTACTTGAAACATATGACATCGTTCCTTTCTTTGGCAGGTCCGTATTTATTTCTCGCTGCAAAAAAGCTCAAGACACTAATGACAATTCATTGAATATGCACACTCGTAGCCGAAATATCTCGCCTTTGTCTGAAGATAGTTTCTTTTTCTTATTTATGGAAGAGCATATACACATACTAGTTGTCTTCACATCCGTAATAATTTAATTATTATACAGCAGAAGCAATTTCGTGTTTATAATACTTTTATGCATTTTCAGTGGTCCACGAAGACGGAATCATTTAGTCTGAAATATTGGCTGTTTTTTGCAAATTTTTCATTATTTTTTTTTCCTAGGACTTTTTTTTGTATATAATTAAGAGACAATCTTAAATCATCATTCATTTCTTTGTACCAGGCTTTACACTGTCTATATATTTAGAGAGTGTATGAGTTTTGTAATGGATGCTTACAGCCGAGAGCTGTTAGGGAGGCAAAGTTCCACAAGGGACATGCAAATAACTGATAACTGATGAGTTCTGTTCTTCTATGGGTATGATATCATCAACGCCATACAAACAGAGGTGACCAATACCCTCCTAGAGGTGGTAATATTAACAGACCTTTGTGTTATGTCATTTTATGAGCGGAGTGAGATCTAACGTGTTATAATAATGTAGAAGTTATCAGGAAGTCTGCTTCATGGATCCGTTCCGGGAATTAAAGTATGATAGTCTACCCCACACCCTATCCAACTCCGCTGTCGTGTCTCATTATCCTGAACCATGCGAGACATTAAAAGCCAGGATATTAAGTTCGTGGTTACTATCTATCTATCTATCTATCTAGCTATCTATCTATCTATCTAGCTATCTATCTATCTATCTATCTATCTATCTATCTATCTATCTATCTATCTATCTATCTATCTATCTATCTATCTATCTATCTATCTATCTATCTATCTATCTATCTAAACATAAACTCTTCACTAACCAAGAGAATTAATTTGTCAGCGCCATATTACAGCCCTCTCTCTGTCTCTCTCTGTTATATTTCACATAATTTCATCTTGCATCTTTATATATGTATATGTGTGTGTGTATGTATATATATATATATATATATATATATATATTCATGTAATTTTGTATACCTTATTAAATTGAGAGTGTGGAAAGCTAAGAAGAATGAAAGATGGAATGATAAAGGACAGAATGTAAGACGGTCCTGCGCGCCAAATTCTTCACCCTTTTAAAATAAAGATCATTCATTCATACATTCTCTCTCTTTTTCACTATCTGTTTCTTTCTCTCACTCTCTCTATCTCTCTCTCTCTCTATCTCTCTCTCTCTGTGACACCTAAACATCTTTTATCTTTTTAACTAACAGAACAACTCGATATTGTGATCGTTTCTCTCTCTCTCTCTCTCTCTCTCACTCCATTGTTCTGGAACATCAAAGCTATTTCTCTTCCTGCTCCTACATTATATCTGTATATTATGTTTCCGCTTTCCATGAGACAGCACAAACTATTTCCCCTGGAAAATAGTTCAATTTCCGTTCCCAAATATTGGAGGGATTTTTTTGTCCCCACAGAATTACTCTTCTTTCCTCTGAAAGTGAGGAAAATTGTAAATACATTTCTTTTCTCCAAAATATTATAGATATTGTTTTCGTTGTCGTCGTCATCATAATTATCATCATCATCATCATCATGAAAGGCCATCCGATATGTCTGAGCAGTTATACCTTTCCACTTATGCTACATTTATGTGCACATGTTGTTTTTACATCAGACATCGTCTTCTTGTGCAGATAATAAGTCTGCTTGTACAGGGATAAATCTTCCTGCAGATATTAAGTCTGCTTCTACAGGGATAAGTCTTCATGTGCAGATATTAAGTCTGCTTGTACAGGGATAAGTCTTCCTGTGCAGATAATAAGTCTGCTTGTACAGGGATAAATCTTCCTGTGCAGATAATAAGTCTGCTTGTACAGGGATAAATCTTCCTGTGCAGATATTAAGTCTTCTTGTACAGGGATAAGTCTTCATGTGCAGATAATAAGTCTTCTTGTACAGGGATAAGTCTTCATGTGTAGATAATAAGTCTTCTTGTACAGGGATAAGTCTTCCTGTGCAGACAATAAATCTACTTGTACAGGAATAAGTCTTCCTGTGTCTTAGCACGGTGATGTAGTCATATATCTGGTGTCTTAGCACTGTGATGTAGTCATATATCTGGTGTCTTAGTGATGTAGTCATATCTGGTGTCTTAGCAAAGTGATGTAGTCATATCTGGTGTCTTAGCACGGTGATGTAGTCATATATCTGGTGTCTTAGCACGGTGATGTATTCATATCTGGTGTCTTAGCACGGTGATGTAGTCATATATCTGGTGTCTTAGCACTGTGATGTAGTCATATATCTGGTGTCTTAGTGATGTAGTCATATCTGGTGTCTTAGCAAAGTGATGGTCATATCTGGTGTCTTAGCACGGTGGATGTAGTCATATATCTGTGTCTTAGCACGGTGATGTATTCATATCTGGTGTCTTAGCACGGTGATGTAGTCATATATCTGGTGTCTTAGCACAGTGATGTAGTCATATCTGGTGTCTTAGCACGGTGATGTAGTCATATATCTGGTGTCTTAGCACGGTGATGTAGTCATATATCTGGTGTCTTAGCACGGTGATGTAGTCATATATCTGGTGTCTTAGCACGGTGATGTAGTCATATATCTGGTGTCTTAGCACGGTAATGTAGTCATATCTGGTGTCTTAGCACGGTGACGTAGTCATATCTGGTGTCTTAGCACGGTGATGTAGTCATATCTCTGGTGTCTTAGCACGGTGATGTAGTCATATCTGATGTCTTGGCACGGTGATGTAGTCATGTATCTGGTGTCTTAGCACGGTGATGTAGTCATATCTGATATCTTGGCACGGTGATGTAGTCATATATCTGGTGTCTTAGCACGGTGCTCTTTTGGTTAGCTTTGGAAGAAAGAAAGAAACAAATGATAAGAGAATTACCAGAGACTCGAATCACGGACTCCTGCAGAGCGAGCGGCCGTTTAGGCATGAGAACAGCGCACTATCCACTCGGTTCTCTTACACCTCCAAAAAACATGATGTTTGAATATCCGGGTCTTTATCGCGGCTAAATCCAGGACCCGGAAAGGAAACTGGGTCATGACACAGAAACCCTGTCTCTTAAATTCAGCTTCCCGTAGGTACCCAGTTTGAGACACAAGCATGAACGTGGTCTCCTGCAGGTGCCTAGTGCTACATGGACAGCAATAACAGCGAACAAACAATGGTTTTACACACAGGTAGTTTCAGGTGTCTGAATCACATCAAAAGATGCCAGCGGCATTCTGTTACTTTACACACGAGTAATTAGGAACCGAACAAAAGCACAAATTCTATAATTTTTAACGAAATTATTGATACTCGCACATATGAAACTCCCATACATGAAACTACCATACTTGAAACTCTCATACTTGAAACTCCCATACTTGAAACTTTCATACTTGAAACTCCCATACATGAAACTCCTATACTTAAAACTCCCAAACTTGAAACTCTGATACTTGAAACTCCCATGCACGAAACTCTCATACTTGAAACTTCCATAGTTGAAACTTCCATACATGAAACTCCCGTACTTGAAACTCCTATACATGAAACTCCCACAAATGAAGCTCCCATACTTGAAACTCCCACACATGAAACTGCCATACATGAAACTCCCATACATCCACATTAAACTTCCAAACATCCATGAGAACGTGAAAGAACATAAATCACAAGTTAAGAATCCGATATGTAGTGTAAAATTAGTTCGTTACGAATCTTTCCAACGGATGTTCCATTGCTCTGAAAGTAGACTAAACCAAAATATTATAAAGATACAAGGAAATAAATAAACAAACAGAAACAAAGATACAAGTAAATAAATAGACAGGAACAAAGATACAAGTAAATAAATAGACAGGAACAAAGATGTAAGTAAATAAGCATAAACAAACAAAAGCAAAAATACAAGTAAATAAATAGAAAAACAAAGATATAAATAAATATAAACAAGCAGAAACAAAGATACAAGTAAATAAATACAAACAGAAACAAAGATATAAGTAAATACACATAGAAAGCAGAAACAAAGATACAAGTAAACAAATAAACATACAAACAGAAACAAAGATACAAGTGAATAAATAGACAGAAAGAAATACATAAGTAAATAAACATAACAAACAGAAACAAAGATACAAGTGAATAAATAGACGAAAGAAACATAAGTAAATAAACAATACAAACAGAAACAAAGATACAAGTGAATAAATAGACAGAAAGAAATACATAAGTAAATAAACATAAACAAACAGAAACAAAGCTACAAGTAAACAAATAAACAAACAAACATAAACAAAGATACAAGTGAATAAATAGACAGAAAGAAATACATAAGTAAATAAACATAAACAAACAGAAACAAAGATACAAGTGAATAAATAGACAGAAAGAAATACATAAGTAAATAAACATAAACAAACAGAAACAAAGATACAAGTAAACAAACAAACAAACAAACAGAAACAAAGATACAACTAAACAAATAAACATAAACAAACAGAAACAAAGATACAAGTAAACAAACAAACAAACAAACAAACAGAAACAAAGGTACAAGTAAACAAATAAACATAAACAAACAGAAACAAAGATACAAGTAAACAAATAAACATAAACAAACAGAAACAAAGATACAAGTAAACAAATAAACATAAACAAACAGAAACAAAGATACAAGTAAACAAACAAACAGAAACAAAGAAACAAACAAACAAACAGAAACAAAGAAACAAAGAAACAAACAAACAGAAACTAATGCCTGTGTTTCAGGGTGGCAGTACATTGTATAAGCTGCGTGGGACGAAGACGTTGCCTGTTCTGGCAATCAGCTACCCGTAGCCGACCATGCTGGCGTTAAAGTAGGCTGGTTAACGGTTCTGGGATCGCCAGTCTCCGTCGTGGTGGTGGAGTCTGCTAAAGAAGTACTGCACACCCCATGCTTTTTAGCTGCACTCAGAGACTGTAAGAAATTAGCTGCCAAAACCCGCTCCTAATCCGACACGATGCTGTGCCTCAACATCTCCACAGCATCGGCTGCAAAGAACACCAGCTTACATTTCTTTATGTGGATGTACACAAACTCCATCAGACCACCGATTACTTTAGAAGTTAATGCAAGTCGATGTCTGAGAATGATAGAAGAAGAAGAAGAAGAAGAAGAAGAAGAAGAAGAAGTTTGTAATTAATGGCTGTTTCAAGTATTTGTATGATATTTTGTTGGAAGCGTCGCTTACTTCACAGCAATGCTTGCTCCGCCTTGTTCTCTGGTTCTACACCGAATGAAGACCTCTTCTTCAGCGGAAAAAATATGGAGTCGTGGGTGTCAAGGTAACGCACAGCAACAAATCCGCGTATTTACCACATCCCGTACAACGAGGAACATTAGCTGAAAACACTAAGCCTGATATTCCCTGGCGTCCATACCGGAAGAGAGAGATTGTGTAGCGTGTGGTCCCTGCTCGACGTTAATATACTACTTGCATTCCTTGTACCTCTCTCTCTCTTTCTCTTTCTCTCTGTCTCTGTCTCTCTAACAACTTTACTAACTCTCTTGTAAACACTTGGGTGTACCGACTTCCTAGCAAACCCCGCTGACAAGCAGTTAAGACGCGAGACAAGCTCGAGGGTATTGCTATTTTCAGCATCTACTGATTACGTTATCAGAAACTAATATATTGAAGAGTTCCCTTGTCTCATTAGACCGAATAATACAAATCCTGCGACCTTTTCTTCCTCCAGACGCAGATGATGTTTAAAGATAAAACAAAATGAGCACTTTTCTTTGGCTGTGTGGGATCCTTTCTGTAGACCAGAACAAACAGCGGCTCTGTCTCCTATATGTATTTAACAAGCTATTGATTTTGCCAGGTTGCTGATGATGATCGGGCGAAGGCTGTGTGGTTTCTCTGCTAGCGGTTGGCGGAAACGAGAAAGCTGAGCTTTTTTGTTGATTTTCAGAGAAATGATGATACCTCTCTTCCTTGTGAATAACTGTCATCAATCTTCAAGAGAACCCAGAAATTCTCTTATTTGCTGTTCAGTTTCTGGTAAAGTATAAAACTATACTTATTAAAACACTTGCATTCTTCACGATTATTATCGTAGGTTTAGAACCTGATTGCCAGAATCATTATCAGATTATCATAGTTTGACAGCCTCATATCATACGCTGGTAGCCATCACATTTTTTTTATTGTCATGTTTTCTGCTGTCAACCTCGCTGTCATAATATCATAGTCGCCAGTCACAGAGCCGCATTACCATAGTCGCCAGTCACAGAGCCGCATTACCATAGTCGCCAGTCACAGTGCCGCATTATCATAGTCGTCAGTCACAGTGCCGCATACCATAGTCGCCAGCCACAGAGCCGCATTATCATAGTCGCGCCAGTCACAGTGCCGCATTAATAGTCGCCAGTCACAGTGCCGCATTACTATAGTCGCCAGTCACAGAGCCGCATTACCATAGTCGCCAGTCACAGTGCCGCATTATCATAGTCGCCAGCTACAGTGCCGCATTATCATAGTCGCCAGCTGCAGTGCCGCATTATCATAGTCGCCAGCTACAGTGCCGCATTATCATAGTCGCCAGTCACAGAGCCGCATTACCATAGTCGCCAGTCACAGAGCCGCATTACCATAGTCGCCAGTCACAGTGCCGCATTATCATAGTCGCCAGTCACAGAGCCGCATTACCATAGTCGCCAGTCACAGTGCCGCATTATCATAGTCGCCAGTCACAGTGCCGCATTATCATAGTCGCCAGTCACAGAGCCGCATTACCATAGTCGCCAGTCACAGTGCCGCATTATCATAGTCGCCAGTCACAGAGCCGCATTACCATAGTCGCCAGTCACAGTGCCGCATTATCATAGTCGCCAGTCACAGTGCCGCTTACTTCACAGCAATGCTTGCTCCGCCTTGTTCTCTGGTTCTACACCGAATGAAGACCTCTTCTTCAGCGGAAAAAATATGGAGTCGTGGGTGTCAAGGTAACGCACAGCAACAAATCCGCGTATTTACCACATCCCGTACAACGAGGAACATTAGCTGAAAACACTAAGCCTGATATTCCCTGGCGTCCATACCGGAAGAGAGAGATTGTGTAGCGTGTGGTCCCTGCTCGACGTTAATATACTACTTGCATTCCTTGTACCTCTCTCTCTCTTTCTCTTTCTCTCTGTCTCTGTCTCTCTAACAACTTTACTAACTCTCTTGTAAACACTTGGGTGTACCGACTTCCTAGCAAACCCCGCTGACAAGCAGTTAAGACGCGAGACAAGCTCGAGGGTATTGCTATTTCAGCATCTACTGATTACGTTATCAGAAACTAATATATTGAAGAGTTCCCTTGTCTCATTAGACCGAATAATACAAATCCTGCGACCTTTTCTTCCTCCAGACGCAGATGATGTTTAAAGATAAAACAAAATGAGCACTTTTCTTTGGCTGTGTGGGATCCTTTCTGTAGACCAGAACAAACAGCGGCTCTGTCTCCTATGTATTTAACAAGCTATTGATTTTGCCAGGTTGCTGATGATGATCGGGCGAAGGCTGTGTGGTTTCTCTGCTAGCGGTTGGCGGAAACGAGAAAGCTGAGCTTTTTTGTTGATTTTCAGAGAAATGATGATACCTCTCTTCCTTGTGAATAACTGTCATCAATCTTCAAGAGAACCCAGAAATTCTCTTATTTGCTGTTCAGTTTCTGGTAAAGTATAAAACTATACTTATTATAAACACTTGCATTCTTCACGATTATTATCGTAGGTTTAGAACCTGATTGCCAGAATCATTATCAGATTATCATAGTTTGACAGCCTCATATCATACGCTGGTAGCCATCACATTTTTTTTATTGTCATGTTTTCTGCTGTCAACCTCGCTGTCATAATATCATAGTCGCCAGTCACAGAGCCGCATTACCATAGTCGCCAGTCACAGAGCCGCATTACCATAGTCGCCAGTCACAGTGCCGCATTATCATAGTCGTCAGTCACAGTGCCGCATTACCATAGTCGCCAGCCACAGAGCCGCATTATCATAGTCGCCAGTCACAGTGCCGCATTATCATAGTCGCCAGTCACAGTGCCGCATTACTATAGTCGCCAGTCACAGAGCCGCATTACCATAGTCGCCAGTCACAGTGCCGCATTATCATAGTCGCCAGCTACAGTGCCGCATTATCATAGTCGCCAGCTGCAGTGCCGCATTATCATAGTCGCCAGCTACAGTGCCGCATTATCATAGTCGCCAGTCACAGAGCCGCATTACCATAGTCGCCAGTCACAGCGCCGCATTATCATAGTCGCAAGTCACAGTGCCGCATTATCATAGTCGCCAGTCACAGCGCCGCATTATCATAGTCGCCAGTCACAGCGCCGCATTATCATAGTCGCCAGTCACAGCGCCGCATTATCATAGTCGCCAGTCACAGCGCCGCATTATCATAGTCGCCAGTCACAGCGCCGCATTATCATAGTCGCCAGTCACAGCGCCGCATTATCATAGTCGCCAGTCACAGTGTCGCATTATCATAGTCGCCAGTCACAGTGTCGCATTATCATAGTCGCCAGTCACAGTGTCGCATTATCATAGTCGCCAGTCACAGTGCCGCATTATCATAGTCGCCAGTCACAGTGTCGCATTATCATAGTCGCCAGTCACAGTGCCGCATTATCATAGTCGCCAGTCACAGTGTCGCATTATCATAGTCGCCAGTCACAGTGCCGCATTATCATAGTCGCCAGCTGCAGTGCCGCATTACCATAGTCGCCAGTCACAGTGCCGTATTATCATAGTCCCCAGCTACAGTGCCGCATTACTATAGTCGCCAGTCACAGTGCCGCATTATCATAGTCGCCAGTCACAGAGCCGCATTACCATAGTCGCCAGTCACAGAGCCGCATTACCATAGTCGCCAGTCACAGTGCCGCATTATCATAGTCGCCAGTCACAGAGCCGCATTACCATAGTCGCCAGTCACAGTGCCGCATTATCATAGTCGCCAGTCACAGTGCCGCATTATCATAGTCGCCAGTCACAGAGCGCATTACCATAGTCGCCAGTCACAGAGCCGCATTATCATAGTCGCCAGTCACAGTGCCGCATTATCATAGTCGCCAGTCACAGAGCCGCATTACCATAGTCGCCAGTCACAGAGCCGCATTACCATAGTCGCCAGTCACAGAGCCGCATTACCATAGTCGCCAGTCACAGTGCCGCATTATCATAGTCGCCAGTCACAGAGCCGCATTACCATAGTCGCCAGTCACAGTGCCGCATTATCATAGTCGCCAGTCACAGTGCCGCATTATCATAGTCGCCAGTCACAGAGCCGCATTACCATAGTCGCCAGTCACAGAGCCGCATTACCATAGTCGCCAGTCACAGTGCCGCATTACCATAGTCGCCAGTCACAGTGCCGCATTATCACAGTCGCCAGTCACAGAGCCGCATTATCATAGTCGCCAGTCACAGTGCCGCATTATCATAGTCGCCAGCCACAGTGTCGCATTATCATAGTCGCCAGCCACAGTTCCGCATTATCATAGTCGCCAGTCACAGTGTCGCATTATCATAGTCGCCAGTCACAGTGCCGCATTATCATAGTCGCCAGTCACAGTGCCGCATTATCATAGTCGCCAGTCACAGTGCCGCATTATCATAGTCGCCAGTCACAGTGCCGCATTATCATAGTCGCCAGTCACAGAGCCGCATTACCATAGTCGCCAGTCACAGAGCCGCATTATCATAGTCGCCAGTCACAGTGCCGCATTATCATAGTCGCCAGTCACAGAGCCGCATTACCATAGTCGCCAGTCACAGAGCCGCATTACCATAGTCGCCAGTCACAGAGCCGCATTACCATAGTCGCCAGTCACAGTGCCGCATTATCATAGTCGCCAGTCACAGAGCCGCATTACCATAGTCGCCAGTCACAGTGCCGCATTATCATAGTCGCCAGTCACAGTGCCGCATTATCATAGTCGCCAGTCACAGAGCCGCATTACCATAGTCGCCAGTCACAGAGCCGCATTACCATAGTCGCCAGTCACAGTGCCGCATTACCATAGTCGCCAGTCACAGTGCCGCATTATCACAGTCGCCAGTCACAGAGCCGCATTATCATAGTCGCCAGTCACAGTGCCGCATTATCATAGTCGCCAGCCACAGTGTCGCATTATCATAGTCGCCAGCCACAGTTCCGCATTATCATAGTCGCCAGTCACAGTGCCGCATTATCATAGTCGCCAGTCACAGTGCCGCATTATCATAGTCGCCAGTCACAGTGCCGCATTATCATAGTCGCCAGCCACAGTGCCGCATTATCATAGTCGCCAGTCACAGTGCCGCATTATCATAGTCGCCAGTCACAGTGCCGCATATACCGCTATGTTTTTTTTTCAGTCTCTTTGTTTCTTCGTTCCAGGATTTTAGAAGTAAATCTCCTGTCTTGGTGTCCGTACAGCCTGCAAGAAACAGCCGTACAGCCTGCAAGAAACAGCCGTACAGCCGGCAAGAAACAGCCGTACAGCCGGCAAGAAACAGCCGTACAGCCGGCAAGAAACAGCCGCACAGGCGGCAAGAAACAGCTTTGCCAAGAGCACGCGATGACAGGCTTGAGACATTTTCTACAGCAAATTCTGGAAGGCAGCTACAACAACTGATTTTTTAAAATTAGAAATATAAGATGTGGCTGAATGTGCTAGAATGATCTAGAATATTCACACTACCCCCGTCTGGTACAGCAAGTGTACCTAAATTACCTTATGCTGTACATAATGAATGTTACAGTCAAATTCGAATTCGACAGAATAATAACCAAATTATAATATTCGTATTTAAAGGAAATATCGACTATTTGTGTGGAAATAGTAAACATTGGAATAATTGTAGACATTGTTCCAGAAAATCCTCCAGTTTATACCCGATGAAAGGCGATACATTCAAGCAGAAAACACGTGAAACAACAGATGTCAGAAATAAAGAACATGGTCAGATCTGGCTTTTACAGAGCGCACATCCACCCTCTTTAAGATAAAGACAGCTTTCTACTTAGCGAGAGAAGATAACTCTTTCAGACGGACGAGCGAGTGTCATAAATCAACAAATTCTGAGAGTGCTAACTGTCCGACCACTAAACTTGACCACTCAACGAAGGGTCAGAAAGTTCTAGGACATCAATCAGTCTGACAATGAGGAATGCTGCTTCCCTGCAGGAGAGAGCTAGGTAGCCCAGGAGGTAGATGGATAGGAAGGCATGTCGTGGACAGATACATTCGCAAGCCAAAACATTCTCGAGTCTGGAAGCTGATTATTTAATCAATTAAGATAAACACGTGTCATGATTGACATTTCCTAAGTTAGTGCAGATATGTTAGCACCAGACGCATGGGAGGAAAGCATGGAAGGTCTGCTACCAGTATATAAGCAAGTATTTTGTCATAAACTATAGGCAAGTACACAAGCAAGTATCTTGTCATAAACTATAGGCAAGTATACAAGCAAGTATCTTGTCATACACTATAGGCAAGTATACAAGCAAGTATCTTGTCATAAACTATAGGCAAGTATACAAGCAAGTCTCTTGTCATAAACTATAAGCAAGTACACAAGCAAGTATCTTGTCATAAACTATAGGCAAGTATACAAGCAAGTATCTTGCCATACACTACAGGCAAGTATACAAGCAAGTATCTTGTCATACACTACAGGCAAGTATACAAGCAAGTATCTTGCCATACACTACAGGCAAGTATACAAGCAAGTATCTTGCCATACACTACAGGCAAGTATGCAACCAAGTATTTTGTCATACACTACAGGCAAGTATACAAGCAAGTATCTTGCCATACACTACAGGCAAGTATACAAGCAAGTATCTTGCCACACGCTACAAGTATTCTCTTAAATATCAGTTATTTCTCTCCAGGCTTGAACTGAAAGTAAATGCTTAATGGAAAGGTAACAACATCAGGTATCGGAGGTACCTAAAAAAAGGTAGGAACATCATGTGTTGGAGGCACCTAGAAAAAGGTAGGAATATTACATGTTGGAGGTAGCTAGAAAAGAAGTAGCAATATCATGTGTTGGGGGACCTAGAAAAATGTAGGAACATCATGTTTTGGAGGCACCTAGAAAAAGGTAGCAACAACATGTGTTGGAGGCACCTAGAAAAATGTAGGAACATCATGTTTTGGAGGCACCTAGAAAAAGGTAGCAACAACATGTGTTGGAGGCACCTGGAAAAATGTAAGGACATCATGTTTTGGAGGCACCTAGAAAAAGGTACTAATAACATGTGTTGGAGGCACCTAGAAAAAGGTACTAATAACATGTGTTGGAGGCACCTAGAAAAAGGTAGCAATAACATGTTTTGGAGGCACCTAGAAAAAGGTACTAATAACATGTGTTGGAGGCACCTAGAAAAAGGTAGCAATAACATGTTTTGGAGGCACCTAGAAAAAGGTACTAATAACATGTGTTGGAGGCACCTAGAAAAAGGTACTAATAACATGTGTTGGAGGCACCTAGAAAAAGGTAGCAATAACATGTGTTGGAGGCACCTAGAAAAAGGTACTAATGACATGTGTTGGAGGCACCTAGAAAAAGGTAGCAATAACATGTGTTGGAGGCACCTAGAAAAAGGTAGCAACAACATGTGTCGGAGGCACCTAGAAATTATAGTGCCAGTACTCGGGCATGATAGAGAGTGCTGCGACCTGATCGCCACTAACCCATAGCTCTGGGAGAAACCAAGAATCCACTCTGAATATACAGCATTCGAACCACAGACTTTCGAGATCACAGATGAAAGCACTAACCTCAGTGCTACTCAGGCAAGTTCCTTGTTAAAACATGCCACATAGTACTAATGTATAGTTATTTTTTTTATAATTGCTATAGATATGATTATAAATACACGGACAAATGTGCATATCATATAAACTTATCAAAATAAATCATGCAGTTCACAAACATCACATTCACTGTATAACCCAGTTAGAAACACTCAGGCTCAAACAAGCACAGAAGCACACACAGAAACAAACAAACAAACAAACAAACAAACACACACTTATATCATAATTTCACAGATGCTTACTTTTAGCACACAGACAAAAGATTTGGATGATGGGGGGGGGGGGGGGGGAAGGGAGAAAGGACGTAGATGAAGTAAAGATTACAGGAGACGGGGGGGAAGGAAGAAGAGGACGTAGAAGAAGTAAAGATTACAGGAGACGGGAGGAAGGAAGAAGAGGACGTAGAAGAAGTAAAGATTACAGGAGACGGGGGGGAAGGAAGAAGAGGACGTAGAAGAAGTAAAGATTACAGGAGACGGGGGGGAAGGAAGAAGAGGACGTAGAAGAAGTAAAGATTACAGGAGACGGGGGGGAAGGAAGAAGAGGACGTAGAAGAAGTAAAGATTACAGGAGACGGGAGGAAGGAAGAAGAGGACGTAGAAGAAGTAAAGATTACAGGAGACGGGAGGGGAAAGGAGAAGAGGACGTAGAAGAAGTAAAGATTACAGGAGACCGGGGGAAGGAAGAAAAGGACGTAGAAGAAGTAAAGATTACAGGAGACGGGGGGAGGGAAGAAGAGGACATAGATGAAGTAAATTACAGAACGGGGGGAGGGAAGAGAGGACGTAGATGAAGTAAAGATTACAGGAGACGGGGGGAGGGAAGAAGAGGACGTAGAAGAAGTAAAGATTACAGGAGACGGGGGGAAAGAAGAGGACGTAGAAGAAGTAAAGATTACAGGAGACGGGGGAGGGAAGAAGAAGACGTAGAAGAAGTAAAGATTACAGGAGACGGGGGAGGGAAGGGAAGAATAGATGTAGAGAAGTAAAGATTACAGGAGACGGGGGGAGGGAAGAAGAAAACGGGGATGAAGTAAAGATTTACATACAGAAATCTGGGGAAGGGGAGGGAAGAAGGAAGCAGGGATTAAGTAAAGATTACAGGAGGAGGCGGGAGAGAAGAAGACGTAGATGAAGTAAAGTTTACAGGAGGAGGCAGGAGAGAAGAAGACGTAGATGAAGTAAAATTTACAGGAGGAGGCGGGAGAGAAGAAGATGTAGATGAAGTAAAGTTTACAGGAGGAGGCGGGAGAGAAGAGGATGTAGATGAAGTAAAGATTACAGGAGATGGGGGGAAAGAAGCAGACGGAGATGAAGTGATTACAGGAGATAGGGGAAAGAAGCAGACGGAGATGAGGTAAAGATTACAGGAGATGGAGGAAAGAAGCAGATGGAGATGAAGTAAAGATTACAGGAGATGGGGGAAAGAAGCAGACGGAGATGAAGTAAAGATTACAGGAGACATTGCACTCACCAAAACTTTTGGGCAGAAAGAGACAAAATTTTGTTTAATGTTGATACTGGAGAATGTTGATAATCTAACGTTGATACTCCAATGTCAGTGGGAGAAAGAGGGTTTGTTATTTAGTTTACTGTCAGATTAAATATATTATGTTTTGTTATTTAGTTTACTGTCAGATTAAATATATTATGTTTTGTTATTTAGTTTACTGTTAGATTAAATGAATTATGTTTGCTATTTAGTTTACTGTTAGATTAAATAAATTATATTTGGTATTTAGTTTACTGTTAGATTAAATGAATTATATTTGCTATTTAGTTTACTTTTAGATTAAGTAAATTATATTTGCTACTTAGTTTACTGTTAGATTAAATGAATTATATTTGCTATTTAGTTTACTTTTAGATAAAATAAATTATATTTGCTATTTAGTTTACTGTTAGATTAAATAAATTATGTTTGCTATTTTGTTTACTGTTAGATGAAATAAATTATGTTTGCTGTTTAGTTTACTGTTAGATTAAATGAATTATATTTGCTATTTAGTTTACTTTTAGATTAAATAAATTATATTTGCTATTTAGTTTACTGTCAGATTAAATAAATTATATTTGCTATTTAGTGTACTGTCAGATTAAATAAATTATGTTTGCTATTTAGTTTACTATCGTATTAAATAGATTATCTTTGTTGTTTAGTTTACTATATGATTAAATAGACTATGATCCTGTAAAGTTTGTTGCTTAGTTTACTATGAGATTAAATAGATTATGCTCCTGTAACAGCTCGCCAATGGCACTTAGACAAATGTAACAAAAATGCAGTATACAATCTGTTATCAGATCTCGTTTATGCCTACAGCGGCCCCATATCACCAGATGATATTTGGTAAACATTTCTTGAGACAGAAGTAAAGCTCACGTGTGCAGCTGGATTAACTACGTGAAAAGTAAGCAAAGAGAACAGTTAACCTGTATTTATTTACTCCTGCTTTATTCTCAGAGTTCACTCGTTACTGACACAGCTTCTCATATGCCTGACAGAAAAAGTTGTACACCCACACAAATAGTCAATCAACTGACTTTGTGGTTGTCGGGATTCAAGCCAGAGCCACGCGACAGAAAAATTAACTTATCCATTCAGTGCATGTGAACTAATTAGAACAGCCAACTTTCAAGTCCCTTAATCCAATCTGAACAATGCCCGCTGTGCCCAAGCACAAACATGGCTCCCCTCCCGTGCACACATTGATCACATCTGTTCCTCCCTCGTCCCGCTTTTTTTATACTTAATTTGAAGGTTTTCACACGGCAGCTTCTATATTCTATAAATCAAAATTTAACTTTGACTGGAAGATTCTGTATTTTATAAATCAAAATTTAACTTTGACTGGAAGATTCTATATTCTATAAATCAAAATTTAACTTTGACTGGAAGATTCTATATTCTATAAATCAAAATTTAACTTTGACTGGAAGATTCTATATTTTATAAATCAAAATTTAACTTTGACTGGAAGATTCTATATTCTATAAATCAAAATTACTTTGACTGGAAGATTCTATATTTTATAAATCAAAATTTAACTTTGACTGGAAGATTCTATTTCTATAAATCAAAATTTAACTTTGACTGGAAGATTCTATATTCTATAAATCAAAATTTAACTTTGACTGGAAGATTCTATATTCTATAAATCAAAATTTAACTTTGACTGGAAGATTCTATATTCTATAAATCAAAATTTAACTTTGACTGGAAGGTTCTATATTCTATAAATCAACATTCAACCTTAACTGGAAACTATTATACTCTAAGAATCAACATTCAGCTTTGACTGGAAGTTTCTATATTCCAAACCTTGTTTGAACAAAGCGCTTACATTAATTCTCATGCTTACCACATAAACTAAACTGAACAGCTATCCTTGTCGCACACTAAAATGCCACTTTAATGAACAATGTCAAAAAAGTTTTTAAACAGTCGTACTATGCTGTTTTTTTTTTCAACAAATCTGAGTGTTCCTGACGGTCAAGATATTTATGTCCTCTTATTAAAGAAAAAAAAAGCCTCTAAAGATGGTTACCAGAGAAATCTGGGAAGGTAAATAGGACCAGACATGATACTGACCACATCACACTTTCATCTACCGAAGGTCTTGGAAATACGGGCCTAACTCCGTATCCCCAATATGACTTAATGGCACATAAACCGGGATTTTACCTTTTTTTAAAAAAAAAAAATTACTAAATAAACTTTAAATTATTGTTTAATCAAGGTGACCTTCTTAACCAAAAAGTATGAGATTGGTCTGAAGTTGAAGTGTGTGACATTTTGATTGCGAAGGGTATTATTTTCAAGATTAATTTTGACATTTGATTTCGTTAAATACTGCCATGCTGATACGCCCCTTACCAGCACAGAAAGTGTGGCCTGCTGGACTGATGCACTACAAGATGGAAAACTTTCAAAAGTTATCCCCCGGTATTTCGTGCAGGGCTGTCTAGCAAGAAGGAGGCTAAACAGCTCTAGCAAGAAGGAGGCTAAACAGCTCTAGCAAGAAAGAGGCTAAACAGCTCTAGCAAGAAGGAGGCTAAACAGCTCTAGCAAGAAGGAGGCTAAACAGCTCTAGCAAGAAGGAGGCTAAATAGCTCTAGCAAGAAGGAGGCTAAACAGCTCTAGCAAGAAGGAGGCTAAACAGCTCTAGCAAGAAGGAGGCTAAACAGCTCTAGCAAGAAGGAGGCTAAACAGCTCTAGCAAGAAGGAGGCTAAACAGCTCTAGCAAGAAGGAGGCTAAACAGCTCTAGCAAGAAGGAGGCTAAACAGCTCTAGCAAGAAGGAGGCTAAACAGCTCTAGCAAGAAGGAAGCTAAACAGCTCTAGCAAGAAGGAGGCTAAACAGCTCTAGCAAGAAGGAGGCTAAACAGCTCTAGCAAGAATGAGGCTAAACAGCTCTAGCAAGAAGGAAGCTAAACAGCTCTAGCAAGAAGGAGGCTAAACAGCTCTAGCAAGAAGGAGGCTAAACAGCTCTAGCAAGAAGGAAGCTAAACAGCTAAGTCTATATATTTTTTTCATATATTTTTCGTGTTGTATCTGCTGTGTTGTTTTTGTATGTGATCCTTGAAGACGGCTTTTGCCGAAATTTGTTGTATGTCCTTCATTTATATGTACTCATCTTGCTTTCTGCAATTCTTGTTTCTGCTAGCTTTCCTCACTTTTTTTTTGTAAAACTGAACCATACACTAATCTATATCCAAACTTTAAAAAAAATTTATAAGATGAAAAAATTTAAACTTTGGTCTGTTATCAAATGGAGAAGAAAAAAAAAATCGAAACTGTGATTTGTTTTTTTTTTCACCATTGTCCAAAACAATAATCTAAACTTTTATCCGTTAACTTAATGAAAATCAAAACTCTAAACTTTGATTTATTACCATCATGAGAAATCAAAACTCTAAACTTTGATTTATTACCATCATGAGAATCAAAACTCTAAACTTTGATTTATTACCATCATGAGAAATCAAAACTCTAAACTTTGATTTATTACCATCATGAGAAATCAAAACTCTAAATATAATACCAGTACCAGAACGCCAAAACATTGTTGACGAATTTGAGAAACGACAAACCTCAACTCTCTCATATAAAACCTGCAGCAGAAAATAAAAACCACCAAGACAATGTATCCTCAGAATTCAAACGTCCTTTCTTGTAATGAAAATTACATACGCACTCTTGGTTATGGACTGGCTTTGTGTAGCAGTCATTGTCTGACTGACCTTAGGCCTCTCCGTGCAGATGGTGTTTGGCGAAATCATGGCCTTAGGCTCCTGTAGTGCCCTAGTCTCCAGTAATTTTGTTAGTCCGTCATGCTCTGTTGACAGACCACCTAGGAATGAAAGGGCTTTTGTCTCCTACAGACAGCTGTCATGGTGAGTTCAGAAAACTTGCATAAATAGTAGCTAAATGTAAATTAAAATAAACCACCAGATTTTTTTTTACCTCTTTAACTGTTCCAAATTTAAATTTACCCAGGAAAGAAAAGAACATCATAACTGGCGTGCCAGAGTAGTGAAAAGAACACCATAATTGGCGTAGCAATCTAGTGAGAAGAACACCATAACTGGCATGGCAGTCTAGTGAGAAGAACACCATAACTGGCATGGCAATCTAGTGAGAAGAACACCATAACTGGCGTGACAGTCTAGTGAGAAGAACACCATTACTTGCGTGACAGTCTAGTGAGAAGAACACCAGAACTGGCGTGATAGTCTAGTGAGAAGAACACCAGAACTGGCGTGACAGTCTAGTGAGAAGAACACCAGAACTGGCGTGGCAGTCTAGTGAGACTGATGTGCATAACAATGTCTGATAGGATATGTTACGGAAATTATTATATTCATACAGATTTTTTAGAATGGTCTGATATTTTCAACAGTCCAGATCAAATGATTTTTTACAGTATTCTCGGTCACAAATATGTCCTCAACTAGAACCCCTATGAGATTTGTGATAAGTATATCCTCAACTAGAACTCCTATGAGATTTGTGATAAGTATGTCCTCAACTAGAACTCCTATGAGATTTGTGATAAGTATGTCCTCAACTAGAACTCCTATGAGATTTGTGACAAGTATGTGCTTAACAAGAACTATGAGATCTGTGACAAGTATGTCCTCAACAAGAACTATGAGATTTGTGATAAGTATATCCTCAACTAGAACTCCTATGAGATTTGTGACACGTATGTACTTAACAAGAACTATGAGATCTGTGACAAGTATGTCCTCAACTAGAACTCCTATGAGATTTGTGACAAGTATGTGCTTAACAAGAACAATGAGATCTGTGACAAGTATGTCCTCAACAAGAACTCCTATGAGATTTGTGACAAGTGTGTGCTTAACAAGAACTCCTATGAGATCTGTGACAAGTATGTCCTCAACAAGAAGTCCTATGAGATTTGTGATAAGCATGTCTTTAATAAGAACTCCTATGAGATTTGTGATAAGTATGTCCTCAACTAGAACTCCTATGAAATTTGTGATAAGTATGTCCTTAACAAGAACTCCTATGGGATTTGTGACAAGGAAAAGATCATTTAGTAAAAGGGTGGAGGGATAATGTATTTATAGAAAAAAAAATTACGACTTTTGTTGTCGAAAAAATAGATGATATTAGCGAAGAAGATGTAAAAGATGATATATATGAGATAATGGATGAAACATCAAAGACAAATAACCATGAGAATGAGAAAAGATGGCGGAGATGAAAGGAAAGTAAGAAAGAAAGAATAATAAAGGATTTTTAGAAGGAATAGGCGAAAGCAATAAATAGAAGAAAGATGGAGAAAAACGAAGGAAGAATAAACACATTGTATTTTCAAAAGAAGAATAATTTTGGCTCTCATGCCCGTCTGATATTCTGCCTTTCCATCTCTCAAACTCTCACACCCGTCTGATATTCTGCCTTTCCATCTTTCAAACTATCAATCAAACTCAGTAATTCAGCCTCATTTTTAGTGATAGTATTACAAACATGTAAACATCAATGCTAAATATGAATTAAAAACTACTACATGTAACTTTACACCACACGTCCACCAAAACATACAAATGAAAACTAATACATGTAACTTTACATCACACATCCACCAATACACACACAATAAAAGCTAATACATGTAACTTTACTCCACACATCAACCAACATATGCAAATAAAAACTACTATATGTAACTTTACATCACGCATCCACCAATACACACAAAATAAAAACTACTACATGTAACCTTACATCATACATCCACTAATACACAAAAACAAAAACTACTACATGTACATATCCACAAATACATGCAGATAAAGAATTCTATGAAGTTATTTTACATTCTCAGACATAACTACAAAACAGAAAGCAAAAGAGAAGAAGAAGAAGAAGAAGAAAGAAGAAGAAGGTGATTATGACAAAGAAGAAAAAAGAAGAAGAAGGCGATTATGACAAAGAAGAAGAAGAAGAAGAAAGAAGAAGAAAGAAGACGAAGAAAGAAGAAGAAGAAGAAGAAGAAAGAGAAGAAGAAGAAGAAAGAAGAAGAAGGCGGTTATGACAAAGAAAAGAAGAAGAAGAAAAGAAGAAGAAGAAAAAGAGAAGAAGGCGATTATGACAAAGAAGAAGAAAAGAAGAAGAAAAGAGAAGAAGAGAAGAAGAAAGAAAGAATAAGAAGAAGAAGAAGAAGAAGAGAAGAAGAAAGAAGAAGAAGGCGATTATGACAAAGAAGAAGAAGAAGAAGAAGAAGAAGAAAAAAGAAGAAGGCGATTATGACAAAGAAGAAGAAGAAGAAGAAGAAAGAAGAAGAAGAAGAAGAAGAAAGAAGAAGAAGGCGATTATGACAAAGAAGAAGAAGAAGAAGAAGAGAAGAAGGCGATTATGACAAAGAAGAAGAAGAGAAGAAGAAGAAGAAGAAGAAGAAGGCGATTATGACAAGAAGAAGAAGAAGAAGAGAAGAAGAAGAAGAAAAGAAGAAGAAGAAGAAGAAGAGAGAAGGATTATGACAAAGAAGAAGAAGAAGAAGAAAAAAGAAGAAGAAGAAGAAGAAAGAAGAAGAAGGCGATTATGACGAAGAAGAAGAAGAAGAAGAAGGCGATTATGACGAAGAAGAAGAAGAAGAAGAAGGCGATTATGACAAAGATGGGAAATAAATTTACAGAAATTAAAGTGCTACAAATTAGAGGGAAAAAAATTAGAATATTCTTGAAGAAACATGGCGATCGAAATAGAAGTTTGCCCACAACCACATCTTGTTTTCCTGAAACATATTTAACCTTCACACAGAACTCTGCTAAAACATCAGTTGAATTAATTCACACACGCCGCCGCTAATCGCATCAGCGAAGACAATCTCAGATCAGCCAGTTCTCCTAAGACTTTCCGGTCTCATTTCTGATATGTGTAGGCAAGAATGTTGATGATTAGTCACCCTGAAGTTTAAGACCACCTTCTAATTATCATCCCGTCTGGAGATGTACGGTCGATATTTGCCAGCCGTGTGTCACTACACTTGAGCAATTAAAACGATGAACACACGGCTGTTAACCCTTTAGGGTTCAAGTCGATATCTGAGGAATTAACCCTTTAGAGTTCAAGTCGATATCTGAAGATCTCTTAACAAGAAAGAGTCGGCTGGAAGACTTTTCCCCACCAATATTTGTAGTAAAACTTCGGTTGTTTGGTCTGTAAGCACCATCACCGATTTAGATCAAGTGTTAAAATATTGTTGCTAGCTCCGAATAAAAGCAGTATGTGACAAAAATGTAATTATGGCATTACATTCAGGGGCTCTCATAATTACTTTACTTTGCTTTTTTTCCCTACTTTTCTTAATATTTTCTCTTTTTCTCTCCATCTTTCCATTTTCGTCACTGAAAGAAAAATGAATGACTCATGTATCGATGATTATCATCACCTCCTGCTTGATCCTCACTCACTGAGTCACTCATTTGATTACTTTTTCGTGCTAACTTTCTCTCATACACATTTTCACTCACTCAACACTCAGTACAAAATGCAGTAGCTCATTTGCTTTAAAAAATAAAATCATAAACACACGGGACACCCTCATATTCACTAATTCAACCAGATATGCACTTATCTATTTCATTCATGCACTCATTGAAACACCACATTGAAACCCACACTGAAACACCACATTGAAACACCACACTGAAACGCCTCACTGAAACACCACACTGAAACACCACACTGAAACGCCTCACTCAAACACCACACTGAAACACCACATTGAAACGCCTCACTGAAACACCACACTGAAACATCACACTGAAACACCACACTGAAACACCACACTGAAACACCACATTGAAACGCATCACTGAAACACCACACTGAAACACCACACTGAAACACCACACTGAAACGCCTCACTGAAACACCACATTGAAACACCACATTGAAACGCCTCACTGAAACACCACATTGAAACGCCTAACTGAAACATCACATTGAAACGCCTCACTGAAACACCACAATGAAACACCACACTGAAACACCACACTGAAACACCACATTGAAACACCACACTATACACTTTACACCCTGAGTTGTTTTGGACCACTTAACCCATGTGTCGTTCTGCGCCCTCAGGAAGCCCGCAAACCAATTTCTGCCGAGGTTTTAACAAACTGTTTACAAGGTTTTAACAAACTGTTTACAAGGTTTTAACAAACTGTTTACAAGGTTTTAACACACTGTTTACAAGAAGGTTTTAACACACTGTTTACAAGATGGGACATTCCAATCCAGACTCTCCTTTTATATATCTTCCTGCAACTATAAAAAACTAGCAGGGTGAAAGGTCACAACAGTTGAGCTTGTCTGAGAGTATTCGTCAGTTCAATCGTTACATCAACACTTGCTAATTTCTTAGTAAAAAAAAGTAATTTTTACATAATGCACTCAACCATTACTTTATAATGTCATTAATTTCCTCCGTCATTCACGAGGTCTATGTATTATTCATTCACAATTCAAACATTACCATATTATTTGATATAAACCTACCTAACGACTGTGTAGTCACATCATAAAAAAATGCATACGGAAATAACCACGTTAGTTAGTTAGTTAGTTAGTTAGTTAGTTAGTTAGTTAGTTAGTTAGTTAGTTACGTTACGTTAGTTAGTTACGTTACGTTAGTTAGTTAGTTAGTTAGTTAGTTATTAGTTACGTTACGTTAGTTAGTTAGTTAGTTAGTTAGTTAGTTAGTTAGTTACGTTACGTTAGTTAGTTAGTTAGTTAGTTAGTTAGTTACGTTACGTTAGTTAGTTAGTTAGTTAGTTACGTTACGTTAGTTAGCTAGTTAGTTAGTTACGTTACGTTAGTTAGTTCTAGTTAGTTAGTTACGTTACGTTAGTTAGCTAGTTAGTTAGTTACGTTACGTTAGTTAGCTAGTTAGTTAGTTAGTTAGTTAGTTACGTTACGTTAGTTAAGACCCTTATACACACACTCCAGACACTCTCTTAGGTGCTCTGACCTTCTCTCAAGCATCTCCTTCAGCGTACAGAGACAGGTGACACCTGCTCTTTGTTGCTTGACCATCCGTCTGGAGCTCTTCATGAATCGTTCATTCTTAGCTACCCCAAGTCTCACTCCCAGCTCCTTTATTCGTGGCAACGACACTGATTCACAGTTGTCAGTGATTCACAGCAGTCAGTGGTTCGCAGTTGTCAGTGATTCACAGCAGTCAGTGGTTCACAGTTATCAGCAATTCAAAGTAGTGATTCACAGTTGCCAGAGGCTCACAGTTGCCAGTGGCTCACATTTGTCAGTGGTGTCCATTGTTCGACCAGTTGTACCTACAGCAATTAACAGCACTTACGATCTGCTCGATCCATTGCCTTGTCTTTCCTGTATGACAGCTCAATCTGCCAGCTGGTCTTGCTCTTTCATTTCCTCTGACACCTGCATGACCTCGTACAAAATGAATGTCAGTCGATGGATCTGTGACATCTGTGCCAGTCGATGGATCTGTAACATCTGTGTCAGTCGATGGGTCTGTGACATCTGTGTCAGTCGATGGATCTGTGACATCTGTGTCAGTCGATGGATCTGCGACATCTGTGTCAATCGATGGATCTGCGACATCTGTAGAGATTCGAGCCAAGGCTACCTTAGAAAGTCAGCCTGAACTTTCTTTAGCGTGTTCATCGCATCGCTGAAGATGTACGCTTGCGTGTAGTCTTGTGGGTGGATCCAGCCCAGAGTGGTTGTCACAGCCATGGCTTCCAATGTGAGGCTGCTGTGGCAGCACAAGCACTTCTGGCACTTGGGTTGGCTGTAAAGACCCATGCACTTCTCTTGCCCCGAACCACGGACCCGTCTCTAGACCAACCAGGCAGCCCTCACACCAGCGACTTAACGGTGTCCTTGGCCTTGGCCTGGTTCGCCTGGAACTGTCAACTCTTCGTCTCTGCTGTCGGCGCTGTGATGAAACTGGCGCTCAGACATTATGTCGAAAAATTCCTTGATTATGGCGGCTTGTTCGAAGACTCTTTCTGAACCCAAGATACATCTTCCCAGCAGACTCCATCACCATAAGGACCGACTCGAGAGCTGCTCTGTTTGACCG
Organism: Achatina immaculata; assembly: GCA_009760885.1. Lineage (NCBI taxonomy): Eukaryota > Metazoa > Mollusca > Gastropoda > Stylommatophora > Achatinidae > Lissachatina > Lissachatina immaculata. The sequence goes on along the minus strand of CM019718.1, from coordinate 39,196,755 downwards.
ACTTGAAGGGCACATTGGTGTGCTACTAGATGCAGCATAAAAAAAATGGTAAGTCAGGATCATCTGCCCCAAATAACCTATGCTATTTAGCATGTCTTGCTCACCTCTGGGTCACTTGCCCTAATAACCTATGCTATTTAGCATGTCTTGCTCACCTCTGGGTCACTTGCCCTAATAACCTATGCTATTTAGCACGTCTTGCTCACCTCTGGGTCACTTGCCCTAATAACCTATGCTATTTAGCATGTCTTGCTCACCTCTGGGTCACTTGCCCTAATAACCTATGCTATTTAGCATGTCTTACTCACCTCTGGGTCACTAGCCACAATAACCTATGCTACTTAGCATGTCTTGCTCACTTTTGGGTCTCTTGTACCGATAATCTCCTCCATGAAACAGTCACCTTCGTCCCAGGCAGCGTGTCTCAGATAAGAATATAACAGAAATAATCCACAGTTCCAAGTCAGTCACTGAACTAAATGATGGTCCGGAAATAAATAATTCTACTTCAGCATTTCAATTTCGCTTCATTTTAAAATCGACTTTTTTCTTGGCGGGAAGGGGGGGGGGTCCCCCTGTTTGTTTTTTTTTCCTTGTTTTTTCGTAAAACACCCCCACCCCCACGCAAATTACACGATGGTCGGTGTGACATCTGTAATGACCTTTTCGAAAATGTCATTTCAAACAGGAGATTTGTAAGCGAGAAAGGATGGAGAGAGTACATGTAAGCAGGAGAGAATGGAGAGAGTATATATGAGAGGGTTAATTAATATTAAAGAAGAAAGCAGTACAGAAGAACAAGTAAAAATACCAGGATACGCTGATGACATCGACCTGGTGGAGGAAACTATGCAAGAAGTCATCAACACCTGCATACACCTAAGAGATAATGAATGAATAATCTTTATTTTTCAAGGGTAAAGAATTGGGCACGCAGGCCCGTCTTACATTCTGCCCTTCATCACTCCATCTTTCATTCTTCCCACACACTTGACCTCGTACAAAAATGAATGTCAGTCGATGGATCTGTGACATCTGTGCCAGTCGATGGATCTGTAACATCTGTGTCAGTCGATGGGTCTGTGACATCTGTGTCAGTCGATGGATCTGTGACATCTGTGTCAGTCGATGGATCTGCGACATCTGTGTCAATCGATGGATCTGCGACATCTGTAGAGATTCGAGCCAAGGCTACCTTAGAAGTCAGCCTGAACTTTCTTTAGCGTGTTCATCGCATCGCTGAAGATGTACGCTTGCGTGTAGTCTTGTGGGTGGATCCAGCCCAGAGTGGTTGTCACAGCCATGGCTTCCAATGTGAGGCTGCTGTGGCAGCACAAGCACTTCTGGCACTTGGGTTGGCTGTAAAGACCCATGCACTTCTCTTGCCCCGAACCACGGACCCGTCTCTAGACCAACCAGGCAGCCCTCACACCACGACTTAACGGTGTCCTTGGCCTTGGCCTGGTTCGCCTGGAACTGTCAACTCTTCGTCTCTGCTGTCGGCGCTGTGATGAAACTGGCGCTCAGACATTATGTCGAAAAATTCCTTGATTATGGCGGCTTGTTCGAAGACTCTTTCTGAACCCAAGATACATCTTCCCAGCAGACTCCATCACCATAAGGACCGACTCGAGAGCTGCTCTTTTGACCGACTTGAAGGGCACATTGGTGTGCTACTAGATGCAGCATAAAAAAAATGTAAGTCAGGATCATCTGCCCCAAATAACCTATGCTATTTAGCATGTCTTGCTCACCTCTGGGTCACTTGCCCTAATAACCTAGCTATTTAGCATGTCTTGCTCACCTCTGGGTCACTTGCCCTAATAACCTATGCTATTTAGCACGTCTTGCTCACCTCTGGGTCACTTGCCCTAATACCTATGCTATTTAGCATGTCTTGCTCACCTCTGGGTCACTTGCCCTAATAACCTATGCTATTTAGCATGTCTTACTCACCTCTGGGTCACTAGCCACAATAACCTATGCTACTTAGCATGTCTTGCTCACTTTTGGGTCTCTTGTACCGATAATCTCCTCCATGAAACAGTCACCTTCGTCCCAGGCAGCGTGTCTCAGATAAGAATATAAACAGAAATAATCCACAGTTCCAAGTCAGTCACTGAACTAAATGATGGTCCGGAAATAAATAATTCTACTTCAGCATTTCAATTTCGCTTCATTTTAAAATCGACTTTTTTCTTGGCGGGAAGGGGGGGGGGTCCCCCTGTTTGTTTTTTTTTTTTTTTTCCTTGTTTTTTCGTAAAACACCCCCACCCCCACGCAATTACACGATGGTCGGTGTGACATCTGTAATGACCTTTTCGAAAATGTCATTTCAAACAGGAGATTTGTAAGCGAGAAAGGATGGAGAGAGTACATGTAAGCAGGAGAGAATGGAGAGAGTATATATGAGAGGGTTAATTAATATTAAAGAAGAAAGCAGTACAGAAGAACAAGTAAAAATACCAGGATACGCTGATGACATCGACCTGGTGGAGGAAACTATGCAAGAAGTCATCAACACCTGCATACACCTAAGAGATAATGAATGATAATCTTTATTTTTCAAGGGTAAAGAATTGGGCACGCAGGCCCGTCTTACATTCTGCCCTTCATCACTCCATCTTTCATTCTTCCCACACACTTGATTTAGTACAAAAATACAAATTAAATTAGTAAAAACATATCAAAAGAGTGTAAGATTTAACTACTACATTCAAGTAAAAGAGAAGAAGTAATTAACCTAATAAATAGCACTCACGCACACATACACCCGCAGACATATACATAAATAAAAATATATTGTAAATACAGATCTTCTGTATATAGCACTGTATATAGCACTGTATATAGCACTGTATATAGCACTGTATATAGCACTGTATATAGCACTTAAGTGGGCTTGACCATTAATCAAGATAAGACAGAGTATATGAAGATATTAAGAGACCAGAGGCAGAATGATCCAGATTAGATACATGTTGGAGATATGATTATTATGAAAACATACATCAAAATAAAGGACAGAAAAAAAGTAAGGAAGAAAATAGTCTAGACTACGTGATAGAGAAGAAGAAGAAATATTTATACACGTAGAAATGAAGAAATGAAACACCATAAACGAAAAACCTGGCTCACCTGTTTACTGGAGGACGACTGTGAGAGAAGAAAGTACCAAGATGTTTTTTATATCTGAGACAGTCTACCAAGAGTGTTTGTTATATCTGAGACAGTCTGCCAAGAGTGTTTGTTATATCTGAGACAATCTGCCAAGAGTGTTTGTTATATCTGAGACAATCTGCCAAGAGTGTTTGTTATATCTGAGACAATCTGCCAAGAGTGTTTGTTATATCTGAGACAATCTGCCAAGAGTATTTGTTATATCTGAGACAATCTGCCAAGAGTGTTTGTTATCTGAGACAGTCTGGCAAGAGTGTTTGTTATATCTGAGACAATCTGGCATGAGTGTTTGTTATATCTGAGACGATCAGCCGAGAGTGTTTGTTATATCTGAGACAGTCAGCCAGAGTGTTTGTTATATCTGAGACAATCTGGCAAGAGTGTTTGTTATATCTGAGACAGTCTGGCAAGAGTGTTTGTTATATCTGAGACAATCTGTATGCCTGAATAAATCTGCGTCTACTTAAAAAAAAAACCCGTAAGCAGACTAGTTCTCCATTTGGCCGGTGTATCGCCAGTCCTTTCTAGGCCTGGCTGCAGACGAAAACAAAAGGAGATAAGCAGACAGAAAAAGTGGAGGTAGACAATGCTGTATCAGAAACGTGGCGCAGTTGTTAGAGCCGGCAATCCAGACAGGTTATATCTCTTTGCCACGTCTTCGTTGTGCTCTTCGTACAAAGTGGTTGCAGTTCCTTCGAGTTTTGGCGTGGAACAATGCCGGTGGAGTCGTGGAACAATGCCGGTGGAGTCGTGGAACAATGCCGGTGGAGTTGTGGAACAATGCCGGCGGAGTCGTGGAACAATGCCAGCGGAGTCGTGGAACAATGCCAGTGGAGTTGTGGAACAATGCCGGTGGAGTTGTGGAACAATGCCGGTGGAGTTGTGGAACAATGCCGGTGGAGTTGTGGAACAATGCCGGTGGAGTTGTGCAAGGTGGAGTCGTGGAACAGTGCCGAAGGACTAATAGAACACTTGCTCCTGGAGCAATACTGACAGGTTTTTCAAGTCTATCGAGAAACATGATTTTTAAAAAATCCACTCTGGGACTTTGAACAAATCACTCTTCCAACTTCCTATCCGACATGTGTGAACGTGCTTCAAGATCACCATGACACCGAATGCAAAGAACACCGGATTTCATTTCACAGAGTTCAAAAACAAATAAGAAGAAACAGATGGTGTAGAATGGAACAGATTTCTGGGAAAAGAATGTAGAAACGCATTACAAAATCCTTTACCATTTGTCAAGTTGGGAGAATAGCAAGAAATATTCATTATTAAAAAAGAAAAGAGAGAGAAGATCCACGAGAGACAATGTTGCTCTTGACACATTAGACCCTGCTCGAGAGATAAGTTGAAAAAATGAAGGAAACTATCGCGGAATGACAGATTTTACGAGTGAGTGCACAGGCCATGAGATTACAACGAGCCACAATGTATCTTTACACCGCGCATGTTTCTAGACACAGAGCAAATGATGGGTTTCACATAACAATTCCATGTTCGACTCTGTTAGGACAACGGATCTCAGAACAAAAACTCATCCATGTTCTAGGTTATTTTAGAACCCACATTCTAAGATTTCTTTTAAAGATGTATCCCAGGTTCTTGATGATTGTTCAGGTCTAGATACATTTCAGTTCTTTTTCCTGGCATTCTTAAGATAATGAGAATTCAAGACAGGCAGTTACACACAGAAAGGCAAAGACATGAAGTGATTTTTCAGTTTACGAATGGCAATCGTTTTAACAAGCATGTACAGAGACAGGCATGCACTAAAATTCTTTCCATTAAATGTTGTTTTCTGGTGCTTTCGTATTTCTTGTTGCATGAGCTGTCTTATGTTTACAGATTCTCAGCCCAGCGCATTATTTAACTTGTCAAGCGTTTGTTGCTACACTGCCTTCTGGCGCCTCTTCATCGCGTAGCTCTTGTCTGTCATCATATTATAGCAGATGATCACAGTTTTCTTTCAGGAGCATATTTACAAGATCCTGATTCAGCGATCACACACTTCGCGATCCCAATTCCACTGTTCAAACTATTCAACCCTGATACCACAAACTTGATTTCATAAATTCATATTCCATAATCCTGGCTCCATCAACCTGATTCTGCTATCCTGACCGAAGTACAATGTTCACGAGAATACAGTATTTAGAAGCGTCAGTGAAGTGTCATCAAAGTCTAAGCGTCAGTGAAGTGTCATCAAAGTCTAAGCGTCACTGAAGTGTCATCAAAGTCTAAGCGTCACTGAAGTGTCATCAAAGTCTAAGCGTCAGTGAAGTGTCATCAAAGTCTAAGCGTCATTGAAGTGTCATCAAAGTCTAAGCGTCAGTGAAGTGTAATCAAAGTCTAAGAGCTAGAGCAGCACCAGAAAACGAAATCTTTGTCTAGTTTTTCATTATACATTATCGTATACAGTCGCATCAAAGACTAATCTCATTGTGTAGTCGAAGACAATGTAATCTATCTCTCTCTGTTCAGAATTCACCAGATCCAAAACACTGATCCAAAACACCAAAACCATAATAAGACCAGCCGTGATGTATGGATCAGAACGTGGAGTACAATAAAGAAAGATGAACAACAAATGCAGATCTTTGAGAACAAGATCTTAAGAAGAATCTTTGGACCCATAAGGATACCAACAGTGGAGAATGGAGAGATAGGGAAAAAAAACTTAACGGCTTATTTAAATCCCAACGAATTATAAATGTCTTGAAATTGAACAGACTACGCTGGCTGGGCCACGTAGAAAATGGAAGAGAACAGACAAACGAAATGATATGCACAAGAGATGAAAGAACACCAAGGGCTAGACCAAGACAGAGATGGAAAGACAACACAGAAGCGGATATACAAGAAATTGATGTCACCAACTGGAGAGAGAAGATTAGGAATAGAGAAGAATGGAGGCCAACTTTATCTGCAGCAATGAGCTGTATTGGCTCGGAAAGCTGAAGAAGAAGAAGAACTTGATAAAAGAAGACTGAACCCTCGCAATGATTTGAAATCATTCGGTACAATATCCAGGCAGATGAGACATCAGAAAACACAAAACCATATTTACGCTTCTTATCTTTTTATTTCAAGATCTCATTCACAGAAATTTTAGCGCTTATCTCCCTTATCATGCATTTTCGAACATCTATTTGTATGCGATCAATTATACATACATACCCATACACATACATGCACAGATTCATTTACACACAAATATATGCATATATAAATATACACGGTGGTATCGGAAAGTTCCCCGACTGTTTTTGTCATCACTGTACAGTTCGACAAATGCATAAGGGACACTGAAGGTCATTGCTCCCAAAGTCTGCTGAGCCATCTGTCATGTGGCGCCGTACTGTCTACATGTGTTTGTTTGTACACACGGTTTCGTTGCCCTTTGTTAGATCGCTTTACACTTTGTACACACGGTTCTGTGGCCCTTTGTTAGGACCGCTGTACGTTTTTGTGCACACGGTTTTGTGGCCCTTTGTTAGATCGTTCTACACTTTGTACACACGGTTCTGTGGCCCTTTGTTAGGACCATTCTACGTTTTGTACACACGGTTTTGTGGCCCTTTGTTAGGACCGCTGTACGTTTTGTACACACGGTTTTGTGGCCCTTTGTTAGGACCGTTCTACGTTTTGTACACACGGTTTTGTGGCCCTTTGTTAGGACCGCTCTCCGTTCGTTACAAAGTTACCAAATGTGAACGTGTTTGATTCAAACTTTGAGTGAAGCTCACTGATGCTTCTTCAGGCTTTGGGCGAAGATTCTTTAGATCTAACACAGGTCTTTGAGTGACAGGTGCGTTTTCAAGGTCGGCCGTGTGTCTTTTCAAGACGGTGAGCATACAAGGAGATCAATCACCAGGAAACACCAGAAAATGTGGAAAGTTCAAGAACTCATCCACCAGGATGTCGTTGAGTAATCTGTCAGTTTTGTCACGTGGCTGGAGTCAGTTATGGAGTCTGCCAGGAGATTCTCACGAAAGAACTGAACATAGATCGTGGTGATGCCACATTTGTTCCCCCGGCTCTTGAAACTCGACCTGAGGCAGTGAAGTCTTGACGTGTGCCTGGAGTTTCGTGAGATGCCTAACGACGACCCAGTTTTCATCTCTGTGATCATCACGGGTGATAAAATTTGAATTTACAGCGACGATCAAAAGGCACAAGAGTCGTAGCAGCGAAAGAGCCCGCAGACATCAAGACTGCGGAAGGCGTGGCGGATACGGAGAGCAACCAAAAGCATCTCTCTCTCTTTCTCTCTCTTTTTCTCTCTCTCTCTCTTCTCTCTCTTTCTCTTTCTCTCCTCTCTTTCTTTCTCTCTCTCTTTGTTCATAGAATTTTGTCGCACAATACTCCGCCCTACTTGTGGCCATTGTTTACGTCCAGCATTAAACAATGCCAACATTTAAGAAACTGTCTTCTTCTTAAACCTAGGCTAGATCTGTACAAGAAAAGCCTTGCATATTCTGCAGTACAGCTCTGGAACACCCTCCCCTACCATATAAATCCATTAGTAATACTTCATCCTTTAATTCAAGCCTGTCTGAGTATTTATTTGCTTGTAATTAAATGCCTTCATAGAATGTCTAATAGTCTCTTATACTATGACTCGTCAGTCGAGTTCTGCTCTGAAAGACAAAGTTCTAAACGTAAGTTCTAAACGTAAAGTTCTAAACGTAACTTGCTAGATCTTGTTGTCTTATCTTCTATCTCCCTTTAACTGCGAGCTGGTGTTTTTTTGCAGCCGATGCTGTAGAGATGTTGAGGCACAGCATCGTATCGGCGTGGGAGCGGGTTATGGGAGCTATATTTTCAGTCCCGTAATACAGCTAAAAAGCAGGAGGTTTCCAATGCTTCTTTAGTAGACTCCACCACCATGGGGATTATGGTGATCCCTGCCCCGTTAGCCAGGCTAGGCCTGTTACTGGGGATGCCACGGAAGGTGGGACAGGGTCTTGATCAGCTAGGTTCGCTAACCCTGACGCTGGCATATCAGCTATGGGTCACTAACCCTGACATTGGCATATCAGCTATGGGTCACTAACCCTGACATTGGCATATCAGCTATGGGTCGCTAACCCTGACATTGACATATCAGCTAGGTTCGCTAACCCTGACGCTGGCATATCAGCTATGGTCGCTAACCCTGACATTGACATATCAGCTATGGTCACTAACCCTGACATTGGCATATCAGCTATGGGTCACTAACCCTGACATTGGCATATCAGCTATGGGTCGCTAACCCTGAAGCTGGCATATCACTATGGGTCGCTGGTTGCCTCATCGGACTGGAGTCTTCACTCCCGTTAGATCGTGCCAGAAAATATCTTAGTAAATGCAGTAGAGCACTGTTAGAAGAACTTCATTGAAAATGTTTGTGTGTTATGTGTGCGCCATCTTGTTAGATTAGTTATGAGGTATGTCTCATGTAGTTCATTTTCCTATGTTTGTGAATATAATAGTTTCACTTTGCAATATATATAATATATATATATATATATATATCTATATAATATAATGCATTTTATACTTGTATTAAATCGAGTGTGCGGGAAGAATGAAGATGGAGTGATAAGGGCAGTATTTAAGACGGGCCCGTGGACCCATTTTCTACACCCTTTAAAATAAAGATTATTCATTCATTCTCTCTCTCTTCTCTCTCTGTCTCTCTGTCTCTCTCTTCTCTCTCTGTCTCTCTCTCTCTTC
>CM019718.1:38336422-38538922 GCA_009760885.1 Achatina immaculata | reverse complement strand
TCCAGGTGTAGTCTACCCTTCTGATCTCTGCTTCTTCTATCTGTCTCCAGGTGTAGTCTACTCTTCTGATCTCTGCTTCTTCTTATCTGTCTCAGGTGTAGTCTACCCTTCTGATCTCTGCTTCTTCTTATCTGTCTCCAGGTGTAGTCCACCTTTCCGACCTCTGGTTCTTTTATCTGTCTCCAGGTATAGTCTATCTTTCTGATCTCTGCTTCTTCTATCTGTCTCCAGGTATAGTCTACCTTTATGATCTCTGCTTCTTCTATCTGTCTGCAGGTGTAGTCTACCTTTCTGATGTCTGCTTCTTCTTATCTGTCTCCAGGTGTAGTCTACCTTTCTGATGTCTGCTTCTTCTATCTGTCTCCAGGTATAGTCTACATTTATGATCTCTGCTTCTTCTATCTGTCTCCAGGTGTAGTCTAGCTTTCTGATGTCTGCTTCTTCTATCTGTCTCCAGGTGTAGTCTACCTTTCTGATGTCTGCTTCTTCTATCTGTCTGCAGGTGTAGTCCACCTTTCTGATGTCTGCTTCTTCTATCTGTCTCCAGGTGTAGCCTACCTTTCTGATCTCTGCTTCTTCTTATCTGTCTCAAGGTGTAGTCTACCCTTCTGATCTCTGCTTCTTCTATCTATCTCCAGGTATAGTCTACATTTATGATCTCTGCTTCTTCTATCTGTCTCCAGGTGTAGTCTACCTTTCTGATCTCTGCTTCTTCTATCTGTCTCCAGGTGTAGCCTACCTTTCTGATCTCTGCTTCTTCTTATCTGTCTCCAGGTGTAGTCTACCCTTCTGATCTCTGCTTCTTCTATCTGTCTCCAGGTGTAGTCTACCCTTCTGATCTCTGCTTCTTCTTATCTGTCTCAGGTGTAGTCTACCTTTCTGATGTCTGCTTCTTCTTATCTGTCTCCAGGTGTAGTCCACCTTTCCGACCTCTGGTTCTTTTATCTGTCTCCAGGTATAGTCTACCTTTATGATCTCTGCTTCTTCTATCTGTCTGCAGGTGTAGTCTACCTTTCTGATGTCTGCTTCTTCTTATCTGTCTCCAGGTGTAGTCTACCTTTCTGATGTCTGCTTCTTCTATCTGTCTCCAGGTATAGTCTACATTTATGATCTCTGCTTCTTCTTATCTGTCTCCAGGTGTAGTCTACCTTTCTGATGTCTGCTTCTTCTATCTGTCTGCAGGTGTAGTCTACTGTTCTGATCTCTGCTTCTTCTATCTGTCTCCAGGTGTAGTCTACCTTTCTGATGTCTGCTTCTTCTATCTGTCTCCAGGTGTAGTCTAGCTTTCTGATGTCTGCTTCTTCTTATCTGTCTCCAGGTGTAGTCTACCTTTCTGATGTCTGCTTCTTCTATCTGTCTGCAGGTATAGTCTACCTTTATGATCTCTGCTTCTTCTATCTGTCTCCAGGTGTAGTCTACCTTTCTGATGTTGCTTCTTCTATCTGTCGCAAGGTGTAGTCTACTGTTCTGATCTCTGCTTCTTCTATCTGTCTGCAGGTGTAGTCCACCTTTCTGATGTCTGCTTCTTCTATCTGTCTGCAGGTGTAGTCCACCTTTCTGATCTCTGCTTCTTCTATCTGTCTCCAGGTGTAGTCCACCTTTCTGATGTCTGCTTCTTCTATCTGTCTCCAGGTGTAGTCCACCTTTCTGATGTCTGCTTCTTCTATCTGTGTCCAGGTGTAGTCTACCTTTCTGATGTCTGCTTCTTCTATCTGTCTCCAGGTGTAGTTTACCTTTCTGATGTCTGCTTCTTCTATCTGTCTGCAGGTGTAGTCCACCTTTCTGATGTCTGCTTCTTCTATCTGTCTGCAGGTGTAGTCCACCTTTCTGATCTCTTTTTCTTCTGTCTGTCTGCAGGTGTAGTCCACCTTTCTGACCTCTGCTTCTTCTATCTGTCTCCAGGTGTAGTCTAGCTTTCTGATGTCTGCTTCTTCTATCTGTCTCCAGGTGTAGTCCACCTTTCTGATCTCTTTTTCTTCTATCTGTCTGCAGGTGTAGTCCACCTTTCTGATCTCTGCTTCTTCTATCTGTCTCCAGGTGTAGTCTAGCTTTCTGATCTCTGCTTCTTCTATCTGTCTGCAGGTGTAGTCCACCTTTCTGATCTCTGCTTCTTCTATCTGTCTCCAGGTGTAGTCTGCCTTTCTTATCTCTGCTTCGCCAGGTGTTTCTATGTCTTCCTTGTTTTCTATTTTCCCTGGGGATTCCAGGTGAGAGCCTGTCTGGTTATGTTAATGGTAAGCTTTTGAACTGTATGTACATTATCATTTCCTTCGCCTACAAATATCTCGTCTGTTTTTTTTAATATAGAAGATGATCTCTCAAGATTTCAGCTTTGTCACCGTAACTCCGGAGGACATATCTTTGCCTTCGGCTGTTCCTAGACATTCTTGCTTGATGTTTTCCTCTGACATCCCTGACCCATGCAGGTCAAGGTTGAGCTGGTTCCTATTTTAAAATTTTAAACAAGTTTTGTTTCAGTCTGAACAGGACTTTTTAACAAGTTTTGTTTCAGTCTGAACCGGACTTTTTAACAAGTTTTGTTTCAGTCTGAACCGGACTTTTTAACAAGTTTTGTTTCAGTCTGAACCGGACTTTTTAACAAGTTTTGTTTCAGTCTGAACCGGACTTTTTGAAATAAGTTGATATATTCTTTTCTGCCATAGCTCTTCATTTCTGATATTATCTGGCCGTCTAACCTTATGTTAGTTATGTATAAATACTTTAGTACTTGTGTTTCCACACACTTCCGATTTCCCGTATTTTCGCTCTAGGTTCCATCTGCATCGGAGAACAGCTTCTGAAGTAGCTCCACACATCAGACCACCATGAGAAGTTAAATCAGCAAAGATCAAGCAGTGTCAGCATAAGTAACGGGATCCAATCTCTTTAACATTTTCTGTAAACATTTGGTCTAAATAGAAACTGTTTTATCGTCTATAAACCTAGGAGTTTCTGTTCTCCTGAGAAGACGTTCTAGATCTATTCTGTCTCTACCCATCCTTTACTCCGAGACGATGTTCTAGATCTTTTCTGTCTGTACACATTCTTTACTCCGAGAAGATATTCTAGATCTTTTCTTTCTCTACACATCCTTTACCCTGAGAAGATGTTCTAGATCTTTTCTGTCTCTACACATCCTTTACTCCGAGAAGATATTCTAGATCTTTTCTGCACAAAAATAATTCTATAACCTGATCGCATTTGGGAAGTCACCCAAGCAAATTCTTTCTAATGATTCTAACCTAAAAGTGCAGGCACATGATAGTAATTTCATGCACTTGATGAATATTTGAGTACTAAGTTTATGCAAAGACTAATACCAAGCACGCCAACGCCTACAACAGCCACGATAAACCCTGGATCAGGTCTATCTAGAGCTTCCAATTCATTTACAGGACATTTTGGGACTCGCTGATACAAGGCCAGTGTTGACACATTGTCTCGTACAAACAGCGAATACATGGCTCTTGAATTATTTATCTGCGGGCTAACAAATGCCCAGATCTGTGCCCGTGGAGTGTCGCCAAGCAATCAGGGGCCGGTATCTAGATTGCTTTTTTGTTTTCAGTCAGGGGCGATAATTGGTAGCGTGTGAAATTCCAGAAGATAGATAGATAGATAGACAGACAGACAGACAGACAGACAGATAGATAGATAGATAGATAGATAGATAGATAGATAGATAGATAGATAGATAGCGAAAGGTGTCATATTCATAATCTGATCATAAGGTGGTGTCATGATGAGAAGTCCAGAAGACAGCATCCGTCAATCTCTATTTTCATATCTTATCACACTTCGTGACTCTATATTTGATCTTCTACAACTTTTTAGACACACAAGGATAAGAAATTCGAAGAAAAAAATTAAATAGCCAAATCATTATTTCTCCTCAGGGGGTCGAGCGACAGTCGGACATCTTCTACAGGATATTTCACAATGTTCAAATCTGCTCTGTTCGCAGAATATTTTTCTGTGTGTGAGTAAATATTTTCAATATATTACTCAACGCTGCAAGAGAAATAAATACTCACGTCAAGTACTGGCTGTGAGATACTGCAGAATCAGGGCAGTGGGACACCTGGTTTGTTGACAAACTACAATCTCCGAATGCTTCGTGACATTATCTGTCATGAAAACAATGTCTTAAGCAATGTCCTCTAACTCTTCTGATATTTGCATGAGATTTCCCCAGACTTTAAGGAAAATCACAGCAGCGATTCCAGGTAAAGGTAATTGACCCAAATATTTCTTTTTCAGTTACATGTTAAAATTATTCTTCTTCCACGTGAAGGTAAATTTGCAAACAATATTGATGGTGCATTATATGTAGAGAGAGTGATTATTTTTACACGTAGGCTAAAGTATTTGTGAAGTAAATTAACAAGATTTAATTTGCGAAGTGGCTTTCTCTGAGGAAATTAATAGGAGGAGCGATCAAGAAGAAAGAATTGGCGAAGGAAGCTGGATTTTGCACGACTGCTAGAAGGAAACTGGGAATTTAGCGAGACTACAAGAAGGAATGTGTGAATTTAGCAAGACTACAAAAAGGAACTTTGGATTTAACAAGACTACAAGAGGGAAAGTGGATTTAGGAAGGTTACAAGAAGGAAGGTGGGATTTAGCAAAGACTGCAAGAAGGAAAGTGGGATCTGGCAAGAATACAAGAAGGAAAGAGGGATTTAGCAGAAGAAGAATGGTGGATTTAAAGATAGATTTTGAGTCAGTCTACCAGCGTGTCCCCTGTTAAGTAAGTTCTATTATCCACACTTCCCCCCACCCCAACCCAATCCTTCCCTTCCCCTTACCCCGAAAAATGAAAGGACGACACAAACACTTTAGAATCACAGACAAAATATGACCTTAGTAACACATAAAATGACACCGGAAAATGGTCTCGAGCATCTGATGAGAGTGATAATGATTGTTTCTTCAGTAAATTCTCTCCTTGATGAACAGACTCAGTTAAGTTCCATGGATGGGCATAAAAAATGAAGAGGGCAGATTGTAATGTGGCATGCTTTCTTGAATGACTTTCTGAACTGTTCTTTGACAGTTAGTCCTGCTGCTGCTGCTGATGATGATGATGATATGATGATGATGATTTTTTTCAAATATTTCCAGTGATTACATAATACAGTAAGTGTCCTATTTTGGGGGTCGTACTACTGTGGTTTTTAGCAAGGGCCATCACAACGAAAAGACAACTTGGATCCAAACCAAATTTGTCAGCAGCCTGTTGCGACAGCCTGTTCTTGAGAAGCTTTTAGAGAAAGTGAGATATATCATGTAGGCGAACTTTGATTCTCAACTTTTTTTCTTCTGGGCGAAAATTAGCTTTGCTCTATGGATAAAATGCCAAGACCTTCTCCGTACGTAGATCTGTAAGATGACCACCCATGCCATAGAAGACTTTACTGGAGAGTTCTAGAAGAGTCAGTTACATAAATCTTCTGGGCCTGCTCTCTTCATAATTTCGTACACACCAACACTGGTTACACGCCAACACTGGTTACACGCCAGCACTGGTTACACGCCAACACTGGGATGTCCCTATGTAGCTGAACGTAAGATGTACCAGAATCTCACAGCCAAAACAAAAAAATATATTCAGACAGGGCCAGCTCACAGCAGGTTTCCTGACAGCTCTGCAGACAAACCACATCACACCGTCCACTTATCATGGTCGGCTTGAAGGCGACAAGAACGCCACGACTCCTAGAACTATGTATGGTCCACCGCACTGCGACCAACACCTCCTTGCATATAAATCCCAAGCGACAGGTGTCATACTAATAATCTGATCACAAGACGGTGTCATGATGAGAAGTCCAGAACAAGCTGACCTGGTGACGATCCCCAAGACAAGGCGTCTCGATCACAGCCCCCAAACAAAAGTTGTCATGATGACATTCTCTGTACAAAGTACGTTGATGACAGTAGCAGCACAGTGTCACGATGACAATATAAGCACAAATTGTCACGATGACTACCACAAGATGTCATGATGGCAACCCTTATACAAGGAATCACGATGACAACCCCGAACATAGTGTGTCATATTGCCAACCCCAACACGAAGTGTCATGATGACAACCCCCCTAACACAATGTATCACACGACAAACCCAAGACCAGATGTCATGGTGACACCTAAAAACACAATGTGTCACGACGACAACCAGAAAGCACAAGTTGCCCTTGACGTTGTCTCTGTCCAAACATTGACACTAACTGCATGCGACTCTTGTCCATCATACCGCAGTGTACCAGGCACAGATCACTCTCCCAGCGGAACTGGACATAGTTCTGAGGACACTTCTCAGGACAGCTACAATATCTCAACGACCAGAACTGCCTAGCGCCTCGTGTTCTGCGCTGTTCGGGTGTTCTATTTTGCTGGAAAATTTTCTTCCTATGTTTTTAAATTACCCAAAATTAAAGAAATCCCCACCCCCCCCCCCCAAGCTTAAATCTCAGCACTGCAAGTTGGAGATCAATGTTTAACAGCAGAGAAAACATACAAAGTGTTGACATTTTGGTTAATTTTCTTCGGCAGTCTTACCATCCATAAGCTGTTATAATTGCACAAACTACCACTTCACTTTCTGTAACTGTTGGCAACCGCAGACACAAAATTGTGTACATTCTACAACTTCATCGCCGTTCACAAATGTGAGATGAGCAGCCATAATTGCGCAATCTGGGAGGTTCTGGCGGGGGTTCTCAGACTCTGATACCCAGGATACTTAAGTGTCACTAAAGTAAACATGTGACACTGGTCTGCTATTACGAAAACCCTCCAGCGTGGCACTGGATTGTCCGTCATCCATCATTTTGTTGTTTTCAGACATCGTGTATTTTTATTTTTAAAATATATTTGGTCACCATGTATTTGTAAAAGATATTTGGTTACCTTCATTAGCACATCTAGACTGTACAAAGTTCTGTAAACGTAGAGAAAAATTATATGACCTTCGGATAATGTGTGTGGAACAGCTTTTTCTTTCTTTCTTTTAAATGCGGTTTCTTTATTTATGTTTGCTCGTAAAAGTGTAATAGAAAGAACTGAAATAGGTTTGTTTGTTTGTTCGAATTCCTTTTTGTTTTGTTGTGCTTCTAATTCTCTGAGTATCAGAGGGTTAATACTGCCTGAGTTTATTCTGATGCTATCATCTGAAATGTTTTAATAATGCAACAATGAAACGCCAATATAAAGTTTTAAATAACATTACCATAAACATAAGAGTTACATTTTCATTTCTTTTCCCATACTTTTTAGGTAGTTTAAAGGTAGCATCTTAGTAAAATACTTCGTGAACTTATAGATGTAGAGTCACTGAGCAGATGAAGATCATAGCATTTGTTCCAAGTTAACGCTAATCTGCATCATAATTATGAAGGCCAGAGACAGACTTTCGACCAGACAGTACAGATATTTAACATACTCTCCTCCAACCAGCAAGATCACGAGCCAGACAGTAGAGATATTTAACACACTCCCCTCCAACCAGCAAGATCACGAGCCAGACAGTAGAGATATTTAACACACTCCCCTCCAACCAGCAAGATCACGAGCCAGACAGATATTTTTCCTCATTTTGGGAGTTTGGCAGAATTCCGAGAATTTAGCAGGATAACGTTTTTTTTTTGTGTCCCCTGATGTATTCACGTAAAGTGGAATACATTTTTTTTCCTGGCACAAACGCCAGGTCTTTTTTGTGTGAGTGTGTTTGTATTTTTGTTATGAATGAGTCAAAGAAATTAGACTTTTTGCTGAAAGTGGGAAATACGATTTTCATTTTTGAGTACAAACTGCCGTTGTGATGACTAACTCCTCGGGCACACCAGATAAAGATGGCAAGATCTTGATTGCAGAACTGTGTAAACTGTCCCATGCTGTGACAAGTCATCAGGCATACTTCAGTGTTGATTGTTGAGTAAGTGTTGACACAGAAATATATTCAGTGTTGATTGTTGAGTAAAAGTTGACACAGGAATATATTCAATGTTGATTGTTGAGTAAAAGTTGACACAGAAATATATTCAGTGTTGATTGTTGAGTAAAAGCTGACACAGAAATATATTCAGTGTTGATTGTTGAGTAAAAGCTGACACAGAAATATATTCAGTGTTGATTGTTGAGTAAAAGTTGACAGAGGAATATATTCAGTGTTGATTGTTGAGTAAAAGTTGACACGGGAATATATTCAGTGTTGATTGTTGAGTAAAAGTTGACACAGAAATATATTCAGTGTTGATTGTTGAGTAAAAGTTGACAAAGAAATATTCAGTGTTGATTGTTGAGTAAAAGTTGACAAAGAAATATTCAGTGTTGATTGTTGATTAAAAGCTGACAAATATTCAGTGACTGGTTGGTAGTGAAAAGTGTAGAATTAGGAACAACAGAAGCAGAAGTTGTATGTGGAAATTCTTTTGCACTGTTTTCTGGACAAAAACCTGTGGAGACTATCAAAGAGTATGGGCTTGGCCATTTCAGTACCAGCTGATGCTTCAAAGAAGAGTGTAACGAGATGTTTCCCAGTACTTCTGCCACACTTTCAGTGCTCATTGGTCACGTGACTACCACATGCAACTGCAAATATTTTGTTAAACTACAAGATAGTCACTCTAAGCATGATCTATAATATAGTCACTCTAAACATGATCTACAAGATTGTCACTCTAAGCATGATCTACAAGATAGTCACTCTAAGCATGATCTACAAGATAGTCACTCTAAGCATGATCTACAAGATAGTCACTCTAAGCATGATCTACAAGATAGTCACTCTAAGCATGATCTACAAGATAGTCACTCTAAGCATGATCTACAAGATTATCACTCTAAGTATGATCTACAAGATAGTCACTCTAAGTATGATCTACAAGATTATCACTCTAAGCATGATCTACAAGATAGTCACTCTAAGCATGATCTACAAGATTATCACTCTAAGTATGATCTACAAGATTATCACTCTAATAAATATACAAAATTAGTTCAATGTATACACTAATTTCGACACTTATAAATTATGCATATTTTAATCCATTCTGCAGTTAAGCAAAGCAAACGATATTTTTAAAGAGAGAGAGAGAGAGAGAGAGAGAGAGAGAGAGAAGGGGGAGGAGACTATGGTGAATGAGTATTATTTGTTTTAATGAGAAGAAAATATGGGAATTTTTAAACACTGTCTGAGATAGAATACGATCTGCTTGTGTACAAGGACCACTGAGTATGTGCATGTTCTTGTATGCTACATCAATGTATATGTTTTATATGTGTATGTAAAAGGTTTCTCAGTACACTCAAAGTAAGCATCTCATTTACAATTACAGACATATGTGTCCCCGCCAGCGATTCCCTCAATGTTTTCTTAAGTCCCAGATGAGTTCTTCCGTCCGAGAGTTTTTTTTTCTCCAGCTCACTAGAGCGCTGACTGGATGTCGGGTACCCCTACAAACCATTTCTCTCGTGGCCCGGATGTCGGGTACCCCTACAAACCATTTCTCTTGTGGCCCGGATATCGGGTACTACTACAAAAAATTTTTCTCGTGGTCCGGATGTCGGGTACTAATATAAACAATTTTTCTCGTGGTCCGGATGTCGGGTACTAATATAAACAATTTTTCTCGTGGCCCGGATGTCGGGTACTAATATAAACAATTTTTCTCGTGGCCCGGATGTCGGGTACTAATATAAACAATTTTTCTCGTGGCCCGGATGTCGGGTACTAATATAAACAATTTTTCTCGTGGTCCGGATGTCGGGTACTAATATAAACAATTTTTCTCGTGGCCCGGATGTCGGGTACTAATATAAACAATTTTTCTCGTGGTCCGGATGTCGGGTACCCCTACAAACCATTTCTCTCGTGGTCGCTAGCAAGATTTCAGAAATCGATTACAAGAAAATATGAATACTAAATTAATAAAACGCAGTATTCGAGTAACGATCTTCAGGTCCGCGACGAGTTTCCACTTGAGCAACGAGAAACAAAAAAAAAAGCATGTGTAATGATGAGTTTACAGCAAACTACATTCTGTTCCTTTCACTGTTGTTGTTAACTTGTCCTTCAGTCAGGAACAACATGTATACACATTTTGCAGCGGGAATTTAATACAAAACAAATTATTATGTTTTGTAATCAAATTCTGGCACGTTTCGTCTTGCACGTCTTTCTGGCCTTTTTGTCAAAATGCTGGAACATTGTTAATTTTCACACACACACACACATACGTAAACCATATTCTAGAAACTGCAAATATCGATTTTCACGCAAAGTAATTAATTTATTATAAGAATAATCTTCGAGCATAAATGAATATAAAATGGAAAATACTGTCAAAGTTTAGAAAATATTGCACACCGAGTGCAAGTTCCAGACAAAGAATAATCAAATACAACGAAAGGATCTATTTAGACACTGAACTCCGGCCATAAATAACGTAAAACTTAAAAACAGCAAATATACTAATAATAGATGAAAGGTGGAGACATGATGTTAGTGAATATCGTTGAACCAGGGCGACATGATGTTAATGCATATAAATGAACTTGTGAGTCATATGTTAGTGCGCGTAGGTGAACTGGGTTAATAACAACAACAACATTAACAGCAACCAATACACGAAAGAAATGGCAGGTTTATCTACCGAATAAGAATCGTATTTATAACCGGCCTTAATACTTGCGTTTCAGAAAAGCTGTTTGTTAAAATCTGTTCCAGGGTGTACGGCAATGTCTTGTGCACAGCAAAAACCAACAAAGGAAAATAATAAATATTGGAGACAAGAAGTAAAGATACGACAATAACGACTTTTTTTTTCAAAAACCGTATTCACCACAAAACTCCAGATTACAAAAAAAGAAAAAGATGTTTAGAAAGACACCCACTGTTCAGTTCTCGTAAAATATAACCCCTGAATTTTAAGAAGTAATCTGGTTCTGTGGGTTTAGAATTTTACATCTAACTCTTCTTTTGCCATCATGTTCTGATCTCTTCTGTTAAAAAACTGTTTTATTTCCAAAAGAAGAAATATGAATTCCTTGTAAAAAAAAAACAACAGAGAGCAGGCCATGCTTCTGAGAGGATGTCTTGTTTAAGTGGATCTTCAGAAGATATCTTTGAAGTACACACAGAGAAACAATAGGCAGGTACCGCTTACGTCTTGTAAAGATGTGTGTAAATGAGGCTCATTGGAGCTGGATACAAGTTCAACGTTGTGCTGTGTGAAACATTAAGTAGCAGCTCTGAGATCGACTGGTAACGCGGAAGAGAGAAAGACACAGGGGGAAAAAAAAGCTTAAAAATTTATCTTGCTGGAAAGATGAGTCAGCTCAAGATCGGAGACGATATATCTTGCTGTAAAGATCTTAGAAACAGAGACGATTCGGCTTGCTCCAAAGATAAGTCATCTCACGATCAGAAACGATTTATCTTGCTGTAAAGATGAGTCATCTCAGAATCAGAAATGATTAGTCTTGCTCCAGTGATGAGTCATCTCAGAGTGGAAAAAAAATGATTGATCTTGCTCCAAATACTCGAATAAGTCATCTGGAAATCAGAAATGACTAGAACGGCTCTAAAAATCAAGTTATCCCGAAGTCAGATATTACTTATCTTGCTCTACACCCAAACAGTGGATGGCAGGGAAGGATGATGGTTAATCCTCAGTTTCCGGTAATGTTAAAGAAGTTTGACGAGCAGCCTCGAGGGCAGCTACAGGTGATAAGAAAATGAGTAAAAATATAGAAAATGCCAGCCCCTGAGAACAGTAAGATCTACACGGGATATCATTAGAAAGCACTGATGTCTTTTTGGTAATGGCGCAATGGCATTCTGTGTTAGGGAACTAGACATCCAAACTCTAAAACTTGATGTAATGTATGTGTGTGCGCGCGCGCGTGTGTGGCTATAGATGTGTGTCTTGTTTCCAGGTTATCCTCCGTGAGTCCGGGGGGGGGGGAGGGGGGAGCAGGGGGTGGGTCATCTACGTCAAGCAGGTTAGTGGCTGTTCCAAGAGAGATAATGTTAAATAAACCAACCCGTCATGATTACACGAGCAAAACCAGCGATCATTTCACAGAAGCTGAAGTCATGTTTTGTTTCAGGTTTACATTTAGTAATATCTTTGCTTTAGTTAACTCGTCGTCGACCTGTGCAGCAAAGCCAGGTGCAACAGAAAGATGAAACAGTTTATACACTGACATGTTTTTCCCCCAGGGTTTACTGAAGAGTGAGAACAAAATATGCCAAATGATCACTGAAGTGTGAAGGCAGGATACCCCAAGTGTTCACCGAAGTGTGAAAGCAAGATACCCCAAGTGTTCACCGAAGTGTGAAAGCAAGATACCCCAAGTGTTCACCGAAGTGTGAAAGTAGGATACTCCAAATGTTCACTGAATGTAAAGGCACGTTACCCCAGTTGTTCACTGAAATGTGACTGCAAGATACCCCAGCTGTTCACTGTATAGAGACAGGTTACCAGAATTGTTCACTCAAGAGTGAAGGCAACTTACCTCAATTTTAAACTCAGTTGTGAAGGCTGGTGACCCCAGTTGTTCACTGAAGCGTGAATGCAGATTATTCATGTGCTCAATGAATATAAAGACACGATCTTCCAGCAAATAAACAAACTAAAGCTGGACATTGCTCTGTCATTGTTTCTACTAAAGAGAAAGAAGCACAACCCAGCTCTAAAGAGAAAGAAATAAACCAAGCTCTAAAGAGAAAGAAATAAACCCAGCTCTGAAGAGAAAGAAATAAATCCAGCGCTAACGAGAAAGAAATATAACCCAGCTCTAAAGAGAAAGAAATAAACCCAGCTCCAAGAGAAAGAAATATAACCCAGCTCTAAAGAGAAAGAAATATAACCCAGCTCTAAAGAAAAAGATGTGCATATCATCATCATCAGGTGCCGTGCCGACTGGCGTTGGCTATTATGCTTCTCCAGAGTACCCGATCCTTCATGCAGGCCATTGTGCATCCCATCTCTAAAAAAAAAAATAAACCCAGCTCTAAATAGAAAGAAATAAACCCAGCTCTTAAGAGAAAGAAATATAACCCAGCTCTAAAGAGAAACATGTGCACACATCTCTAAAGAGAAAGAAATAAACCAAGCTCTACAAAGAATTTGTTAGCAAAATCGACTTATAGTCTGATTTCTCAGAATTTGTTAGCAGCACCTACTTATAGTCTGATTTCTCAGAATTTGTTAGCAGCACCTACTTATAGTCTGATTTCTCAGAATTTGTTAGCAGCACCTACCTATAGTCTGATTTCTCAGAATTTGTTAGCAGCACCTACTTATGGTCTGATTTCTCAGAGTTTGTTAGCAGCACCTACTTATGGTCTGATTTCTCAGAGTTTGTTAGCAGCACCTACATATAGTCTGATTTCTCAGAATTTGTTAGCAGCACCTACATATAGTCTGATTTCTCAGAATTTGTTAGCAGCACCTACATATAGTCTGATTTCTCAGAATTTGTTAGCAGCACCTATATATAGTCTGATTTCTCAGAATTTGTTAGCAGCACCTACATATGGTCTGATTTCTCAGAATTTGTTAGCAGCACCTACTTATAGAGGGGCCGGCTAGCGTAGTGGTTAGAGCACTCGTCTAGCAACCAAATGGTCGAGGGTTCGAATCCCCAGCTGAGCGGGATTTTTTTTTTTTCCGACCAATACGGTCCTGAGGTCGACCCAGCCTCGTAAAATGGGTACCAGAGAAAATCTGGGAAGTAAAGGCAGCGAGGAAAGGAACTGGTCACCCTACCTCACACGCTGATGACCCAGCATAATGAGGTCTCTAACGCTTCACCCCCTACGGCATTTGAAATGCTATGGGACTATCTTTACTTTTTACTTTTACCTACTTATAGTCTGATTTCTCAGAATTTGTTAGCAGCACCTACCTATAGTCCTGCTCCTCAGAATTTCTTATCAACACTTATTTATAGACTGAAGGATTATTTATAGACTGAAGGAACATTTTTTTATATAAATAGGAAACTACGAGGCTTTGGTACGATGAAATAAGAGAACAAATTTTGTAGGATTAGACCTCGAAAAAATCGTAGACAAAGCACTTTTGTGAGACGTGAGAGAAAGAAAAATCACAAGAGAATTACCTGGGATTCGAACACGGACTCCGGTAGGACGAGCAGTCGTCTAGCCACGAGAGAACAGCGTACTATCGACTTAGCCAACTAGCACCCCAAAAAAGGTGTTTTGTTGACATAGTCTTTAGTAACTGTTCAGTAGACACGAGGGATCGTGACCCGGAAAGAAACGAGGTCGTGACACAGAAATTCCGTTGCTTAGATTCTGTCTCTCTAGCAGCTAACAACTAGACAAACATACACACGGTCTCCTGCCATGTCTGGTGCAAACTTGAACAACAATAACAAACGAACGAATACTTATTACATTTTTTTGGCGGTGCTAGTTGGCTAAGTCGATAGTATGCTGTTCTCTCGTGGCTAGACGGCTGCTAGTCCTACCAGAGTCAGAATTTGTTAGCAGCACCTACTTATGGTCTGATTTCTCAGAATTTGTTAGCAGCACCTACTTATAGTCTGATTTCTCAGAATTTGTTAGCAGCACTTACTTATGGTCTGATTTCTCAGAATTTGTTAGCAGCACTTACTTATGGTCTGATTTCTCAGAATTTGTTAGCAGCACCTACTTATAGTCTGATTTCTCAGAATTTGTTAGCAGCACCTACTTATGGTCTGATTTCTCAGAATTTGTTAGCAGCATCTACTTATAGTCTGATTTCTCAGAATTTGTTAGCAGCACCTACTTATAGTCTGATTTCTCAGAATTTGTTAGCAGCACCTACCTATAGTCTGATTTCTCAGAATTTGTTAGCAGCACCTACTTATAGTCTGATTTCTCAGAATTTGTTAGCAGCACTGGTGACATCACAGCCAGTTCCCCCCCCCCCCCCCATACACACATGCAAAAATTAAAACTAAACTAAACAACAAAAACATAAGAAGCGAAAAGAAAAGTTAAATGTGAAAGTAAGAAAAGTCTGACTTACCTTCACTTGCGTAGTAGGATAACTTTGGCGACGACTGAGGGAAGCTAGATTTGATGTTATTCCTGGAACGGGTAGCTACTAGGACGGGCAGTCGTGGGGGGACAGTTTCAAAAAAATTATTTCTAGGGAAAGCTTTAGAAAATATATGGCAGTTCTGAAGCTGTAAATAAATTTAGCAAAATTTTTTTCAGGGTTTTCTGAAGTTTGTTTATTTGTTTCGTAAATATTTTGGAATAACTTCGTTACTTTGTGGTTGTTATGATAGAACTTTTTGAGAGTTGCGTGTTTAGACTTATCTATGTTGCTGTTGGCTGTGTTCTGCTGGCTTGCTCTGGTTGTGGCTCTTACTAACCTAGTCCGGTAAATGTTGTCGCGGCGTCTCAGCACATCAGACTTATTTAGCCTACAACTTTCTCCCTCTTCGCTCTGAAAACTTCATTTTTTTTGTCTTTGACTTCTCATGCGCTCTCGCGCAGTCTCGCGATGCGTTGTAGGTCGCAACGCGAAGACCACGTGACGTGATGGCGACCATAGACCAGGCAGACACCAGGAACATACATTATATCATTCACGTTATTGCAATAATCATTAATAACTAAACAATGTAACTTTCAACTGATGCTGAATTCAGATTCTTTCTTTCTTTTTTACATATTTTCTTTCTTTCTTTCTTTCTTTATTTCTTTCTAAATATTTAAAGGCCTCACATATTACCCACACATATCCTAACACTTAGCGTGGGAGAAGGATAAACTCTCAAACATAGAAATCTAGAGTGTGGGAGGAAGGACAAACTATCAAACAGAAATCTAGAGTGTGGGAGAAAGGGTAAACTCTCAAACATAGAAATCTAGAGTGTGAGAGGAAGAACAAACTCTCAAACAGAAATCTAGAGTGTGGGAGAAAGGATAACCTCTCAAACATAGGAATCTAGAGTGTGGGAGAAAGGATAACCTCTCAAACATAGAAATCTAGAGTGTGGGAGGAAGGACAAACTCTCAAACAGAAATCTAGAGTGTGGGAGAAAGGATAAACTTTCACACATAGAAATTTAGAGTGTAGGAGAAAGGATAAACTTTTAAATATAGAAAATTAGAGTGTGTGAGGAAAGATAAACTCTCAAAAATAGACATCTAGAGTGTGGGAAGAAGGATAAACTCTCAAAAATAGAAATCTAGAGTGTGGGAGGAAGGACAAACTCTCAAACATAGAAATTTAGAGTGTGGGAGGAAGGACAAACTCTAAACAGAAATCTAGAGTGTGGGAGAAAGGATAAATTCTAAAACATAGAAATCTAGAGTGTGGGGGGAAGAATAAACTCTCAAACATAGAAATCTAGAGTGTGGGAGAAAGGATAAACTCTCAATCATAGAAATCTAGAGTGTGGGAGGAAGGACAAACTCTCAAACATAGAAATGTAAAGTTTGAGAGGTAGGATAAACCCCCAAACATAGAAATTAAGACCGTGGGAGAAAGGATAATTTTTCAAGCATAGACATCTAGAGTGTCGAAGGAAGGAGAAACTCTCAAAGATAGAAATCTAGAGTGTGGGAGAAAGGACAAACTCTCAAACATAGAAATGTAAAGTGTGCTATGGAGGATAACCTCTCAAGCATAGAAATGTAAAGTATGGGAAGAAGGATAAACTCTCAAATACAGAAATGTAAAGTTTGAGAGGTAGGATAAACCCCCAAACATAGAAATCAAGACCGTGGGAGAAAGGATAATTTTTCAAGCGTAGACATCTAGAGTGTCGAAGGAAGGAGAAACTATCAAAGATAGAAATATAGAGTGTGGGAGGAAGTACAAACTCTCAAACACAGAAATCTAGAGTGTGGGAGGAAGCACAAACTCTCAAACAGAAATGTGGAGTGTGGGAGAAAGGATAAACTCTCAAACATAGAAATCTAGAGTGTGGGAGGAAGGATAAACTCTCAAACATAGAATTCTAGAGTGTTAGAGAAAGGACAAACCCTCAAACATAGAAATCTAGAGTGTGGGAAAAAGGATAAACTCTCTAACATAGAATTCTAGAGTGTTAGAGAAAGGACAAACCCTCAAACATAGAAATCTAGAGTGTGGGAGGAAGGATAACCTCTCAAACATAGAAATGTAAAGTGTGGGATGAAGGATACCTCTCAAACAAAGAAAGGTAAAGTGTGAGAGGTAGGATAAACCCTCAAACATAGAAATCTAGACCGTGGGAGATAGGATAATTTTTCAAGCATAGAAATCTAGAGTGTGGGACAAAGGATAAACTCTCAAACATAGAAAAGTGGAGTGTGGGAGGAAGGATAAGCTCTCAAAAATAGAAATCTAGTGTGTGGGAGAAAAGGTAAACTATAAAACATAGAAATCTAGAGTGTGGGAGAAAGGATAAACTCTCAAACATAGAAAACTAGAGTGTGTGAGAAAGGATAAACTCTCATACATAAAAATCTAGAGTGGGAGAAAGGATAAACTCTCAAACATAGAAATCTAGAGTGTGGGAGGAAGGACAAACTCTGAAATAGAAATCTGGAGTGTGGGAAAGAGGATAAACTCTCAAAAGTAGAAATCTAGAGTGTAGGACGAAGAACAATCTCTCGAACATAGAAATCTAGAGTGCGTGAGGAAATATAAACTCTCAAAAATAGAAATCTAGAGAGTGGGAGGAAAGACAAACTCTCAAGCC
Organism: Achatina immaculata; assembly: GCA_009760885.1. Classification (NCBI taxonomy): domain Eukaryota; kingdom Metazoa; phylum Mollusca; class Gastropoda; order Stylommatophora; family Achatinidae; genus Lissachatina; species Lissachatina immaculata. The sequence goes on along the minus strand of CM019718.1, from coordinate 38,521,195 downwards.
GAAATCTAGAGTGTGGGAGAATGTACAAAATCCCAAACAGAAATCTATAGTGTGGGAGAAAGGATAAACTCTCAAACACGGAAATGTGGAGTGTGGGAGAAAGGACAAACTCTCAAACACAGAAATGTGGAGTGTGGGAGAAAGGACAAACTCTCAGACAGAGAAATGTGGAGTGTAGGAGTAAGGATAAACTCTCAAACATGGAAATGTGGAGTGTGGGAGAAAGGATAAACTCTCAAACATGGAAATGTGGAGTGTAGGAGAAAGGATAACTCTCAAACATGGAAATGTGGAGTGTGGGAGGAAGGACAAATTCTCACACATAGAAATGTGGAGTGTGGGAGAAAGGATGAACACTCAAATAGAAATGTGGAGTGTGGGAGAAAGGATAAACTCTCAAACATAGAAATGTGGAGTGTGGGAGAAAGGATGAACACTCAAATATAGAAATGTGGAGTGTGGGAGAAAGGATAAACTCTCAAACATAGAAATTGGAGTGTGGGAGAAAGGATAAACTCTCAACATAGAAATTGGAGTGTGGGAGGAAGGATAAACAGTCAGTCATAGAAATGTGGAGTGTGGGAGAAAGGATAAACTCTCAACATAGAAATGTGGAGTGTGGGAGAAAGGATAAACTCTCAAACATAGAAATGTGGAGTGTGGGAGGAAGGATAAACTCTCAAGCATAGAAATGTGGAGTGTGGTAGGAAGAACATACGCTCAAACATAGAAATCTAGAGTGTGGGAGAAGGACAAACTCTGAAACGTAGAAATCTAGAGTGTGAGGGAAAGCATAATCTCTCAAACATAGAAATCTAGAGTGTGGGAGGAAGGACAAACTCTCAAACGTAGAAATCTAGTCTGTATGAGAAAGGATAAACTCTCAAACATAGAAATGTGGGGTGTGGGAGGAATGACAAACTCTGAAATAGAAATCTGGAGTGTGGGAAAGAGGATAAACTCTCAAAAGTAGAAATCTAGAGTGTAGGACGAAGAACAATCTCTCGAACATAGAAATCTAGAGTGCGTGAGGAAGTATAAACTCTCAAAAATAGAAATCTAGAGAGTGGGAGGAAAGACAAACTCTCAAGCCGAAATCTAGAGTGTGGGAGAATGTACAAAATCCCAAACAGAAATCTATAGTGTGGGAGAAAGGATAAACTCTCAAACACGGAAATGTGGAGTGTGGGAGAAAGGACAAACTCTCAAACACAGAAATGTGGAGTGTGGGAGAAAGGACAAACTCTCAGACAGAGAAATGTGGAGTGTAGGAGTAAGGATAAACTCTCAAACATGGAAATGTGGAGTGTGGGAGAAAGGATAAACTCTCAAACATGGAAATGTGGAGTGTAGGAGAAAGGATAAACTCTCAAACATGGAAATGTGGAGTGTGGGAGGAAGGACAAATTCTCACACATAGAAATGTGGAGTGTGGGAGAAAGGATGAACACTCAAATATAGAAATGTGGAGTGTGGGAGAAAGGATAAACTCTCAAACATAGAAATGTGGAGTGTGGGAGAAAGGATGAACACTCAAATATAGAAATGTGGAGTGTGGGAGAAAGGATAAACTCTCAAACATAGAAATGTGGAGTGTGGGAGAAAGGATAAACTCTCAAACATAGAAATGTGGAGTGTGGGAGGAAGGATAAACAGTCAGTCATAGAAATGTGGAGTGTGGGAGAAAGGATAAACTCTCAAACATAGAAATGTGGAGTGTGGGAGAAAGGATAAACTCTCAAACATAGAAATGTGGAGTGTGGGAGGAAGGATAAACTCTCAAGCATAGAAATGTGGAGTGTGGTAGGAAGAACATACGCTCAAACATAGAAATCTAGAGTGTAGGAGGAAGGACAAACTCTGAAACGTAGAAATCTAGAGTGTGAGGGAAAGCATAAACTCTCAAACATAAAAATCTAGAGTGTGGGAGGAAGGACAAACTCTCAAACATAGAAATGCTGAGTGTGGGTGTAATGACATACCCTCAAACAAAGGAATCTAGAGTGTGTGAGGAAGGATAAATTCTCAAAAATAGAAATCTGGAGTGTGTGAGGAAGGACAATTTCTCAAAAATAGAAATCTAGAGTGTAGGAGGAAGGATCAACTCTCAAACATGAAAATCTAGAGTGTGGGAAAAAGGATAAACTCTAAAACATAGAAATCTAGATAGTGGGAGGAAGGACAAACTATCAAAAATAGAAGTCTTGAGTGTGGGAGGAAGGACAAACTATCAAAAATAGAAGTCTTGAGTGTGGGAGGAAGGACAAACTATCAAAAATAGAAGTCTTGAGTGTGGGAGGAAGGATAAACTCTCAAACATAGAAATGTGGAGTGTGGGAGAAAGGATAAACTCTCAAACATAGAAATTTGGAGTGTGGGAGGAAGGATAAACAGTCAGTCATAGAAATGTGGAGTGTGGAGAAAGGATAAACTCTCAAACATAGAAATGTGGAGTGTGGGAGAAAGGATAAACTCTCAAACATAGAAATGTGGAGTGTGGGAGGAAGGATAAACTCTCAAGCATAGAAATGTGGAGTGTGGTAGGAAGAACATACGCTCAAACATAGAAATCTAGAGTGTAGGAGGAAGGACAAACTCTGAAACGTAGAAATCTAGAGTGTGAGGGAAAGCATAATCTCTCAAACATAAAAATCTAGAGTGTGGGAGGAAGGACAAACTCTCAAACATAGAAATGCTGAGTGTGGGTGTAATGACATACCCTCAAACAAAGGAATCTAGAGTGTGTGAGGAAGGATAAATTCTCAAAAATAGAAATCTGGAGTGTGTGAGGAAGGACAATTTCTCAAAAATAGAAATCTAGAGTGTAGGAGGAAGGATCAACTCTCAAACATGAAAATCTAGAGTGTGGGAAAAAGGATAAACTCTAAAACATAGAAATCTAGATAGTGGGAGGAAGGACAAACTATCAAAAATAGAAGTCTTGAGTGTGGGAGGAAAGATAAACTCTCAAACATGAAAATCTAGAGTGTGGGAAAAAGGATAAACTCTAAAACATAGAAATCTAGATAGTGGGAGGAAGGACAAACTATCAAAAATAGAAGTCTTGAGTGTGGGAGGAAGGATAAACTCTCAAACATAGAAATCTAGAGTGTGGGAGGAAGGACAAACTCTCAAACATAGAAATCTAGAGTGTGGGAGGAACGACAAACTCTCAAACATAGAAATCTAGAGTGTGGGAGGAACGACAAACTCTCAAACGTAGAAATCTAGAGTGTGGGGGAAAGGATAAACTCTAAAACAGAGAAATCTAGAGTGTGGGAAAAAAGACAAATTCTCAAACGTAGAAATCTAGAGTGTGGGGGAAAGGATAAACTATAAAACATAGAAGTCTAGAGTGTGGGAGGAAGGACAAACTCTCAAACGTAGAAATCTAGAGTGTGGGGGAAAGGATAAACTCTAAAACATAGAAATCTAGAGTGTGGGAGGAAGGACAAACTCTAAAAAATAGAAAACCTAAGAGTGAGAGGAAGGACAAACTCTCAAAAATAGAAAACCTAAGAGTGAGAGGAAGGACAAACTCTCAAAAATAGAAAACCTAAGAGTGAGAGGAAGGACAAACTCTCAAAAATAGAAAACCTAAGAGTGAGAGGAAGGACAAACTCTCAAAAATAGAAATCCAAAGAGTAGGAGGAAGAATAAACTCCCCACTACCTTTTAAAACACCTGTTTCATTATTTACTTGCTTGTAATTATGTGCCTCCATAGAATAACCAGCACTCTCTCAACCCATAACTCGCCAACCGTCAAGTGTTAAAATGACATAGTTCGAAAAGTAACTTGTTAGATAATGTTAGAAATTATTTTTATGTTTGTTGAAAAAACATATGTTAGAAAATATGTACCGACAATGTATTTTTGTTTACGTATATGTCTGTTTGTGCGCGTGTATGTTTGTGTGAGTGCTATTTTATTTGGTGAATTACTTCTTCTCTTTTATTTTGAATGTAATAGTTCAATCTTACACTCTTTTGATGTTTTTTTTCCGTCATGTAATTTGTATACTTGTATTAAATCGAGTGTATGGGAAGAATGAAAGAAGGAGTGATGAAGCCTGCGTGCCCAATTCTTTACCCTTTAAAAATAAAGATTATTAATTAATTAATTAATTCATTCATTCATTTATTCATCTAAAATATTGCAGTCATTTCCACCTAAAACAATTTACATTACCAAGTAGAATTTGTTTACAGTGAGTGTCACTTCTCTGTGGAGTGTTCAGTTCTTTCAACAGTTACTATAATGTCATACCGCTGATCTAGAGAGAACTTGTAAACAGACATACAACACTTGTTCTATGTAGAGAGAACTTGAAAACAAACAGACAACACTTGTGCTATGTAGAGAGAACTTGTAAACAAACATACAACACTTGTGCTATGTAGAGAGAACTTGTAAACAGACATACAACACTTGTTCTATGTAGAGAGAACTTGTAAACAGACATTCAACACTTGTGCTATGTAGAGAGAACTTGTAAACAGACAGACAACACTTGTGCTTATAGTTCCGGTTCACTGATTGATGCTATGTCGCACTTACATGGAGCTGAAGCAACAAATAAATTGCCGTATTTTCTGAAGTAATCTTGTCTGAGCGAAGATTCAAGGGACCTCATCTGTGCTAGAAACTGGTTCAGTACGCCCAGCAACACGGCACATCGGAATGTGAAGAGAGATCTAGTGAACCTTTCGCACGCCATGTGATACCTCCTTAGTGAAGACTGATTACCTTGTGCTTCGTTATCTGTCTTCTGTTATCTTCACCATTACTTGTCTTCATTTACTTGTCTGTTCTTTTCTGTTAGCTGTTGTCCCTATCAAACATTTCTTTCCAAGACTGCCAGACTGCCAAGTGCAACAAATCACTCTCTAAGCATAAGTATTATACCTGCCAGAAAAGATGACAGAAGTTCATGTATTATACCTGCCAGAAAAGATGACAGAAGTTCATGTATTATACCTGCCAGAAAAGATGACAGAAGTTCATGTAATATACCTGCCAGAAAAGATGACAGAAGTTCATGTATTATACCTGCCAGAAAAGATGACAGAAGTTCATGTATTATACCTGCCAGAAAAGATGACAGATGTTCATGTATTATACCTGCCAGAAAAGATGACAGAAGTTCATGTATTATACCTGCCAGAAAAGATGACAGAAGTTCATGTATTATACCTGCCAGAAAAGATGACAGATGTTCATGTTTTATACCTGCCAGAAAAGATGACAGAAGTTCATGTATTATACCTGCCAGAAAAAATGACAGATGTTCATGTTTTATACCTGCCAGAAAAGATGACAGAAGTTCATGACATGGTTACTGAAGCTGACAAACGAAAGCAGGTCACTAATTTGTCCCACTCCACAATGTTTGTGGTTGCCGTCTGACTAGGTGAAAACATTCTCACCTGCCCAGCAAGTCACATACACCTGACATCTACCTGCACAGAAATATGTTCTAATATGAGAAGAATTATTAGAAATAAGATGGGACGAAGCTTCCAGGCAAGCCAGCCTTCTTCCGAAGATCCACCACCATGGAGACACCCGATCCTTATCTTCTTTGCCCTAGACGTTGTGATGTAGAACGATTCCCAAGGAACTGATTCTTGGCGGTTGAGTCGATACTTCGCTGATCGTGATTTTGGCTCTTGGCGGTTGAGTCGATACTTCGCTGATCGTGATTTTGGCTCTTGGCGGTTGAGTCGATACTTCGCTGATCGTGATTTTGGCTCTTGGCTGTTGAGTCGATACTTCGCTGATCGTGATTTTGGCTATTTGTCACCTCCTGTATTCAACGATCCCAAGTGTCAGTGGAGACATCTCTGTTTCTCTACATGTTTTCAATAAACAGCGTGAAAACATACTACCAGAATATTTTTATCGTGAAAACATACTACCAGGGTATTTTTATATCTCTGTTGACCACAATTTACGTTAAAATAAACAATCAATGTAAACAAATCCCTGACGATATTATGACGCCAAATGTTTATATCCTAATACAAGAAGGACAAAAAAAGCCAGCTCGGTGATCACATTCTGCTGGTAATAGACGCTCCTTTCTGTGGCTGGCATTCACCATTAAAACTTCTAGCTGCTTTAATGTTTGAGGTCCAAGATTACAGAGTGACACTCTCTGGTCATGCTCTCAGAAACAGTTTGATTGACAGCTTCCTCATGAAGCTGTTATGTGTATAGTGCAGATTCGTGTTCGAAATCTCCGCCAACAAATAAAGAGATTTGCGGTTCTGTAATCTATCGCTGACTTCATCAAAGAGAGTATGTGTTTTCTGATCAATTGATTGTTCACATTTTACCTGATTTCCTGTTGGCAGTGCCTTGATAGGATTGTGCCAGAGGTTCTCAAATTTTCTGCTTCAAAATATGACAAAGGTGTGGTTTTAGTTTGGAGACAAATATTTTGTCAGGAACAAACAAGGCAGTTTAGAATGAGTGTCCACGTAAAAAGGTAGCTTCCATTTTTTAACATATAAGTCGATTAGCCTTCATATATTTACGATCAAGGAAAAATCAGCCTTTTCCTTGTAATATTTTATATAAAAATAGAAAGTCAGTCTCTAACTTTTGTTCTTATCATAGGTATTAAAATCATAGAAATACTATAAATTTATATTTTATCATTAATCGTAAGTCTCTAATTTTTGTTTTTAATCAGAGATTTTAAAATTATAGAAATTCAGTCTCTAATTTTCTATATATGTCTTTAAAAAATAATCCCTTATACAAACAACAATGATCAGTCTTCGCATCACGTGATACACAAGAAACTGTTTAATAGGAGACGACTTTCTTCTATTTTTTTCATTTTCACATCCCTTTTCAACTTTTATTTTCGTATTTCTCAAACTCATTCGCCAGTTAAAGAATCCACGATCTAAAAGCGTTCAAACTATTTCCAACTTGAACTGGCTGCAGCGATTGTACACTTGGTTGTGCCCGTTGTCAAGGAAGTCTGGAACATTCCTGCACGATCGATTCAGTTTTCAGCAAAAAACAAGTTTTAAAGGGAGGGCACTCAACGTACAGGAAACCTGGAGACGCATCCTACCCATAGTGCTTAGACGCGTACTGAATGTACCAGAGGTTAGACAGCCATGCTTGGTTTTCCTGGACTTACTCTGATCTCAGATAATGCCTGGAATGATTTGTCTTCAGTCTGGTAAGGACTGGGTTATGGGACTGAGGTGTGAAATATCACGGCAAACAAGAGTGGACAGGTACGAAGTGAGAAACAACATTTATTTCCAAAGCAAATACACACAAAAAAAAGGTCTGTCATAATAAAACATTAACGGCTTCTTCTCTTTTTGCAGGACAGAAAGGCTGTGTTTTTATAGTTTATGTTTGTTGTATTTTCAGAAAAATAGGTTGACAACGATATAAACTGGTGGACAACCAGAAGAGGGGGAGGGGGACTGGATTCAGTTTGACAGATTTCCCCAGGGAGAGGGTACAGGATGAGTTTGTAGCGTCATTAAATCACATATTTATCACATTCACTTTCAAGTCACACCGCACCCTCAAAAGGGGGCGTATTGACATTGTTTGGAGAATATACATCAGCTCTGTGTATCCATAAACTCTGAGAAACTTTACTCTGAAAAACTCAGAACTTGTTCCATATGTTGTTCACTTGTTCCTCATGTTGTTCACTTGTTCCTTATGCTGTTCACTTGTTCTTTATGTTGTTCACTTGTTCCTTATGTTGTTCACTTGTTCCTTATGTTGTTCATTTGTTCCTTATGTTGTTCACTTGTTCCTCATGTTGTTCATTTGTTCCTTATGTTGTTCACTTGTTCCTCATGTTGTTCACTTGTTCCTCATGTTGTTCACTTGTTCCTCATGTTGTTCACTTGTTCCTTATGTTGTTCACTTGTTCCTTATGTTGTTCACTTGTTCCTCATGTTGTTCACTTGTTCCTTATTTTGTTCACTTGTTCCTTATGCTGTTCACTTGTTCCTCATGTTGTTCACTTGTTCCTCAGGTTGTTCACTTGTTCCTTATGTTGTTCACTTGTTCCTCATGTTGTTCACTTTGTTTGATGGAAAAGGGAAAGAAAAAGAAGAACATTTATCAGGTTTTCTTTACTGTCTTCTAGAAGTATGAAGAAATAGAACAAGTACACATAGAACAACTTAGAAATAGAGCAATGATCCAATCCCACATTAAAACCAGGTCAAGGACAAGTAAAACGACCGTAGAAAGCAAACTGATACAGGAATAAAGATCGCAGGGAATGATAGCACGACACAGAAGAAGAAGAATACAAATAACGACATGAAAGATGAAAGAAAAAAAAAGAAAAGACGACATAGCAGATAAGAAAGATGCGAAAATGACAACATAAAAGAGAAGAAGAAAAAGAAGAATGAGATACGGCAGAGATGAAGAATAATGAAAAAAAACTACTGTCTGGACAGAGAAGGAAGGAGAACACTGTGACTCCGGTCCGTGTTTTTTGGAGCTTCATGTCCAAGTTTAGATTGCTGGAGTGTTGACCTTTTACTGAATTACTTACCCTGGGAAGAAGTTATTTATTCGCTGCTGTTTCATGCTCATTTATCATTGTTCACTAGCCACTCCACAGCGACACAAACATGTTTGCATTTCCCGCATTAAGAAACCAAACATTCGCCTCCAGCATAACAAATTAAGAACCATACGTATTGCAACATCAGTCATTCCTTGAAGGTCCTTCTAAGTCTGGACCACAGCTGCCAACACAGCTGCCAACACAGCTGAAGCTGGTACCTTTCCCTATGTCTAAGCTGCATGTAGGGGCTAAAAAAAGCTGTGTGGCACTCGAAACCTAGGACATTTATTGTAAAGAAACGAAATCCTGAATCATTACTGTATTATCACATTTCATGAAAGAAAGTAGACGCTTGCGGTACTACATCACTTGTGGAAAAAGAAGCAAGAAAGAAACGTCTTAGATAACGCTATTGACGTACAGAAACGAGGTGGGCGTGAGTGAGAAATTCAATTTATTTGCTGTAGGGGGGGGAGGGGATGATGTAAGTGAGGCCTAAACTGGTTACCGGAAGCGGAAATCAAAGAAAATGTCCGACTTGAAAGTCCCAGTCATGAAGTAAAGAAGGTCAACTTGAGTCTAAAGTTGGGATAAAAGAAAGATATTGATGGCGGAGAGTTCTGGGTGTGCTGTGTGTTAGTGTTGCTGAAGTGGGCGTGAAGATGGAAGCACACATTGTGAGAAACATGTTCTAGTGATATGACCTGGCTTTCTTGGCAGAATGGCAGGTAGATTACTGTAACGACAGGTAGATATACTGTAACAACAAGTAGATATACTTTAAAGACAAGTAGATATACTGTAACGACAAACAGATGTACTGTAATGACAAGGAAATGTACTGTAATGACAAGTAGATATACTGTAAAGACAAGTAGATATACTGTAACGACAAGTAGATATACTGTAACGACAAACAGATATATTGTAATGACAAGGAAATGTACTGTAATGACAAGTAGATATACTGTAAAGACAAGAAGATATACTGTAACGACGACAGATATACTGTAATGACAAGGAAATATACTGTAATGACAAGTAGATATACTGTAAAGACAAGTAGAAATACTATAATGAGAAGCGAATCTACTGTAGTGTTTAGTGTTGAAATGTACGAAAAAGGTGACTTGAGCGCACATGTTGTAACATTTTAGTGTCGGAGAAGGAAACTCTGAGGGTAGTCACTGACTGATGGAGTCTGTTTGGATGTGAGATCAAACCTGGATACCTGAAGCTAGTGTAGATTACCTAGTATTGCCTCAAGAAAGCCAGTGAAGATCTGAACAGAACAAGACATCTTACTGGTCGGTGATCAGACACAGTCCACGAAAATCATCGTTAGAACGCCAGGTCGTACGGACTGGTCAGCTTTATCCTGAGAAGATTGAGGACAAAGGTGGCAAAATGTCTCTCTCAACCAAACCGTCTAGATGTTCTCAAGAGTTTAGCCAAGTGTGCTACTGTTTTCATTTGCAATCGTTCTACAAAAGCTGCCTGCTTTGCTGAATAAATCCTCGGGCACCCGTCTAACCGAGTGATACATAAACATTTCTATTCTTGAACCGTCATAGAGACTGACTTGTTGTCACTGCTACAAAAACAAGATATGATTTGAAAGAACTAGAGACAGACATACGTACACCCACATATAAAATAACGTCAGTGTTAGAAAAGGAACAGTAATAGAAAGATTATGTTCCACCAGTAAAAAAGATGCTTATAAATAAAAAAAAAACACCCCCTATAATTCCACAATAGAAGTTTTGTAGTTTCAACATGTCAAACGAATGAATCGCTTTCAAACAATGAACTTACTACACTCAATCGTCGACTGCATAAACTGAGCGTAGACTACAAACCAGTGGTTCCCAGTTAGCAAAAGTCCGCGGACCCCCTACTGTTTCAAAATCCAGACTACGGACCCCAATTCTCTGGAAAAGATTTGTATGTGTATGGTTGATTTGTGCTTTAAATGCAAATAATTTTTTTTCCAGAAGATGTGAGTAACGTTTAATGAGTAAATTACACTACAAGTACAGTACAAACTTGGTGAGTTTTCAGAATGACGGTACTGTAGATCAGAAAAAAATGTAGCAATTAACATTCCTACTTGTTCTGACAAAAAACGGACCATGGGTTTTTGGCACGAACCCCCTCACAGCAGGTTCCACGGACCCCGGGGGGTCCGCGACCACCAACTGGAAACCACTGCTATAAACCAGTCTAAACTAGATAATTTGGACTTTAACTATATACCAGAACTAGATCATTCGGACTTTAAATATAAATTACTGTAGAGTGCTGACATAGGACTGTGAATACAAGCTCTTATGACGTGTATAAGCTGAATTTCTCCTGTAAACCATCATATAAAAAAGTGCACTTTACTTTTATTATACATTTCGTAGAGTGTATACAACTGAGTTTTAACTATAAACCGTCATAAAGAATATAAATTGGATTTTGACCATAAACCATTCTGAAGTGAATAAACATGAAGGAAAGTGAAGAGGCCAAGAAACTTGACACATTGAACAAGCAGATTAGAATCAAAGCATGAATGTATATCATCAAGATCAAGACTGCCAACATTTTTCATGCTGTGTTTTCCTGTTTCTCTATATCTCTCTGCAGCTTATCGACCCCACAATCGTCGTTCCTCTCTCATACGGCCATCTTTGTCCTCAAACTTTGATCAAACATGCCGCCATGACAGATAGAAGGCTCATGAATGTTGTTTTGAGGACAAGGAAGTTGTGGGAGTTTTAAGGTTCAAGCGTACATTGTGAATGAACTCCACATAACACAGCTTTACAATGCAAAAAAAAAAAAACACCCCCTATAATTCCACAATAGAAGTTTTGTAGTTTCAACATGTCAAACGAATGAATCGCTTTCAAACAATGAACTTACTACACTCAATCGTCGACTGCATAAACTGAGCGTAGACTACAAACCAGTGGTTCCCAGTTAGCAAAAGTCCGCGGACCCCCTACTGTTTCAAAATCCAGACTACGGACCCCAATTCTCTGGAAAAGATTTGTATGTGTATGGTTGATTTGTGCTTTAAATGCAAATAATTTTTTTTCCAGAAGATGTGAGTAACGTTTAATGAGTAAATTACACTACAAGTACAGTACAAACTTGGTGAGTTTTCAGAATGACGGTACTGTAGATCAGAAAAAAATGTAGCAATTAACATTCCTACTTGTTCTGACAAAAAACGGACCATGGGTTTTTGGCACGAACCCCCTCACAGCAGGTTCCACGGACCCCGGGGGGTCCGCGACCACCAACTGGAAACCACTGCTATAAACCAGTCTAAACTAGATAATTTGGACTTTAACTATATACCAGAACTAGATCATTCGGACTTTAAATATAAATTACTGTAGAGTGCTGACATAGGACTGTGAATACAAGCTCTTATGACGTGTATAAGCTGAATTTCTCCTGTAAACCATCATATAAAAAAGTGCACTTTACTTTTATTATACATTTCGTAGAGTGTATACAACTGAGTTTTAACTATAAACCGTCATAAAGAATATAAATTGGATTTTGACCATAAACCATTCTGAAGTGAATAAACATGAAGGAAAGTGAAGAGGCCAAGAAACTTGACACATTGAACAAGCAGATTAGAATCAAAGCATGAATGTATATCATCAAGATCAAGACTGCCAACATTTTTCATGCTGTGTTTTCCTGTTTCTCTCTATATCTCTCTGCAGCTTATCGACCCCACAATCGTCGTTCCTCTCTCATACGGCCAGCTTTGTCCTCAAACTTTGATCAAACATGCCGCCATGACAGATAGAAGGCTCATGAATGTTGTTTTGAGGACAAGGAAGTTGTGGGAGTTTTAAGGTTCAAGCGTACATTGTGAATGAACTCCACATAACACAGCTTTACAATGCAAAAAAAAAAACATCATTCTGAATTGCCCCAGGCGATAAATAAATTTATCACATGAACAGATAAGCAACGGCTGATCATATTTGTGCTATTTACTGGCCATCCAAGCAGTTTATATGGCCGCTTGCTTCGCACTTTTATCGCACATCTTAATTTACTGAATGACTCATATAGCCCTGCTCCACTCCCTAGTTTCCACTCACTCGACCAGCTATCCTAGACATCGATGAAGTTTTTGACGTTACTACAGTAATGTAGTACATTCAGCTCCCTTGAGTACACACCAGTCGGGGAAAGAATATTGGATTGGACGGCAAAGACAAGAAAGAGTGAGTACAAGTGGGAAGTCGATGTAACAAAAAAAAAAAAACCAAAACAAATGCACATGAGCTGTGTATTGCTTTGAGCAAATATTACAGGAAGGGCAAAGCTGGAGAGTTCAGGTTATAAAAGAACACGCGAGTGGAGCCAGCGACGCATGGAATTGACAGATTATGAGATAAGATTGTTTGCTCACCCATCCGTTTGAGCATCCCAAAACCATCGGAAAACTCGGTGAAGATCCCCAAACCATCGGAAAACTCGGAGAGGATCCCAAAACCATCGGAAAACTGGGAGAAAATCCCATTGGCAAATGAGCTGTCCGTGTTTTCTGGTGATTTGATTTGAGAACAAATTTATAACTGTTGAGTTCACATTTGTATACAGTTGAACACCCGCACTTGGACACGTCCGTGCGGTCATCTTTTGATATACCTGTACATACGCACTTGTACACACCTTCTGATGGAGTTGTACATCCACATCAACTGTGTGCTCGTTAATTACTAAAACTGTTCCTCCTTTTGTTTTAAATAGTTTTACATTTTGTAATTTTAGTCAAATTTGAAATGAAAAGTAACAAACGTTAAGAGTAACCGAATTATTATTTTTATTATTATTATTACTATTATCATCATCATCATCATCATCATCTCTCTCTCTGAATCTTAAGTGCCCAGGGCACATGGGGCTTCCGCAAGGGTTTTTCACAAATGCCTGTCCTTTGCCTTTTTTTCTGCTCTTGCCCAGGTGAGCCCTCTATTGCTCAACATCCTTTCTATTGTTCTTTCCCATGTCCCTTTTGGTCTACCCTTACTTCTGTTCCCCTGTGCTGTCCATCTTAGTGCTATTTTTGGTAGTGAGTTGTCATTCATTCGGTGCACATGTCCCAACCATAGCCAGTGTCTTTCCTCAATAATTGCTGTCAGTGGCTTCATCTGCATTTCTCCCAACAAGATGTGGCCAAAATATCTTTCTAATTCTTCGTAAACATTCAGTCTGGAAATAATTCAACTTGTTTTCTGTGGTTTTGGTGATTTTCCAGCATTCACTTCCATAGAGAAGTACACTTATCATCATCATCACCATCATCAAAATCAACAACTTTTGAAACCAGTGCTACAAAGCAATTTCGTATTAAAATTTAGACGCCATTTTAGTTTTCAATTTTATGAATCATGTGACATGCCTGTTATCTTCTCATTATTTGTAATTCATAATTCCAAATATAGACACGTGAGCTCAGCGCTGTTTCTTGAATGCGCCATATCTAGGTCGCTTATGCCTTAAGAGGATTGTTTTGTGAAAAGGTACAACTTAAGCGTATCACGGAAAGAATAGCTTCATTCTGCAGACACCTGCTTGTTTCAGGAGGAACTGAGAAGCTGTTACTGAACGAGGACAGGACGATAAGAGGGACTCTTCTGGTTTGTGGAAAGTGCTTCATCCTTAAAGCAAGATATTGCGTGTTTTTCTTGTAAAATTTCTCACTTAAAACAACCAGACAAGCTCAAAAAACAGCCAGACAAGTGCAAAAACAGCCATACAAGTGCAGAAAAATCAGACAGGCAAAAAACAGTCAGTCTGACACAAAAACAGTCAAAACTAACACAAAACAGTCAGAATAACACAAAAAGTCAGGCTAACACAAAAACAGAATAACACAAAAAGTCAGGCTAACACAAAAACAGAATAACACAAAAAAGCAGTCAGACTAACACAAAAACAATCAGAATAGCACATAAACAGCCAGAATAACACAAAAACAGTCAGAATAACACACAAATAGTCAGACTAACACAAGAACAGTCGGACTAGCATAAAAAGAGTCAGACATCACAAAAACAGTCAGACAAACACAAAAGCAAATAAGTGGAAATCGCAAGGAGAGAACTTGAGGCATCTTCTTAGGAAAACATTGACAAGACAAGATAAGACAAGACAAGACAAGACAAGACAAGACACGACAAGATAAGATAAGACAAGACAAGGCAAGAAAGTATGAAAATATTCTTTACACTGACGGAGATAATACTACTGAAAATAGAACGATGGAGGAACAAAGGTCGGAGCGTTCTTCCAGGCACCAGGTTATATTCGTGACCATATTTGTGGAAACGTGCAGATGTTTAATGCATCTGTGATAAATATTTTACTTTAATCATTCTGAGTGTTTATAATATTATAAACAGTTTACTTTCAACTAAACATGTCTTTACTCTGAAACACTGAAAAACTCAACTAAACATGTCTTTACTCTGAAACACTGAAAAACTCAACTAAACATGTCTTTACTCTGAAACACTGAAAAACTTAACTAAACATGTCTTTACTCTGAAACACTGAAAAACTTAACTAAACATGTCTTTACTCTGAAACACTGAAAAACTTAACTAAACATGTCTTTACTCTGAAACACTGAAAAACTTAACTAAACATGTCTTTACTCTGAAACACTGAAAAACTCAACTAAACATGTCTTTACTCTGAAACACTGAAAAACTTAACTAAACATGTCTTTACTCTGAAACACTGATAACTCTTCTAAATTTGTCCTACTCTTATATGATTTTTACTCACCTACTTACCTCTCCTATCTTACTGTCGCTCTCTTCTCTCTAGGATAACTTACCGTGAGTAATGTCTTTGCTGGCCTCTGTCATGTTAATGGGGGCAGGCACCTGTGATGTTAGTGGGGGCAGGCACCTGTGATGTTAGTTGGGGCAGGCACCTGTGATGTTAGTGGGGGCAGGCACCTGTGATGTTAGTTGGGGTGGGCACCTGTGATGTTAGTGGGGGCAGGCACCTGTGATGTTAGTTGGGGCAGGCACCTGTGATGTTAGTGGGGGCAGGCACCTGTGATGTTAATGGGGGCAGGCACCTGTGATGTTAGTTGGGGCAGGCACCTGTGATGTTAGTTGGGGCAGGCACCTGTGATGTTAATGGGGGCAGGCACCTGTGATGTTAGTTGGGGCAGGCACCTGTGATGTTAGTGGGGGCAGGCACCTGTGATGTTAGTTGGGGTGGGCACCTGTGAAGTTAGTTGGGGCAGGCACCTGTGATGTTAGTTGGGGCAGGGCAGGCCCCGTGATATTAGTTGGGGCGCAGCATGCCCTGTGATATTAGTTGGGGCGGGGCAGGCACCTGTGATATTAGTTGGAGAAGGACAGGCACCTATGATATTAGTTGGGGCGGGGCAGGCACCTGTGATATTAGTTGGGGCGGGGCAGGCCCTGTGATGTTAGGTGGGGCGGGGCAGGTAGCTGTGATATTAGTAGGGACAGGTACCTGTGATATTAGTGGGGGCGGGGCCCGCACCTGTGATATTAGTTGGGGGCAGGCGTCTGTGATATTAGTGGGGGTGCAGGCATCTGTGATATTAGTGGGGGTCAGGCACCTGTGATATTAGTGGGGGTGCAGGCATCTGTGATATTAGTGGGGCGGGGCAGGCACCTGTGATATTAGTGGGGGGCAGCCACCCGTGATATTAATGGGGACAGGCACCTGTGATATTAGTGGGGGTCAGGCACTTGTGATATTAGTGGGGGCCGGTCAGGAACCTGTGATATTAGTGGGGGGCAGGCACCTGTGATATTAGTGGGGGGCAGTCACCTGTGATATTAGTGGGGGGGAGGCAACTGTGATATTAGTGGTGGTGGGGCAGGCCCTGTGATGTTAGTGGGGCGGGGCAGGCACCTGTAATATTAGTGGGGGGGGGCAGGCCCTGTCAGGTTAGTGGGGCGGGGCAGGCACCTGTGATATTAGTTGGGCTGGGGCAGGCACCTGTGATATTAGTGGGGGTCAGGCATTTGTGATAATAGTGGGGGAGGGGCAGGCCCTGTGATGTTAGTGGGGCGGGGCAGGCACCTGTGATATTAGTTGGGGTCAGGCACTTGTGATATTAGTGGGGCGGGGCAGGCCCTATGATGTTATAGTGGGGGCGGGGCAGGCCCTGTGATGTTAGTGGGGGTGGGGCAGGCCCACTGATCTTAGTGGGGCCGGTCAGGAACCTGTGATATTAGTGGGGGCAGGCACCTGTGATATTTGTGAGGGCGTGGCAGGACCTGTGATATTAATGGGGACAGGGCAGGCCCTGTGATATTAGTGGGGGCGGCGCAGGCACCTGTGATATTAGTGGGGGGGGGCAGAAACCTGTGATATTAGTTTGAGCGGGGGGGGGGGCAGGAACCTGTGATATTAGTGGGGGGGGGGCAGGAACCTGTGATATTAGTTTGGGCGGGGGGGGGGCAGGAACCTGTGATATTAGTGGGGGCAGAAACCTGTGATATTAATTTGGGCGGGGGGGGGGCAGGAACCTGTGATATTAGTGGGGGCAGGAACCTGTGATATTAGTTTGGGCGGGGGGGGGGCAGGAACCTGTGATATTAGTTTGGGCGGGGGGGCAGGAACCTGTGATATTAGTTTGGCCGGGGGGTGCAGGAATCTGTGATATTAGTGTGGGCGGGGGGCAAGAACCTGTGATATTAGTTTGGCCGGGGGGAGGCAAGAACCGGTGATATTAGTTTGGGCGGGGGGTGCAGGAATCTGTGATATTAGTGTGGGCGGGGGGCAGGAACCTGTGATATTAGTTTGGCCGGGGGGAGGCAAGAACCTGTGATATTAGTGGGGGGCAGGAATCTGTGATATTAGTTTGGGCGGGCGGGGGGGGGGCAGGAATCTGTGATATTAATTTGGGCGGGGGGTGCAGGAATCTGTGATATTAGTGTGGGCGGGGGGGGGGCAGGAACCTGTGATATTAATGGGGGGCAGGAACCTGTGATATTAGTTTGGTGGGGGGGGGCAGGAACCTGTGATTTTAGTTTGGCCGGGGGGGGGGGCAGGAACCTGTGATATTAGTGGGGGGGGGCAGAAACCTTTGATATTAGTGGGGGGCAGGAACCTGTGGTATTAGTGGGGGCAGGCACCTGTGATATTAGTAGAGGGCAGATGAACAGTTTACATTTCCAGACTTTTGTTACTAAGTTCACATGTTCTGTTATCTAAACAAAAATCTAAGTCCCGTAGCGTGTGCAACGACGTAGCGATGTATGAAGTGTTAGTGCCTTCGCATTTCTAGGCCACCACATGATGTGAAGTAGGGATGCCATCACCAGGTACCCATTTCTTTGAGGCTGAGCTGACCTCCCGGTGCCGGTCGATCCGAAAAAAATTGCGCCCCGAGTGCGAAATCGAACCAGGGATCTTCTGATCGGCAGGCGAATGCGCTAACGACTACACCACTGGGCCACCTATAAGCAACCAAATTGTGGAAGATCTGAACATGGTGAGCCACTTCTGGGATGAAGCAGCACAAATAAATGAAGTGGATTCGACACTGGAAATATACCCAGACCTCACAGGACATTCATGTAATGAAGGAGATA
Source organism: Achatina immaculata (assembly GCA_009760885.1). Classification (NCBI taxonomy): domain Eukaryota; kingdom Metazoa; phylum Mollusca; class Gastropoda; order Stylommatophora; family Achatinidae; genus Lissachatina; species Lissachatina immaculata. Next base: position 38,502,991 of record CM019718.1, on the reverse strand, counting down.
AACAGTAAGGAGAAAGGCATGAAACAAGGTACAATAGAACAATGGAAGGATTCATCATCTCAGTATTCCAGATGTACGAGTTAATCGTGAAATTCGCTGGTCAGCTAGAACAATGAACCCGGATCACGGAAATCAAGATCACTGAAAGAAGTATGAGAACATGACTGAAAATCAGGCATGTAATGAATGAATTCTGAACTGTGTAGAATCACGACGGCCTGAAACCATGAATAGTTTAGAGCAGAACGACACGGCCTCCCCGCTCACCCTCTCTCTTATCTATTAGCTCAGCCATGCATAACGGTCCTGAACGAAGTTAAGCGTTGAAACCACAACATAACAACTTTTTACTCGTTTTTCTTTTTAAAAACCACTAAAGCATTGTAGAACCTGATATCTGCTTTTATATTTCTGTTATTGATTTCTGTTAAACGTTTGTTTAGATTGGCCTAGAACAATGGGTAAATGTATCTTCGTGTGTTTAGTAAGCTCCGATCATTTCATCAACAACGAAACTTACTTTAAGCTCCGTAGAGTTCTGTGCTGGGAGATTCCTATGTTGTTGTTGTTGTTGTTGTTGTATATCACTGAAGCTATGATCGTGATGTTCTTTCCGATGCAGTGAAGGTGTTGAGACACAGCATAGTGCCGGATTTGGAGCGGGTTACGGATGGTATTTTTTCAGTTCTTGAGAGGAGCTACACAAGCAGAGTGGAGGGTGCAGCGTTTCTATAGTGGGCTCCACCACCTTGGGCGATTATATCGACCCATACCCCGTTAACCAGGATGGGCCTTTTACTGGGGGCACCAAGTGAGATGTGGGATAGAAAGGTCTTGATCGGCTATTGTTCCCCAAATCTAACGTGAGCATGCTAGCTATAAATCATTCAGCGCTACATCTTAGATCTCAACCTACAGATTTCTCTTTTGAAAAAGTAGAGTTTTATATACCCCCAGATTGGAAGAATCTATAAATAAACTAGAGTTTTAGATACCCTCAGACTGGAAGAATATATCAAGAAAGTAGAGTTTTATACACCCACAGATTGACAGACTGTATAAAGAATGTAATTTTTTTTTATCTGACCTCAGATTGAAGGCATGGATGAAGAATGTAGAGTTTTGTACGACCTCAGATTGAAAGCATGGAGACTGTAAATAATTAATATTGTTCCCTTTGTGGATGCAGTGAGACTAAAGCTGATGTTTGTGTTTGATCTTGCACTGATGATAGTAGTGCTTTTAATGACATTGTGTGTTACCGGTTTTTCATTGATGTACGTAAGTACAGCGTTGGGGGGGGGGGGGGGAGGGGGTGGTGTTTGCACCTTACACATCGTTCTGTGGCCTCGGGAAGAGAAGGGGCCCCAGAGGGTCAATTAAAGAAAGTACGGATGACTCAGGAGGCAAAATAGGACACAGAATCAGAAAACAGTTTTTAAATACCTTCCAAAATTCCTCTCTATAGCAGGGGATGTAAATAGGAAGAGTTTTCAATGAGAGTTGCTATGAGGGACTTTTGGCTTGGCTCCACCACATCATAGATCGCATCTGTTCCAACTGCTATAAACAGTCCTTCTGGACATGACCTATTTTCATGGAGCAAACCGCGGGAGTGAGATATCGAGTTCCGATTTGGTTGTCTGGCCGAGGGGAGAGTTTATTTAGTCTAAATTAATGGCAGCTGCTCTGTCAAGTTCCTGCTGGGGAACAGTTTGCAGGTTTGTCACTTGTCTCCCAGTCCACAGGTCGCATTGTCTGATCACTTGTCTCCCAGTCCACAGGTCGCATTGTCTGATCACTTGTCTCTCAGTCCACAGGTCGCATTGTCTGATCACTTGTCTCCCAGTCCACAGGTCGCATTGTCTGATCACTTGTCTCCCAGTCCACAGGTCGCATTGTCTGATCACTTGTCTCCCAGTCCACAGGTCGTATTGTCTGATCACTTGCCTCTCAGTCCATAGGTCGTATTGTCTGATCACTTGTCTCTCAGTCCACAGGTCGTATTGTCTGATCACTTGTCTCTCAATCCACAGGTCGTATTGTCTGATTACTTGTCTCCCAACCCACAGGTCGTATTGTCTGATTACTTGTCTCCCAATCCACAGGTCGTATTGTCTGATTACTTGTCTCCCAATCCACAGGTCGTATTGTCTGATTACTTGTCTCCCAATACACAGGTCGTATTGTCTGATTACTTGTCTCCCAATCCACAGGTCGTATTGTCTGATTACTTGTCTCCCAATCCACAGGTCGTATTGTCTGATTACTTGTCTCCCAATCCACAGGTCGTATTGTCTGATTACTTGTCTCCCAATCAACAGGTCGTATTGTCTGATTACTTGTCTCCCAATACACAGGTCGTATTGTCTGATTACTTGTCTCCCAATACACAGGTCGTATTGTCTGATTACTTGTCTCTCAGTCCACAGGTCGTATTGTCTGATTACTTGCCTCCAAGTCCACAAGTCGTAATGTCTGATTACTTGTCTCCCAGTCCACAAGTCGTATTGTCTGATCACTTGTCTCTCAATCCACAGGTCGCATTGTCTGATTACTTGCCTCCAAGTCCACAGGTCGTATTGTCTGATTACTTGTCTCTCAGTCCACAGGTCGTATTGTCTGATTACTTGCCTCCAAGTCCACAGGTCGTATTGTCTGATCACTTGTCTCTCAGTCCACAGGTCGTATTGTCTGATCACTTGTCTTTCCGTCCACAGGTCGTATTGTCTGATCACTTGTGTCTCAGTCCACAGGTCGTATTGTCCGATCACTTGTCTCTCAGTCCACAGGTCGTGTTGTCTGATCACCTGTCTCTCAGTCCACAGGTCGTATTGTCTGATTACTTGTCTCTCAGTCCACAGGTCGTATTGTCTGATTACTTGTCTCCCAATCCACGGGTCGTATTGTCTGATCACTTGTCTCCAACTCCACAGGTCGTATTGTCTGATCTTTTGTCTCCCAATCCACAGGTCGTATTGTCTGACCACCTGTCTCCCAATCCACAGGTCGTATTGTCTGATCACTTGTCTCCCAGTCCACAGGTCGTATTGTCTGATCATTTGTCTCCCAATCCGCAGGTCGTATTGTCTGATCACTTGTCTCCCAGTCCACAGGTCGTATTGTATGACCTTGTAAGAAATAAACCCACTGAAAAAAAATAATTTAAAATTCACATTTTGTTCACATTGAAACGTTTTGATAACGATAGAAAAAAAAGATTATTTCAACAATTAGGACTAATGCCGGAACTAGAGAATAAAAGCAACAATGAGGGGGCTGTAAAATATACATTGTTATTGAATTATTTAGAGGTCATTATGGTGCTATTTTTAGATTTGAGCGAATGACGATCTACACCACTGCTTGTGTGAGAATCCCAATTCCCAGTCCACTTTCATCTCCCAACTATCGCAACTGTACGTCGGGAACACGGCTCATCATAGCCTACAGTATAGAGTGGGACCCATGGCTCATCCTAGCCTACAGTATAGAGTGGGACCCATGGCTCATCATAGCCTACAGTATAGAGTGGGACCCATGGCTCATCATAGCCTACAGTATAGAGTGGGACCCATGGCTCATCATAGCCTACAGTATAGAGTGGGACCCACGGCTCATCCTAGCCTACAGTATAGAGTGGGACCCACGGCTCATCATAGCCTACAGTATAGAGTGGGACCCATGGCTCATCATAGCCTACAGTATAGAGTGGGACCCATGGCTCATCATAGCCTACAGTATAGAGTGGGACCCATGGCTCATCCTAGCCTACAGTATAGAGTGGGACCCATGGCTCATCATAGCCTACAGTATAGAGTGGGACCCATGGCTCATCATAGCCTACAGTATAGAGTGGGACCCATGGCTCATCCTAGCCTACAGTATAGAGTGGGACCCACGGCTCATCCTAGCCTACAGTATAGAGTGGGACCCACGGCTCATCCTAGCCTACAGTATAGAGTGGGACCCACGGCTCATCATAGCCTACAGTATAGAGTGGGACCCATGGCTCATCATAGCCTACAGTATAGAGTGGGACCCATGGCTCATCATAGCCTACAGTATAGAGTGGGACCCACGGCTCATCCTAGCCTACAGTATAGAGTGGGACCCATGGCTCATCATAGCCTACAGTATAGAGTGGGACCCATGGCTCATCATAGCCTACAGTATAGAGTGGGACCCACGGCTCATCATAGCCTACAGTATAGAGTGGGACCCACGGCTCATCCTAGCCTACAGTATAGAGTGGGACCCATGGCTCATCATAGCCTACAGTATAGAGTGGGACCCATGGCTCATCCTAGCCTACAGTATAGAGTGGGACCCATGGCTCATCTTAGCCTACAGTATAGAGTGGGACCCATGGCTCATCTTAGCCTACAGTATAGAGTGGGACCCATGGCTCATCATAGCCTACAGTATAGAGTGGGACCCATGGCTCATCCTAGCCTACAGTATAGAGTGGGACCCATGGCTCATCATAGCCTACAGTATAGAGTGGGACCCATGGCTCATCCTAGCCTACAGTATAGAGTGGGACCCATGGCTCATCCTAGCCTACAGTATAGAGTAGGACCCACGGCTCATCTTAGCCTACGGTATAGAGCAGGACCCACGGTTCATCTTAGCCTACAGTATAGAGTGGGACCCACGCTACAGCTTCACGTTGCCCCTGCTTCCGTACTGCCAGCCCCGACCAACTTACTTCAAGGTAAGAACCCAGGGTTGTTTACCCTCATGACCAGTCGGCTTACCCCCCCCCCCCTTTTTGCAAACATATTAAACAACTTCTAGATTAATCTTCTCCTACGATTCAGCCCTTCCTCCTCCAACAACAAACTACAAACTTCTAACAAATGTTTTATCCAAAAAACCAAACGAGGAAATCTGTATTATTTAAATAACACAGCAAAACCAAGCAAAAAATGTACCCCAGCCAAAGTCCACAGAAAAGAGAACCCATTACACATATTAAACACATTCCTCAGAGCGTCCCCTTTAGACCCCCATTTTACCGCTGAAATATACAACCGGATGCTTGACGATCTGTCCAGGCATTCTTTTCTTCTATGTAATATGTTCATTCTTCTCTTCTGTGTAATACCTTCATTCTTCTCTTGTATGTAATACCTTCATTATTCTCTTCTGTGTAATACGTTCATTCTTCTCTTCTATGTAATAAATTCATTCTTCTCTTGTATGTAATACCTTCATTCTTCTCTTCTGTGTAATACGTTCATTCTTCTCTTCTATGTAATAAATTCATTCTTCTCTTGTATGTAATACCTTCATTATTCTCTTCTGTGTAATACGTTCATTCTTCTCTTCTATGTAATACATTCATTCTTCTCTTGTATGTAATACCTTCATTCTTCTCTTCTGTGTAATACCTTCATTCTTCTCTTCTATGTAATACCTTCATTATTCTCTTCTATGTAATACTTTCATTCTTCTCTTCTGTGTAATACCTTCATTCTTCTCTTCTATGTAATACTTTCATTCTTCTCTTCCATGTAATACCTTCATTCTTCTCTTCTATGTAATACCTTCATTCTTCTCTTCTATGTAATACCTTCATTCTTCTCTTCTATATAATACCTTCATTCTTCTCTTCTGTGTAATACCCTCATTCTTCTCTTCTATGTAATACATTCATTCTTCTCTTCTATGTAATACCTTCATTCTTCTCTTCTATGTAATACCTTCATTCTTCTTTTCTATGTAATACCTTCATTCTTCTTTTCTATGTAATACCTTCATTCTTCTCTTCTATGTAATACCTTCATTCTTCTTTTCTATGTAATACCTTCATTCTTCTTTTCTATGTAATACTTCATTCTTCTCTTGTATGTAATACCTTCATTCTTCTCTTCTGTGTAATACGTTCATTCTTCTCTTCTATGTAATAAATTCATTCTTCTCTTGTATGTAATACCTTCATTCTTCTCTTCTACGTAATACCTTCATTCTTCTCTTCTATGTAATACATTCATTCTTCTCTTGTATGTAATACCTTCATTCTTCTCTTCTGTGTAATACCTTCATTCTTCTCTTCTATGTAATACCTTCATTATTCTCTTCTATGTAATACTTTCATTCTTCTCTTCTGTGTAATACCTTCATTCTTCTCTTCTATGTAATACTTTCATTCTTCTCTTCCATGTAATACCTTCATTCTTCTCTTCTATGTAATACCTTCATTCTTCTCTTCTATGTAATACCTTCATTCTTCTCTTCTATATAATACCTTCATTCTTCTCTTCTGTGTAATACCCTCATTCTTCTCTTCTATGTAATACATTCATTCTTCTCTTCTATGTAATACCTTCATTCTTCTCTTCTATGTAATACCTTCATTCTTCTTTTCTATGTAATACCTTCATTCTTCTTTTCTATGTAATACCTTCATTCTTCTCTTCTATGTAATACCTTCATTCTTCTTTTCTATGTAATACCTTCATTCTTCTTTTCTATGTAATACCTTCATTCTTCTCTTCTATGTAATACCCTCATTCTTCTTTTCTATGTAATACCTTCATTCTTCTCTTCTATGTAATACCTTCATTCTTCTCTTCTATGTAATACCTTCATTCTTCTCTTCTATGTAATACCTTCATTCTTCTTTTCTATGTAATACCTTCATTCTTCTCTTCTATGTAATACCTTCATTCTTCTTTTCTATGTAATACCTTCATTCTTCTCTTCTATGTAATACCTTCATTCTTCTCTTCTATGTAATACCTTCATTCTTCTCTTCTATGTAATACCTTCATTCTTCTCTTCTATGTAATACCTTCATTCTTCTCTTCTATGTAATACCTTCTTTGCCACCAAGGCTACCAGCCCTCCCTTCCTCCCAGGACAGGTTACATAAAAGAAGTCCTACAAAAAAACCCACACGCGGACCGATGCCCGCAACCCCCCACACACACACACACATACATCAATCAATAACATCAAATCCACACTTAATATTAAATATCTTAAAAGAACAATCATTTCATCTTGTGGCTCAAATAAGAACTTTTTACTGAAGAAGGCTGGCTAGTAAAGAGGATTAAAGGCAGAAAACTTAAATATTTTGGACACATTAAACGTCATGATAATCTAGAGAAAATCGTCTTGGAAGGGTACATAATGGGAAAAAGAAAGAGAGAAAGATCAAGGCGAAGATGGCTGCAAGACGTCGTTGATGATCTGCAAATGGACACATCAGCAGCAGGCCATTTTGCTTAGAACCGAGAGGCCTACAGGAGTGCTGTTAGGGAGGCAAAGTTCCGCAAGGGACATGCAAATGAATGAATGAATGAATGGCTCAAACTAAAAGAACACACAATCACACAGATCCATAACTTTTCTATAAATAAGGAACAATGTGAGCCACAAAATAATGTCCCCATTACACTGCAGGTAACACTTAAATCACGTGAACACAGCACAACACATAACAACACATAACAACAACATATTAGTGCCATGTCTCTCACAATACATCTTTGACAAGAAATGTAACCTCAATGAAAAAAGTAATATTATACAACTTATCCGTCAAGGAAACTTAACAATTTATAACTCATGAGCTTTCCTTTCCTCAGCAAGTTAGTTGATAAAAGAAAAGTAAAACTAACGACTTCAGACACTATATTCTCTGACTGGACATCACTGGACACTTACATCCACGGGCATATCATGACTTACACAAACAAGGCGACTCGAACAGCACGCTGAGATCATCGCTGACAAGACATTCATGCTCACGACCACCTAACCTTGATCACAACATTTATCACTTCAAGGTAAGACAGAACAATAGTCCCCGTTCCCCCCTACCCCCCACCCAGTATACAAACGTGCTGCCGGCCATGCACCTGGACAAGACTTAAGTGACCCCTGAAAATTCCCAACATACCCCAACATACCCTCATTCTTCTCTTCTATGTAATACATTCATTCTTCTCTTCTATGTAATACTTCATTCTTCTCTTCTATGTAATACCTTCATTCTTCTTTTCTATGTAATACCTTCATTCTTCTTTTCTATGTAATACCTTCATTCTTCTCTTGTATGTAATACCTTCATTCTTCTTTTCTATGTAATACCTTCATTCTTCTTTTCTATGTAATACTTCATTCTTCTCTTCTATGTAATACCCTCATTCTTCTTTTCTATGTAATACCTTCATTCTTCTCTTCTGTGTAATACCTTCATTCTTCTCTTCTATGTAATACCTTCATTCTTCTCTTCTATGTAATACATTCATTCTTCTTTTCTATGTAATACCTTCATTCTTCTCTTCTATGTAATACCTTCATTCTTCTTTTCTATGTAATACCTTCATTCTTCTCTTCTATGTAATACCTTCATTCTTCTCTTCTATGTAATACCTTCATTCTTCTCTTCTATGTAATACCTTCATTCTTCTCTTCTATGTAATACCTTCATTCTTCTCTTCTATGTAATACCTTCTTTGCCACCAAGGCTACCAGCCCTCCCTTCCTCCCAGGACAGGTTACATAAAAGAAGTCCTACAAAAAAACCCACACGCGGACCGATGCCCGCAACCCCCCACACACACACATACATCAATCAATAACATCAAATCCACACTTAATATTAAATATCTTAAAAGAACAATCATTTCATCTTGTGGCTCAAATAAGAACTTTTTACTGAAGAAGGCTGGCTAGTAAAGAGGATTAAAGGCAGAAAACTTAAATATTTTGGACACATTAAACGTCATGATAATCTAGAGAAAACTGTCTTGGAAGGGTACATAATGGGAAAAAGAAAGAGAGAAAGATCAAGGCGAAGATGGCTGCAAGACGTCGTTGATGATCTGCAAATGGACACATCAGCAGCAGGCCATTTTGCTTAGAACCGAGAGGCCTACAGGAGTGCTGTTAGGGAGGCAAAGTTCCGCAAGGGACATGCAAATGAATGAATGAATGAATGGCTCAAACTAAAAGAACACACAATCACACAGATCCATAACTTTTCTATAAATAAGGAACAATGTGAGCCACAAAATAATGTCCCCATTACACTGCAGGTAACACTTAAATCACGTGAACACAGCACAACACATAACAACACATAACAACAACATATCAGTGCCATGTCTCTCACAATACATCTTTGACAAGAAATGTAACCTCAATGAAAAAAGTAATATTATACAACTTATCCGTCAAGGAAACTTAACAATTTATAACTCATGAGCTTTCCCTTCCTCAACAAGTTAGTTGATAAAAGAAAAGTAAAACTAACGACTTCAGACACTATATTCTCTGACTGGACATCACTGGACACTTACATCCACGGGCATATCATGACTTACACAAACAAGGCGACTCGAACAGCACGCTGAGATCATCGCTGACAAGACATTCATGCTCACGACCACCTAACCTTGATCACAACATTTATCACTTCAAGGTAAGACAGAACAATAGTCCCCGTTCCCCCCTACCCCCCACCCAGTATACAAACGTGCTGCCGGCCATGCACCTGGACAAGACTTAAGTGACCCCTGAAAATTCCCAACATACCCCAGCATACTCCGTTTTTTTTTTTTGCACACCTGTCACGTGTTCACAATCGCACTTTTACCTGCCCTAGAACTGCCAACAGACCGTGAGTTTGACCTTCACAATCGGCTGCGTCATGAAAACCAAACCCCGCCCGTTCACAGCGGGATGTTTTCATCATCGTTTCCTCGTTAGAAATGAACACATACAGCCTCATATAATGTTGAACAAGGACACAATTCTGCCCAGACAAAAAGGTCTAAAATTAAGAACTATTTTTATTAGTTCTACTTTCATTTTATTCTTCCGTATCATGCTCTTTTCATCAGCAAGCAGAGAATCAGTTCAGCAAAAAGTCATGGTCAGCAAGTTTATCAGCTAAAGTAATGCTCAGCAAGTATATCAGCAAAAATGATGCTCAGAAAAAAAATGATGCTCCGCAAGTTTATCAGAAAAAGTGATGCTCAGGAAAAGTGATGCTTAGAAAAAGTGATGCTCAGCAAATTTATCAGCAAAAGTAATGCTCAGCAGATTTATCAGCAAAAGTTATGCTCCGCAGGTTTGTCAGCAAAAGCGATGCTCAGAAAAAATGATGCTTATAAAAAGTGATGCTCAGCAAGTTTATCAGCAAAAGTGATGCTCAGCAAGTTTATCAGCACAAACGATGCTAAGCAAGTTTGTCAGCAAATGTGATGCTCAGCAAGTTTACATCTACCTTTTAAAAACCGTGTCCTAACATGACAGGTAATATTTTACACACATCTTGGAGCAGGAACATCAAGGATCCATTTCAACAGAATTTAACTTTTAAACATAAAAACACTGTGATAGAGTGACATAATTAAATCACTGTGCAGACAAAGAGATGCTGGCATGAGACTGGCAGTCTCCGCTCCTGCTGTACTCGTTTCTGTCAGGTTCATTGTACTCAATTGAGAAGGAAAACTTGAGTCTAGCTTATAATAGGATTTGTCACATGACAGTTCTAAAAATACATTATGGGATATTTAAAAAAAATTTTATATGTCTGTTCTCCAAATCTTCATAAATACTACACAATTTTTTTTCTTTATTTTATTTGTTCTATTCTTCTGATAATCTCTCTTCTGCTTCTTCTCACTTCTAAATAAAAACTTGATCAGACAAATTCTGCGAAATTACTTCAGCACGAACTGAACTTGAGAATCTGCAAACGACTTGTGTTTACAACTTTGTTTAAAGACATGGTCTTGAGATAAATTAAACCCCTTTTTTCAACTTTATCAAATTTTTTTTCCTGTCTAAATTCATAATTCATTGTGGTTTTGTTTTCTTTCAATCGAAAGTTCAGTTTATTAATTGTCAGTCAGTTAGTCAGTCAGTATTTCCATGTCCCTTGGGGAACTTTGCTTCCCTAACAGCACTCCTGTAGGCCTCTCGGTTCTAAGCAAGATGGCCTGGTGCTGATGTGTCCAGTCGCAGATCATCAACGACGTCTTGTAGCCATCTTCGCCTTGGTCTTCTTCTCTTTCTTTTCCCCATTATGTACCCTTCCAAGACGGTCTTCTCTAGATTATCATGACGTTTAATTAATATGTCCAAAATACTTAAGTTTTCTATGTTTAATCCTCTTTACTAGCCAGCCTTCTTCAATATTAAGTTCTTGTAGTATGGATATATTTGTTCTTTTTTGTGTCCATGGTATTTGAAGGACTCTTCTGTAGCATTTACATTCAAAGGCATGTATGTGTTTCTCAGCTGTTTTGTTAAGTGTCCAGGTCTAACAGGCATATGTTGCGATGGGAAAGATGCAAGTCTTTAAAAACTCTTACTTTTGTAGTTCTGTCTGTTCTTCTCCACAGCGTGTTTAATTGTTTTATTTTGTTTTATTTTACTTTTTGAAGAGCGATAGATGTCCTCTTTTTAATTTCCCTCAGTGTATCTCCTTCATTAGTTAATAATGATCCAAGATATTAAAAATTCTCCACCTCTTCCAATTTTTCCTCATTGATACATATATCAGCTGCGTTGTTTGTTTTGTCAGTTGTCATCAATTTAGTTTTCTTCGCATTAAGATGGAGGTTTTGCTCTTCACTATTCTTACGGACAGACATAATTAGTTTTTCCATTCCTTTTATGTTGTGGACAGTAATACTGTGTCATCAGCATATCTAATCTCTGCTATTTCATAACTTACAATTTTTATAGCATCGTAATATTCTTTGTCTACATCTTCTCTAACATTCCTCATTATATTTTCAGTATACAAGTTAAATAAGTAAGGTGACAATATGCACCCCTGACAGACCACTTGTTTTAGGCCAAACCAACTTGTTGTTTCACCATTTATTCTTACTGCTGCTTGTTGGTCTTGATACAGCAATGATGTTAATTGTATCAAATGTGTTAGAAATCCCATTTCTTCCATTATTTCCCAAAGTTTTCGGTGGTGTACAGAGTCATTAATTGTAGTGGAGTTTAACTGAGAAGGGTAATGTAAAATACTCATAAAGCTTCCTTGTGTTAATATATAGCGTACCTGTTAGTTTATACCTGATATCCTGAGTGTGATGTCTAAACACGAGCATGCCCTGACACAGGCATACATCAAGGTCGCTGGCATGAAGGACCATCCTCTCCATAAGGAGCTGGGGTTGATAAAAAGAAGAAGCATCAAACGAGACGGATTTTGGGTGGCTGAGGCTGAGGATACAATAAAGTCAATGTTCAATCTAGATGAGGTGCTTAAGGTGATGACTTGTTATGGGTACAGGACCGAGCTCAGCCTCAATGAAGTAGAGAATGAAGTGATGCTAGCTAGCCAGCGCTGTGTGATGCTAGCTACCCAGCGCTGTGTGATGCTAGCTAGCCAGCGCTGTGTGATGCTAGCTAGCCAGCGCTGTGTGATGCTAGCTACCCAGCGCTGTGTGATGCTAGCTAGCCAACGCTGTGTGATGCTAGCTACCCAGCGCTGTGTGATGCTAGCTACCCAGCGTTGTGTGATGCTAGCAATATGCACCCCTGATGGACCTCTTGTTTTATGCCAAACCAAGTTGCTGTTTCACCATTTATTCTAGCCAGCGCTGTGTGATGCTAGCTACCCAGCGTTGTGTGATGCTAGCTAGCCAGCGCTGTGTGATGCTAGCTACCCAGTTCTGTGTGATGCTAGATAGCCAGCGCTGTGTGATGCTAGCTACCCAGCGTTGTGTGATGCTAGCTAGCCAGTGCTGTGTGATGCTAGCTACCCAGTTCTGTGTGATGCTAGATAGCCAGCGCTGTGTGATGCTAGCTAGCCAGCGTTGTGTGATGCTAGCTACCCAGCGCTGTGTGATGCTAGCTAGCCAGCGCTGTGTGATGCTAGCTAGCCAGCGTTGTGTGATGCTAGCTACCCAGCGCTGTGGGATGCTAGCTAGCCAGCGCTGTGTGATGCTAGCTACCCAGCGCTGTGTGATGCTAGCTACCCAGCGCTGTGTGATGCTAGCTAGCCAGCGCTGTGTGATGCTAGCTACCCAGCGCTGTGGGATGCTAGCTACCCAGCGCTGTGGGATGCTAGCTAGCCAGCGCTGGGCAGGCTCGTGAATGTCCAGACTGGGCTCATCAAGCGGCTGAACTTTGGGTTCAGGATCTCACTCAGCATCACTGTATCTCTTCAGGATCTCACTCAGCATCACTGTATCTCTTCAGGATTTCACTCAGCATCACTTTATCTCTTCAGGATTTCACTCAGCATCACTGTATCTCTTCAGGATCTCACTCAGCATCACTGTATCTCTTCAGGATTTCACTCAGCATCACTGTATCTCTTCAGGATTTCACTCAGCATCACTGTATCTCTTCAGGATCTCACTCAGCATCACTGTATCTCTTCAGGATCTCATCCAGCATCTCTGTAGGTCTTCCGACACGGTAATATATACAGATGGCAGAAGTGGTTGGAGTTTTGTTGTCTACCACAATGGAAGAGTAGTGGCACAGGGTTCGGGAGACTTTGAAGTCAGCACTTCAAGAATGAGAATGGAAACTGAGGCTGTGTCGGCAGCAGTGGAACGGTTAGTTGCTCATGCTGTGGTTAATGGTGTCATTGTGACAGATTCACAGAGTATGCTCCGTAAGATTGAGAAGAATTTGCTTCGCAAAGAATGGGTTCATCTTTTAAGCCAGTCAGCTGTGACGAGCCTAACATGGCTTTACTGTCCAGGGCATACGGGAGTACATGGCAATGATGTGGTAGACAACCTTGCTGGACAGGCTAAAATAAATGGCAGACTGATATTGGACAAGGAGGACATTGCTAAGGCTGTATTGGACAGACTGCAGGAACATGAAGAGCGGGAATGGAAGAACAATGTAGCCGTGAGGAGACTGCAGGAGCTAGGACAAATTAAAGGTGTTGGTAGGAAATCCAAACTGTGTGGCAGAAAACACATCGTAAACAATCAACATTTGACAGGAACTATTAGCAAACACACTCTTGGATGTATGCTGCGGCATGCGGTGGGGCATATATAGTGTTGTCCCTAATGGCAGTGAAGCCGGAGTCTGAACTTTGAACTATAAACTTTGTATCTTTGAGTGTCTTTTAACAGTAAAGATTAAGTAGTCTATAATTTATCCACTGGCCTTTTCTTTTTTTAGCTGAGTGGTTAAGTGCTTGGTTTACTAATCCAGTGGTACTGGGTTCAATTCCCAGCAGTGTATTTTTATCTGGTACTCACCAAAAAGGCCCTGAGGTTCACTCAGTCTAAAAAAAATTGGGTACCAGAGAAATCTAGGAAGGTAAATGCATAGTTCTTGGAGATAACGGACCTAACACCATATCTCCAATATGCCTTAACGGCATGGAAACAGCAATTTTACTTTTTAATCTATCTATTAGTGCATCTGTTAACAACGAGATTAAAGAGCGTAATCTATTAGTGCATCTGTTAACAACGAGATTAAAGAGCGTAATCTATTAGTGTATCTGTTAACAACCAGATTAAAGAACGTAATCTATTAGTGTATCTGTTAACAACCAGATTAAAGAACGTATAATGTATCTATTAGTGCATCTGTTAACAATAAGACTAAAATATAAGGTAGCAACGGATATTGTAAAACACTTGCTGTATAGAAAAAGCTAGCATAGAGTGAGGGCCCATGTTCTTTTATGTTGTGGCAGTCGCGATTGCATTTGGTTTATATTGTTGAATATATTGTGGTTGTTGTATTTATTCGTTTATTGCGGTGGTTGTGTTCATATATTTTAGAGTTTACATTGTTCCATATGCTATAGGGTGACATTTGTCCATATTTTTGTGGCTATGTGGGGAATGTCCATATTTTTGTGGTTATGTGGGGAATGTATATTTTCTGATATAGAAAGAGAGGAAGACCAAGGCGAAGATGGCTGCAAGACATCGTTGATGATCTGCAAATGGATGCATCAGCAACAGGGCATCTTGCTCACAACCGAAAGGCCTACAGGAGTGCTGTTAGGGAGGCAAAGTTCCACAAGGGACATGCAAATGAATGAATGAATGTGGGGAATATATTGTGGTGGTTATAGTGGTGAATATATTGTACTGGTTATAATAATAAATGTATTGTGGTGGTTATAGTAATAAAAGTATTGTGGTGGTTATAGTGTGAATATATTGTGGTGGTTATAGTGGTGAATACACCCTGATAGTTACTATACGAAACATATTGTAGTGGTATAATGATTCATGTCCTAAATGCGTTCCTTTGCTTCCTGATGTGTTAAAAACATTATTTGTGTGTGTAAACATTTTCTTGTAACTGTGGAAGAGTGTCTGGTGTAGAGAATGTATAACAGTATATTGAAGAATTTACTGTTATGATGGTTGGATTCTCATAAAAGAGATATAATCCGGGCCATTTTAATACTTTGACCTCTTGATTTAAAGCCCTTGGTATTTTTGTTGTACAAGAGTTCAATTGAAAGGTCAGGGTTGAGACGCTAAATTGCACGAGATTTTTATGAACATATCCTTGACATGTTTGTAACAGAAAAGTTATTTTCGGAATGTCCAGTGAGTTTTTGTCTGAAGGTCGTAAACAGGTAGAATCTCGGGCTGAGTGATCGACGGGATAGAAACTTCGGGAAGATTTAGGGGAATAGTTAGCTCATATGTAAGGAGTGAGAGGAGGAGATTTAGGATATGGATAGATAGGATGAATTATGATTATGAGAGTTAGAATGGGTTTGTATTAAGTCTCGGCTGAGAATGTGTTAGGATCGTGGTTAGGCATGATTAGTTGTGAATGTGATTTTTCCTAGCATATAGTGCATTGTGTTAGTGACTTTTGTATAGAATGCTCCTTCTGGGGACATTATGAGATTATTTCTCATTTATGATTTTCAGTAAAGAGTCAGGTAGCTGTTAGTGTCATAATGTCAAGCATTTCTTTCCCAGTCATAACTTTGCTGAGCTAAAGATCGTGTAAGTAGTTCCTTTTTGAGATCTTTGTATAGACCTTCAGTCTACAGATTTTCTGTGATGAGTGGGAGAATTCTGTGATCATTTTTTGATGCAGTAAGTGTGTACTCCTATTTTGTACTACATTTTTTTATATGCTTGTTGCTTTTATGCAGTGTGAAAGTTGGGTTTTCTCCCTTTCCTCCTTGGCAAACTAGTTCTTGCCGGAAAGTGGATTAGCCAGAAACTTTGTATAACGTTATCAGTTGCCTCTCACCCTCATCTATCATCACTCATTTTTCCCGTTAATAAAGTGTGAGTTTATGTTATCACACTGGACTTAGTCTTCACACTGTTCGCTGTGTGCTGTCTTTGTTAGTATTTCTATAGCAGAAGTTTCATGATAGTAATACAAATCTTTATAAGTATTGCCGTGTCTGTAACTAGCAGTCACAGAATAATAGACAGATGCACGATACATGTATAGCTAATGCACGTCCATAAATGAAGTGATGCTAGCTAGCCAGCACTGCGGATGTGTTCAGCTGGCCATAGAACTAGAAGAGTTTGCAGACCTCAAAGACGCAGAATGTGCCATTATCCAGACCTCACCCGGGACGTTAGTTGGAACGCCAATTAAAATGTTTCTTGCCACACTCTCTAATGTCAGTATTAGTACGAGACAAAAAACTGAGACGTAACAAATACTTGCATCCTCTTCTACCATTATCTTGTTCTTGCCACTCTCTCTAATCTCAGTATTAGGAGGACAGAAAACTGAGACGTAAGAAATACTTGCATCCTCTTCTACCATTCTCTTGTTCCTGCCACACTCTCTAATCTCAGTATTAGGAGGACAGAAAACTGAGACGTAACAAATACTTCCATCTTCTTCCACCATCCTCTCCTGCCAGTGTTGAGTACCTCGTCTGTTTGGTGTTTTAACTTCAGCCCCTGCTCGGCGTCTGGCCTACTTTGTCTTAAGGGAGTACAAGTGAGATCTGGAGGCGTGACCTTAAGTCCCTGGTGAGTTTGGTGTAGGAAGACTGACTTAAATGTGGCTGCTGCTAAGTGATGCCTGTTCTTGCACTTTAGTTGTTTATGTCTGTTGTGACAACATGATGCATCTAGTTATGTGTATGTTGTGATATTCTGATATATCTAATTATGTGTATGTTGTGATATTCTGATATATCTAATTATGTGTATGTTGTGATATTCTGATATATCTAATTATGTGTATGTTGTGATATTCCGATATATCTAGCTATGTGTATGTTGTGATATTCTGATATATCTAATAATGTGTATAATGTGATACTCTGATATATCTTGTTATATGTTGTGATATTCTGATATATCTAGTTATATGTTGTGGTATTCTGATCTATCTAGCTATATGTTGCGATATTCTGGTATATGTAGTTATATGTTGTGATATTATGATATATCTAGTTATATGTTGTGATATTCTGATATATCTAATTATGTGTATGTTGTGATATTCTGATATATCTAATTATATGTATGTTATGATATTCTGATATATCTAGTTATATGTTGCGCTGTTCTGGTATATCCAGTTATATGCTGTAATATTCTGATATATCTAATTATATTCATTCATTCATTCATTTACATGTCCCTTGCGGAACTTTGCCTCCCAAACAGCACTCCTGTAGGCCTCTCGGTTGTGAGCAAGATGGCCTGCTGCTGTTGCATCCATTTCCAGATCGTCAACGATGTCTTGCAGCCATCTTCGACTTGGTCTTCCTCTTTTTCTTTTTCCCATTATGTATCCTTCCAATACGGTCTTCTCTAAATTATCATGACGTTTAATGTCTAGTTATATATATATATTTGTTATGACACTCCAGAACAAGTTATTATGTGTGTGTTTTCTGCTACGCAGTCTGCATTCGCTGAGTGTTTCTTGCACCTATGATAGTCTATTTTCACTGAGTGTTTCTTGCACCTATGATAGTCTGCATTCACTGAGTGTTTCTTGCACCTATGATAGTCTATTTTCACTGAGTGTTTCTTGCACCTATGATAGTCTATTTTCGCTGAGTGTTTAAAAAACAACCGATGTAAAATACTGAAACAGGGTCATAGGTCAGGGTTCAGGATGTGTAGGAGGGAAAGACTAGGAAACTATGACCCGGTGCCAGCAGCAGGGCTTCTGATGATGCCAGCGATGTTTCTGTTTATCACGATGTTATTGATGTTTTCCTCCCCATGCTCTCAGGAATATTTTTTTTTGTTTCTGATGATGCCTGCGAATAAACAAATGTCAGTTACTAAAAACTATGCTTCAGTTTTCTCAAGAACACATGTTGTTGAGTTTCTTCCATGCTTTCATTAATCAGAGTTTCCAGTTATTTTCTCTGTATACTCTAATTGGCACCATTAGGTGTCGGTATTTATGTCCAATTATTTGTTTCCTCTTTTGTTGTGTTGCAACTTCCTTGCTCAAATGGGACACGACAAACGAGAGCAGGACATTCTCTTCAGTACACATAAGTTTTTGCATCCTGTCAAAATGTCCTCATTCAAACAGATTTCTGTGAACTAGTTTACCTGACCTAGGTGCTTCTTCTTAACGTGAGTACGTCTGGTTCTTAATGGTCCTGATCCTCACCTGTCCCTAGTTTTAAAATGTCTAAATGAGAAGAAAAAGAATAGGATTTCTGCAATTTTGACATATAAAGTGAAAACATAAACTGAGTCTTTTAAACACTGTTCATCATTTAACTTTTCTGTCTTTTGTTACCCAACGTTGCTACTGGAATCCCATGAATTGTTTGCTTTCTTTTGCGTAAAGATTTGGCAAAATTTGTTTCATATTTGAAGTAAAAATTATATTCTTCTTCATCAGAAAATTTGAGAATTACTTGCTACAGATATGGGAAATATAACCACTACACGAAATGTGTACGTTGTTTTGGGAATATGGTGGGACAGCCTAGAAGAGCATGGTAGATAAGGGAAAAACACGAGAAACTGAAGACGCTTTTAATAACTAAGGCAGGCATACGGGACGCAAGACTTAGACACAGTCAGCGTCTATGTCAAGGTATTGCACACGGCACACAATATGAATGAATGAATACCTAGTTCGTTTCTATGACCGAATGTTGCAGATTCAAACCCTGGCAGTCGCTCTTGTTCGTCGGAGTTCTACAAGGAACTGAGGAGTTAGTGCAGTATCCTGAGACCAGTCTTCAGTGGAGGAATACGAGGACTTGTGTACTTTGCCATGTGCAACAATCTTAGTTCCTCATATAATTTCTTCAGTTCATGATGTTGATGATGATGATGATAATGATGTAATGATAATGACGACGACAACGATGATGATGTTGATGATAATGATGATGATGATGATGATGATGATGTTTTATTGATGCCAAGCTCAAAAGTCACTTCATCCGAGACGTCCCTAATGTTAATTTTTTTTTTTTTACTGCTCTCAGAATAAACACTTCAGTTAATAGACCGTGATATCTTTCTCTGCTGTAAGACACTTTCTCTACTATAAGACACTTTCTCTACTGTAAGACACTTTCTCTACTGTAAGACACTTTCTCTACTGTAAGACACTTTCATGGCCCTCTGTAACAAAGAAACATAAATATGTAAAAACAAACTGCATTTGTCGTTTTGTTTTGCTCTTGGGGTTCAAAGTTGAAAGTATTGTATGAAAGTGTTGTATGAAAGTATTGTATGATAGTATTGTATGAAAATATTGTATGAAAGTATTGTATGATTGTATTGTGTGAGTTAAGTACAGTCCTATGATCATTCTTCTGTTTTAAAATATGGAGCCTTTATTTATTGTACATTATCCGTGGTCTTAAAATATGTTTGTGTGTATGTATGTGTGTGTGTTAGTGAAAGAGTTAAAGAGTTTTAGAATGATATCGTGAGTACGGGACTTTTGATAATGGGGACTGGAACTGTAGCAGTCATGTAGCAGCATTAAATTCTCCTGGGACTCAACATTTAAGGGTAAATCAATAACCACCATCCATATTGAGGTCGTTGAACTCATAATTTAACTTCCCTATCAATCCGACTTTAATAAGTGATGCGCGTTAACAAATTACTTTTACGGTTTTATATCGCTGTATAAAAATGTTAACAAACTACTTTAGTGTAAATTACAGGACCATTACTTTTGTCACGTGCCCTGTCTGAAAAGGTTTAAAGTGAATCTTTTGTGGATGTGTCATTATCGATTTACTGACACTGCTGATTACCGAATGCATTATTTATGTGATAAAGTTTTAATTCTCAGTAAAATCTATCTGTTCTCTACAGTTTTTGTCCACATGAAACACAAAGTGAGAAATTTTGTAAGCAAGAAACGATACAATTATTCCTCTTGTCATGTGTGATTTCCACTTACTTTTTTTTAAAATGAGTTATTCAACTTGCTCTCAAGATGACAAGTTTACCTCCATTGTTTATGACGATGTCAAAAAGTGATGTAATGAGGCCGTACTCCTTCTTGTTCTGTGTTGCAGAGACGACGGGCCCACAACTTGTAACAGCAACACAACAACAAACTGCTCAGACCCGTTAGTTGCCAGAAACATGCTCTCGTTAACTGATGCTTCTGATAGAATTATCCATTTATACGTTAATCATAGTATCATCATTCTTTCTTTCATCTACTCAGTTCACGTCAGTACTTCTGCTTCCAGCTGTCTCAGTTCACGTCAGTATTTCTGCTTCCAGCTGTCTCAGTTCACGTCAGTATTTCTGCTCCCAGCTGTCTCAGTTCACGTCAGTATTTCTGCTTCTAGCTGTCTTAGTTCACGTCAGTATTTCTGCTTCTAGCTGTCTTAGTTCACGTCAGTACTTCTGCTTCTAGCTGTCTTAGTTCACGTCAGTATTTCTGCTTCTAGCTGTCTTAGTTCACGTCAGTATTTCTGCTTCTAGCTGTCTCAGTTCACGTCAGTACTTCTGCTTCCAGCTGTCTCAGTTCACGTCAGTATTTCTGCTTCCAGCTGTCTCAGTTCACGTCAGTATTTCTGCTTCTAGCTGTCTTAGTTCACGTCAGTATTTCTGCTTCCAGCTGTCTTAGTTCACGTCAGTATTTCTGCTTCCAGCTGTCTTAGTTCACGTCAGTATTTCTGCTTCCAGCTGTCTCGGTTCACGTTAGTACTTCTGCTTCCAGCTGTCTGTCCTCTCTCTTCACTAAGTCTAATGTGATCGGACGTGTTTATTTTAGCTCCTACATTTGGATTTTTACCAGTGTCATTTTATAAGATTGTGACGTGAAATGGATACCATTGGATTTCACTTGTGTTTGTGCTTGTGGTGAAATATGTAAAATTTTAAAAATCCATGTAGTTTGTTAAATATTTATCAAAATGTTAGAACAGTATATATAACATATATACAATACTGGCCTAGCCCGTGACCACGCGGCTCATTGTAACTAGGTCATCGTGTGGCCCGGTGTGACTACAATGGCTGGCATAATGTATTGCATCAGAAGCTGACAATGTTATCTTGTAGTAGAGACGATGATGTAGAAGATGATGTAGAAGAAGCTAGCCAGACAAGAAGACGGGATGGACTGCGGCCGGCGGCTGTAAAGAATTACTCCCTGAACAAAAGAAAAGCGATAAATACCAAGCTCCGTGGGTGCGACAAAGTCCCCGGCCTTACAATAACAAGGACCAACGAGGGACAATGCTTGGTCTTTCTTTTCAACAACACACTCGATTATGAGTGTGTGAAAAAAGTGTTCAGGGAGTACTACCACGACCACACGGAAGAGAGGGTAGATAAAAATGTTGCAAATGTGGAGGACTTTATAAAAACACCGCTTGTAACTATCCACCTGTACCATACAAGAAATAAAATATTGGTTCAAGGTGGTGCTCATGATGTCGACTCTTGGTTGACAGATGACTTCAGTCGTATTCAGGATGAAGCTTTAGAACCTTTCCTGCGACTGTCAGCTACAGTGAAGCCATCTCTATCATCTGTTGCCATGAGTGACAGACCGGCCATCACCATCAGTGACAGACCGGCCATCACCACCAGTGACAGACCGGCCATCACCACCAGTGACAGACCGGAAATCACCATCAGTGACAGACCGGCCATCAACATCAGTGACAGACCGGCCATCACCACCAGTGACAGACCGGCCATCACCACCAGTGACGAACACGATACTGTCGCCACTGATATCAATCAAGGCGCTACCACCACCGACATGCAAGAACAATTCACCAACTGCCCCAGTGCTGATCTTACTGACAAAGCCCTGTCAGATCAGGCAAGCACCTCAGCTGAACCCACTGACGTTCAAACAATGCCTGAACACTCCACCAGCAACAGTTTAGCTGATGTGGAAAACCGAGACGACAGCGAAGCTCCAGCTCCAGCGCCTGAGTTCTCTCCCTCTAGTGTGGCTGATTCACCGCATGTATCTCAGCAGCCTACAGTTGTCGAGGAAAAATTAGCTACATTATGCAGCCAGAACATACTTCAGGTAGTCAAAGACCTCGTCATAAACCTTATTACTGACATGGCAGCGGAGATTAAGCACTCATTCAAGCTGGAGAATGACAGTCTCAGGGCTGAACTTACGTCACTGAGAGACGAAAATGCGAAAATGAGACTCATGATATCTGAATGGCAGAGGGCCACGCAGCCACAGCAAGAAAGTGTTGACAAGTATTCAAGAAGTGACTGCTGACACAGACAATATGGCTGTAAATTCATGCACAAGTTCACCAGATATCAACAAAGAAGACACGCCAAAGCAAGAAGCTGCACAAGAGAAACACACCAGCACCACAACGCCTATAAAGGTAGCTCCTGAATATTTAGCTTACCCTATTGATGTGCAGATAAGTAATAGGTTTCAAGCTTTACAAGATAGCCCCATTGTATATAATCATAAAACAACAAGAACCCAAACAGATATCTCAAACGACATCTACTACTCTCAGTCACGGTCTCATAAACATCAACAAGAACAAGATACACAACACACAGTAACAACATCAAAGAATATACGACACACTTGATAATCGGAGATTCCTTACTTAAAGGAATCTATGGTGAGCGCATGTCAGTTACCTCCGAAGACACTGTCTCAGTCATGCCAGTACCTGGAGCTGGTATTATAAAAATAACGCAGACACTGAGGACTTGACGTAGATCAGAGAGTGAGGAGAACGACCGTACATGTTGGCATTAATGACAGCATGAACGGCCAGAATCTTCGGCCCTCTGATATACAAGACTTGATATCCACCATCAAGAAAAAATACCCCAACACTTCCATAAACATTTCATCCATCATTCCACCTTGTTCTGGTCCTGGACGTCGCATGGTGGATATAAACAACAAAATACTAAAAACATTCTGTCTACAGAACACAGTAGTTTTTATAAACAACACGCCATTTTTTACTTCAGCCACAGGTGCTCCCAAAAAACGCCTTTACAGGGACCAGATCCACATTAACAAGACTGGCAGCAGCATCCTTGCCAAAAATATCAAATATCCGGCAAGAACTGAGCAGAACATAACAAAACACTCAAATAGCCAGAAACAGTTTAGACAGCCATCCACATCTCATAGATCCAGAAACACACACTCTACACAAACTACAAGACTCCAAGGACCCTCAGAAACATCACCATCTGCCTCTCTACCATTGCCCGCTCCATCCACTGACCCACTATACGATTCCATGTTCCCACCCCTGCCTACACGGCAAGCTCAACAATTTATACCAACACTTAGTACAGCGAACAACATGGAGACTCCTGCACAATCACCACTTAGGAATACCACAACAACTGTACAGGACACAAACACAAGAACCTCGAATCATTATCCGTGGAACTTTCAGCTACAATATCTAATGCAGTTTAGTCCTGCAGCTCTGAGCCACGCGTATATGATGTCCCTACTACATCAACACTCAACACCCACATACAGATACTAGATAGCTTGAAACTTCCAGCACTCTTTAACTTCTGTAGATTAATTTAACTGAACAAAAACAAAAAACCACAGAAGTTCTTACAGCAAAACAGACATTTCTTAGTGCTAGCTTACAGCTAATATTGTTATCAAGTCTTTTACAATTTACACTTACATAACGTTCATTGCATTGTTGATTTTTGTACTTTTTTCCATTATTTGTCAGTATATAAAACTTAGTTAGATTCATTATCTCTACTAGCTTAAACGTATAACTATAATTGTATGATTGAAGTCTGACCAGTTATTTTATTTTTACTGAAATATAATATTTCTAACATTGTTATAGTGACTCAGAAAATGGAGGAGTGGCTGCGACACGATGGCCTACGTGTTGGCCACTTAAATGTTTATCACTTGTTAGGAAAACTCCCTGAGGTTACACATATACTTCAACAACATTTTCATATTTTTGGTTTCTCTGAAAGCAGATTACATAAAAACATCACAGACAATGATATAAGAATAGATGGTTTTAATTTGATCAGGCGCGACCCAACTAGGAAGCTAGAGACAGGTTTAGTCGTTTACATTTCTAACACAATTAAATTTTGTAGAAGAGAAGACCTAGAAACATCAGAGGTTGAATGTATTATGCTAGAAATCAAAATATCAAATCTTAGTCCAATTCTAATTAGTTTTATATACCGAAATCCAAATGCTTCAGCCGAGTGGTATGATCACTTTGCGACCATGATGGATGATGCTGTAACTCATAAATTCAAGGACATAATCATTCTAGGCGACTTCAATATAGATCTTAATCAGCCAAATCCTACATGGAAGAACATTTTAACATCTTACAACTTCTCGCAAATTGTTAACAAACCTACTAGAGTTGCTGAATCATCATCAACACTAATAGATCATATTTATGTAGCCCATCCAGGAAACATTACTGAATGTACTGTCCCTCATGTGTCGCTGAGTGATCACTACCCGGTCTGCTGTACGTGGTCACATAAGGGGTATAAAATACCAAAACACAAACATACCAGCATCAAATATAGAAACTTTAAAAACTTTAACTTGGAATTATTTTTAACTGATCTAAAAGCTTCGCCTCTTACGTACGTTTTCCAGTTAACAAATCCAGATGAGGCTATCGAATACTGGATCAAGATATTTCGAAATATTTTTGACAAGCATGTCCCCATCAAAGAAATGAGAGTAAAACACGTAACAAAATCCCCGTGGATAACACCCGATATATTGCAACTCATGAGGAAACGGGATGAAGCTCACAAAAGCAGAAATTTCAGTAGCTATCGTTCACTTAGGAATAAGGTGCAGTATTTAATTAGGCAGGAAAAGAAAAATTACTTCAGAAATTTAGTGAAAGACAAAACTGATAGTAAATCAATCTGGAAAGCAATTAATACTCTTGTAAATAAAAGGAAGCATCTGACCCACAAACAATTAACGGTGAACATACTTGCACTAACTTCAGTGAACATTTTAGGGAAGAAATTAGTATTCTAAAATCTTCATTACCGACCCCAATTGCGACCTGAGCGTGTTGAAAACTTTCAGCGACAGTAAATGTGTAAAGCTAAAACAAATTAATATTCCTTTCCTCACAGTCGGTGAGGTTTATAACTACGTCCGGTCCTTAAAGAACACTAACTCAGCAGGATGTGATGACATTAGTAACAAGATACTACGCTACGCTGCACCAGTTATCACAGACACACTAACATACTTATACAACTTGTGTATTGACAAAAAATATTTCCCTGACGCTTTTAAACTCGCCAAAGTTTTTCCTCTTTTTAAATCTGGACAGACTAGTGACCTCTCAAACTATAGACCCATATCCATTCTGTCATCACTATCTAAACCTCTTGAAAAACATATACAAAAGTTAACTCTGCTCCACATGCAAGAAAACAGTCTACTAATAGACAGTCAGTCAGGTTTTAGACCAAATTACTCCTGCCACACAGCATTAACTAAAATGACAGAAAGCTGGCTGTCTAATATAAATGATGACAAATTGTGTGGTGTGTCTTTGTTGATTTTAAGAAAGCCTTCGATATGATTGATCATGAATTCTTGCAAAAAAGCTGGAAGGCTATAGATTACATCCTGACCTAACAAAATGTATTACATCTTTTCTCTCAGGTAGAAAACAAGTAGTTTGCTTTAGAAACAAAATATCTGGCTCGTCTGTGGTTGATACCGGTATTCCTCAAGGCTCCATTCTTGGTCCTCTTCTCTTTGCTATCTATATTAACGACCTACCACTACATTTAAAGCACTCTTCATGTGATCTTTTCGCTGACGACTGTACTGTTTACAATAGTGACTATGACATCAATAACCTACAGACAACGCTCCAAAATGATATAAACAGTTTGATTAAATGGAGTAATAAAAATGGTATGTTGATAAACACCAACAAAACAAAATCCATGCTCATCACTACAAGACAGAAACTGCAAAATGCAACTAAAACTTCACTACAGCTTTGTGCTGGGACTAAGGCAATAGAAAATGTTCATGAACATAAAACCCTAGGACTCATCATTGATCAGCATTTAACTTGGAATTCTCACGTACATAACCTAACAAATTTGATTGCACAGAAAGTTTACCAATTAGCCAAGATTAAACACTTTATCGACAAAAACACAAGAAAAATATACTACATATCACACATACAAACACACTTAGATTACTGTTCCACAATCTGGGATGGATGCTCAGTCTCAAACACAAAAAGGCTCCACTCACTTCACAAGCGAGCATTAAATCTTATTTGTGACAAACACCCAGTACAGACTGTAGATCAACATAAACAACTCAAAATTCTACCCCTCAAAAATAGAATCATTTTTAACAAAGTTAAGTTTGTTCACAGAATTCTGTCGCACAATGCTCCGCCTTACTTGTGGTCACTGTTTACGTATAACACTAAACATAGCCAGCGTTTAAAAAACTGTCTTCTTCCTAAACCCAGAATTGATATGTACAAGAAAAGCCTTGCATACTCTGCAGTACAGCTCTGGAACACCCTCCCCTACAATTTAAAATCCATTGGTAATACTTCATCCTTTAACTCAAACCTGTTTCATTATTTACTTGCATGTAATTATATGCCTCCATAAAATAGCCAGCACTCTCTCAACACATGGCTCGTAAACCATCAAGTACTTCAGTGACATAGTTAGAAAGCAACTTGTTAGATATTGTTAGAAATTATTTTAATGTTTGTTTAAAAAAATATGTTAGAAGATCCGTATTTACAATGTATTTTTATTTATGTATATGTCTGCGTGTGTATGTGTGCGTGAGTGCTATTTTATTAGGTTAATTACTTCTTCTCTTTTACCTTGAATGTAGTAGTTAAATCTTACACTCTTTTGATATGTTTTTACTAATTTAATTTGTATTTTTGTACTAAATCAAGTGTGTGGGAAGAATGAAAGATGGAGTGATGAAGGGCAGAATGTAAGACGGGCCTGCGTGCCCAATTCTTTACCCTTGAAAAATAAAGATTATTCATTCATTCATTCATTTGTCTCAGTTCACATCAGTATTTCTGCTTCTAGCTGTCTCAGTTCACCTCAGTATTTCTGCTTCTAGCTGTCTCAGTTCACGTCAGTATTTCTGCTTTCAAATGTCTCGGTTCACGTAAGTATTTCTGTTTCCAGCTGTCTTAGTTCACGTCAGTATTTCTGCTTCCAGCTGTCTCAGTTCACGTCAGTATTTCTGCTTTCAAATGTCTCAGTTCACGTCAGTATTTCTGCTCCCAGCTGTCTCGGTTCACGTCAGTATTTCTGCTTCCAGCTGTCTCAGTTCACGTCAGTATTTTTGCTCCCAGCTGTCTCAGTTCACGTCAGTATTTCTGCTTCCAGCTGTCTCAGTTCACGTCAGTATTTCTGCTCCAAGCTGTCTCAGTTCACGTCAGTATTTCTGCTCCCAGCTTGTTCGGTCCCCTCTAGTGTTTCCCTGGTTATCCTTGATCTCATTTATGACAAGTTTTTGTTGATGACACCTCTTTACCGTCTGTCTCCAGGATACCGCTCCATAAAGTCAGTTTGATTTATCCGTGGCTTACTTTATGCTCCCATCTGTGGCAGTACTTTCTCTGTCAAACTAATAACTAGATGATACAATTCATTCTTCATATCGTTTCTCATGATATCAGGAATATTTCTCTTTCCCCTTGACTCCTCATAATGTTTCTATTTACCATGATGTCAGTAATGTTTCTGTTTCTCATGATGTCAGTAATGTTTCTGCTTACCGTGATGTCAATAATGTTTCTGTTTCTCATGATGTCTGAAATGCTTCTGTTTCTCGTGTTATCATCAATATCTCAGCAGACTGTTTCCTCTCTCTCACCTCTTATCGTCTAGGTCACATATTATAAGCAAATATATACTAAGCAACTACTAACATGTTCTCCTGAATTTTGTTTTAAATGATAGAAATTCATCACCTCCTTCCTTTTGTTTAATTTATTTCGGTGACATATTTAACCCTTTACTTCCTTGTTTGGAGTATTTTTTTTTCAATGAAGAATTTAGATTTTTAAGAAGAAATATTAAAATAATATGTGAATCTATTAAACATGACAGCTTGTCTTCCTATGCTAGCTTTCATATATTTAGATGTTTAGACAAAGAGGATGGCAACATCGTGGAGTGTAACGTGAAGCTTTGAGCCCGTATTCTATGCGAGACAGATCTAGAGGATTACAGGATAGCACTCTGTGGCATAGAGAGAGAGAGAGAGAGAGAGAGAGAGAGAGGCGATATAGATGTCATAAGATGCTAACGAAATATAAAAAGATGATTTGCCACATATATTTGTTTTTTTTTTTGCCCAAAAAAAATTTAGACAATGTCTAGTGATATCTGAGGTCAAAGGTAGGCTTCTTTGACTGGAAATTTTCAGTGCTGTTTCATTTCACTTTCATACAGCCATCTCCCCTCCCTGACTTACTGACAGTATTCTATGGGGGAAAACACAGTTTCTGTTAGAAGAGACTGAAGGAAGATATGGAGATCTAGCTGGTCTCCTTGGTAACAGAGCACCATGGGAAACGAAGAACTGAAAACTGGAGAAATAAATAGCCAAATCTTTGAGTAAACGCTCTGACAACTCAGGGGACCTATGCGATCTGTCATGTTCATTTACCTCGACCATCTGCCACAGCAGAGCCTGCTCTCACCCTTGTCCGAGCACCAAGAGTGAGAAAGTAATGTCCAAGTTCCACTTTCTCAAGTCCATGTTGTCCTACATTGTTCAGTGTTGTTAGGAAACATGAATAAAATAAACAGAGTATTCATCTAAAACACTGACAAAGATTCTATGATTTTCGCTCATGAACAGAATCTCTAGATCACCAACAATGTAGAATGTCCAGTCTGCGACAGAGTAACACGAATAAATACAGATTTTCTCTGAAAATGACAGAAAAGTGGAGCAGACGGAGCAACAGCACACGTGTAGGGTGAAGTAATAAGTCAGCAGAGTCTGAAGTAATAAGTCCAGAAAGACTGAAATGAACCAAAATTGGAGGCGCAGAAATGAAACCACATTCGAATAATCAGAAATAAACATTTGATGAACGTGTTTACAAGGACATGATGTGACACACAAACTTTGGATCGGACATCAAAACAGAATGAGAAATGTGGGTTGTGTGTTGTTCAGAGGAATGCATTTTAATGGCCATCGCTAAAGAAGAAGAAGAAGAAGAAAAAGAAGAAGAAGAAGAAGGAGGAGGAGGAGAATAAGAAGAAGAAGAAGAAGAAGAAGAAAAAGAAGAAGAAGGAGGAGGAGGAGGGGAAGAAGAAGAAGGAGGAGGAGAAGAAGGGGAAGAAGAAGAAGGAGGAGAAGGAGAAGAAGAAGAAGAAGAAGAAGGAGGAGGAGGAGGAGGAGGTAAAAAGAAGAAGAAGAAGAAAGAAGAAGAAGAAGAAGAAGAAGAAGGAGGAGGAGGAGAAGAAGAAGAAGAAGAAGAAGAAGGAGGTAAAAAGAAGAAGAAGAAAAAAGAAGAAGAAGAAGAGGAGGAGGAGGAGGAGGTAAAAAGAAGAGAAGAAGAGAAGAAGAAGAAGAAAAAGAAGAGGAGGAGGAGGAAGAAGAAAAAGAAGAAAAAGAAGGAGGTAAAAAGAAGAAAAGAAAAAAGAAGAAGAAGAAGGAGGAGGAGGAGGAGGTAAAAAGAAGAAGAAGAAGAAGAAGAAGGATAAGAAAAAGAAGAAGAAGAAGAAGAAGGAGGAGGAGGATGAGGAGAAGAAGTCCAATTCTGAACTAATAAGATAGGTATCTGCTCCGAATATAAACAAGACGTGAAAATAACTGTTTTTTTTTCATCAAACACCAAACTATCGTTTCTAGCAAATTACGACTGTGGCAGCAAGCAGAACTTATACCTTGCTGGAGTTCACAGAAAAGTTCAGCCAAGGCTAATGAGCTACTTTATGAGACCACTAAGCGTAAAGTCTGGCCAATGGGGCAAGAGAGAAATGCCTGTCTCAGGTGATGTGTAAACAGCTGGTCCACCAGGTCTTCCGTGAAAGAATTTACCATCCCGCTCAATGCCAGCGGTTTATCTATCTATCTATCTATCTATCTATCTATCTATATATCTATCTATCTATCTATCTATCTATCTATCTATCTATCTATCTATCTATCTATCTATCTATCTATCTATCTATCTATCTATCTATCTATCTATCTATCTATCTATCTATCTATCTATCTATCTATCTGTCTGCCTGCCTGCCTGCTTGTCTGTCTGTCTGTCTCTCTGTCTGTCTGAGTGAAAGCTGTATGATGAAGGACAGAATGTTAGAGGGGCCTGCGTGCCCAATTATTAACCCTTTGAAAATAAAGTATATTCGTTCGGTTCGTTCATTTGTTTTGTCTGTCTGTCTGTTTGTCTGTCTATCTGTCTGTCTGCCTATCTATCTGACATGTAATCAGAGTTTGGAGCATATCAACAAGAAATAAGTTTATTATTTATTTATGTAATCATTTAATTGTGTCTTCATGATTATTATGCTCATTAACAAATGCTGAATGACTGTGACTGAGTGAAAGCTGTATGATGAAGGGCAGAATGTTAGACGGGCCTGCGTGCCCAATTCTTAGCCCTTTGAAAATAAGGTTAGGTTCGTTCGTTCGTTCTTTCTGTATGTTCTGTCTATTTATCTGTCTATATGTCTGTATGTCTATAGTCTGTCTGCATGTTCTGTTTTTCTTACTGTTTCCCTACAGACCTATTTACTTACCTCAAATTATCAGTTTACTTCATTATTCGCTTATACGCTACCTACATACCTGCCTGCCTACCTACATATCTGAACGCCTACCTACATACCTGCCCGCCTACCTACATACCCGCCCGCCTACCTACATACCTGCCCGCCTACCTACATACCTGCCCGCCTACCTACATACCTGCCCGCCTACCTACATACCTGCCCGCATACCTACATACCTGCCCACCTACCTACATACCTGCCTGCCTACCTACCTACATACCTGCCTGCCTACCTACCTACATACCTGCCCGCCTACCTACATACCTGCCCGCCTACCTACATACCTGCCCGCCTACCTACATACTTGTCCGCCTACCTACATACCTGCATGCCTACCTACCTACATACCTAGTCCGCCTACCTACCTACATACCTGTCCGCCTACCTACATACCTGCCCGCCTACCTACATACCTGCCCGCATACCTACATACATGCCCGCCTACCTACATACTTGTCCGCCTACCTACATACCTGCCTGCCTACCTACCTACATACCTGTCCGCCTACCTACATACCTGCCCGCCTACCTACTACCTGCCCGCATACCTACATACATGCCCGCCTACCTACATACTTGTCCGCCTACCTACATACCTGCCTGCCTACCTACCTACATACCTGTCCGCCTACCTACATACCTGCCCGCCTACCTACATACCTGCCCGCATACCTACATACCTGCCCGCCTACCTACATACTTGTCCGCCTACATACATACCTGCCTGCCTACCTACCTACATACCTGTCCGCCTACCTACATACCTGCCCGCCTACCTACATACCTGCCCGCCTACCTACATACCTGCCCGCCTACCTACATACCTGCCTGCCTACCTACATACCTGTCTGTCTACCTACTACTTACCTGTCTACCTACCTACTGCCTATTTGAATCCTTATCTATTTACCTACTATCTACATGCCTGCCTACTTACTACCTACCTACCTACTACCTAAAAGCCCGCCTATCTCCTATCTACCAACCAGCGTGTGTACTTACACCTTGCTTACCTGCCTTATTAAATACGTTTTATGATTAACTTCAAGTATACTTGTAAAAATAACATAGTATCAGATTTCACTGAATACAATACATTGAATATACCACACGTAGGCATTAAAACGCTCTAAGACTAGCTACATCTATATATATAAAATGTATGTATGTATGTTTGTATCTATGTTTCAGCATAACTCTGGAATGCCTGGAGAAATTTCAACCAAACTTGGTACACATATGACTTACGATCTCGAGAAAAGTACTGGGGGGGGGGGGTAAACACATCCATAGCTGGGGATGGGGGGTGACAGGTAAAAATAAACAAAAACGCCCTATATTAGTGTCGAGTCCAGAGTTTTCGGGGTCGCTGAGATGAATAGTGACTCTCCCGATGCCGCAAACATCCAAATTCAATCCCCATCGGAATGAGGGGGGGGGGTGAGAGGTGATGAAAACTAGGGTGGGATCTCCAATTATTTTACTACGGAATCTAGACCCTCCAAAACTTTGCAACGGCACAAGGCTGTGTGTAAAGAGGATGCTGGGCGATGTAGTTGAAGCCACTATCTTAACAGGACAGGGAGAGGGTAAAGCAGTTTTACCCCGCGGATACCGCTCATTCCGACGGATCTCCCTTTTATCTTCAAGAGATTGCAATTTCCAGTGAGACTTGCGTTCTCGATTACGGTCAGCAAGTTACAGGGGCAATCTACACATTATAAAGTAAAGTCTTTTACAAATTAACTATAATATTAATTTAACTCAGAACTTGATTATATATAACATTTTTAGTTTCACCTCCGGGAGCAAGAATAAATAATTTCTTGGGTGAACCTCCCACTCCCCCCACCCCTTAAGCAAGCAACATAAGGTTGTCCGTGGGAGAAACATGGCGATCTCAAATCTACTCTGCAGTATTAATAATTAATAAATTCCCGAGCAACGCCGGGTAATCAGATAGTTTGAAATAAAATACCAATCTACTTCCCTGATCAATCATCATTACAGAAAGTTGCACGTTTTCTCAGGTACTGTCCATGTACGAGGGGCGTTCAGAAAG
The DNA here is from genome assembly GCA_009760885.1 of Achatina immaculata. Taxonomy (NCBI): domain Eukaryota; kingdom Metazoa; phylum Mollusca; class Gastropoda; order Stylommatophora; family Achatinidae; genus Lissachatina; species Lissachatina immaculata. The sequence continues at coordinate 38,469,688 of CM019718.1, read as the reverse complement.
TAGAGCACCGCATCGTTTTTCTCAGGAGATGTTTATTAAAAAAGCACGACATTTATACACAATATACATGGATATGTCTCGTAAACATCGGTATTATTCACCATAATACCCATCAACATCTACGGCTTTAGGCCAGCCCGAAATAAGTGCCCGATTTTCTCTTGATTATGCAGCCATTTCTTCGGTGGATGGTGTAGTACAGTCCAACCCAATTTGGTGAGTGCTTCCCTTATTGCCAGACTTGTGTGAGGGCGCGCATTGTCGTGAAGGAGAGGCAGGTCTGCTGGATTCTTGTGTGGTCGAACTCTGAGAAAACTTTGATTGAGTTTTTTCAATGTTTTAATGTAAGCTTATGAACTGATTGTCTCTCCTCTTGGCATAGCATCCACAGGAATCGCACCTTCAATGTCTCAAAAGACAGCGCATTTCAACATTTCAGCCTTGGTGGCTGTGGCAGGACGTCTACAGCGCGACCGATCATGCAACTCCTTATCTCCACTTACTGATTCTTTGATTCTCTGAACCCAGAGACTGACTGTATTCCTGTCGACTACAAAACTTCCATACACATCACATAGACGCTTGTGAATGTTCACAACAGTTTCCTTCTTTGCAACGAGAAATTATATCACATTTCACTGCTTATACCGCAAGCTGCTAACATAATCTATTTCAACGGTTAGGGCAGCCATATTCTTTGGCTGGTTGCGGTGTAATTTGGTTCACACAATCGTCACACGCCATATTTAAAGTATGAAAAATTTCATGCTTATATCTTCATTATTAGCTGAAAAAAAAACGATGTGGTGCATTACTTTCTGAATACTCCTCATGTCATAGTATTATGTTACACCATCTTTGTCACTAATGTTCAAATAAATCATAGAAGCTCACGTAGCAGATGAGCTCAGTGTAATATCAAACATTTCTCGCTCAACTGATGGTCTTCATAGTTAGAAATGTGTCACGTGAAATCGAACTTGTATTCCCAACATTCATTGACTTCAAGATAATACATAATACATAAGTCACACGTTATGTGATATCTAGTAATATGCACTAAATACATCACGTAATCCCCTGACATGAATTTATCATCATGTAACACACGATAATTAATGTATAAGTATACAACTACACAGGAGACACTGCAGTAAAGCTGTGATACCAAAATGTATAAACTAAGAAAAAAGTGGGAACAGCTTTATTACTTAACTTTTACAAAGATATCACATTTCGGCGCTAGCCTTCCTCATAAAAACATAAATAGGAAAAAAGAATCAGAAGAGACAAAGTATAGATTCACATGAAATTTATGTACAAGAAATAAGTTTAAAAAATGAAAAAAATGAAAAAAAAATTAATGAACAGTGGAACTTATCTTAAGTCTTGGAAGAACGTAACGAAGAACTCGTAAAATCACTTTGCAGAACGCCGTTGTTATGCAACCGTTTCTGTGATTAAGATGCGTACGTTCTGAAAGGTCCAAAAAATGTGAATGGTTTGGACTTTGGTGAAGACTTGTAGTGATAGTAGATAGCAGATGATAGTAGATTAATGGATAGAGACATGTGATGTTTGATATAATATGATGGTAGTGAATGAATGGTAATCTAGTTAAGAGAAGGTGAAATAGATGAATATGGTTATGTTAGAGGGGTTCTGACGTGTAGATGAATGAAGGTTCTAAACTATGTGCAACGAGTGAGAATGGAGATTAGAGGTGAGCGAGTATGATTGTAGAAGATTATGTGTATCTGAATAACGAGTTCAAACCGTGGGGTCCCAGCGACATATATGACATTACGGGACTCGTATGTAAATCCCTCATGGAAAGTTAGGATAGTTGTAGGAAAGGTGATTGTTTTCGTTTCCCAGACTACAGGGGAGGTAACACAGCAAGGGAGGTTACATTTTCTGGTGCCTAAATATGTAAGGTTTCGTTTTATGTGTCTGTGGAAGAGGATGTCCTTGAGATTTGGCTCACACTTGTATGCTAATAGGAGTGAATCAGAGAATATGTCACGCGTGTCAGGGTCGAGTTGGATTAGTGGTAGATGACGATAAAGATGACCCTGACACGCGTGACATATTCTCTGATTCACTCCTATTAGCATAAAAGCGTGAGCCAAATCTCAAGGACATCCTCTTCCACAGACACATAAAACGAAACCTTACATATTTAGGCACCAGAAAATGTAACCTCCCTTGCTGTGTTACCTCCCCTGTAGTCTGGGAAACGAAAACAATCACTTTTCCTACAACTATCCTAACTCTCCATGAAGGATTTACATACGAGTCCCGTAATGTCATATATGTCATCGCATGCAAAAGATGCAGGATAACTTATGGTGGTGAAACTGGCCTTAATCTAGGGGACCGCATACAGAAACATCTGTACGATATCACCCAACATGCTTCGAAATCAGACCTGAATCATTTCAATGGCCTCAACCATAGAGGCAAATCTGATTTTCTGGTAACAGTCATCAAACAATGTCATGCAGATGACAGAAGCCGCCTAGCGCTTGAGAACCGTTACATTCCGGACTATGGAACGCTGGGACCCCACGGTTTGAACTCGTTATTCAGATACACATAATCTTCTACAATCATACTCGCTCACCTCTAATCTCCATTCTCACTCGTTGCACATAGTTTAGAACCTTCATTCATGTACACATCACAACCCCTCTAACATAACCATATTCATATATTTCACCTTCTCTTAACTATATTATCATTCATTCACTACCATCCTATTATATCAAACATCACATGTCTCTATCCATTAATCTACTATCATCTGCTATCTACTATGTACTATCACCACAAGTCTTCACCAAAGTCCAAACCATTCACAGTTTTTGCACCTTTCAGAAGCACGCATACTAATCATAGAAACGGTTGCATAACAACGGCGTTCTGCAAAGTTTTTTTTACGAGTTCTACATTATGTTCTTCAAGACTTAAGATAAGTTCCATTGTTCATTAATTTTTTGAAATTTTTTTTTATTTTTAAAATTATTTCTTGTACATAAATTTCATGTGAATCTATACTTTGTCTCCTCCGTCTGATTCTTTTTCTTATTTATATTTTTATGAGGAAGGCTAGCGCCGAAATGTGATATCGTTGTAAAAGTTGAGTAATAAAGCTGTTCCTACTCTTTTCCTAGTTTGTGCATTTGATTATCAGGAAATAGCGTTCTTGTTGTATATAAAACACTAAACAGGTCTGATAGATAAAAGGGATGGCGCCTGCAGAAAAACTGGTTCAAATAGTAAAGGTAGACAGAGGTGTCAGGTGCAGTTTTACAAAGCGGCAAAGGGAGTGAGAAAAGTGAGAAAAAGCGAAAGAAAGTATGAGAGTAAGATTAGAATGTATAAATGAAAACATACAACATCCAGTATTTCGGCTTGAGCTTTTTCACGGATTATATACACAAACAAAACACGACATATAACTAAAATAAAAACTTATCTTAGTGGCATCCTCCTAAGTAGGAAACAAAGAATGCGTGTCCCATCTACGAGGCATAGAGACCATGGGGGGGGGGGGCACAAAAGGATAGCAGAGGAAGCCAATCGGAAATAAGAGGCGGGAAAAGGAAGAGAAACAAGTGGGGGAGGGGAGAAGGGGGAAGGGAAGGGCAAATGGCACCTGTAGGCCGCTAGAGAAGCAGTTGTTGGGGGTGGGGGAAGGGGAAGCAGAGAGATAATGAATGAAGAACTGGAGGACGGAACAGAAGGGGCCATAAATACCTGTAGGCCATTAGAGACGCAAATCGTGGTGGGGAGGGGCGAGGGAAGCAAGGAGATAATATGATACTTGTGAATGAAGGACAAAACCCGAGGGGCATTAAACACCTATAAGCCACCAGAGAAGAGAAGAAGGTGGCGGTGGGGAGAGGAGGAAAGCTAGGAGAAAGAAACAAGAAAGTAGAGTAAAAATAACAGAAAAAAAAGTAGAAAACTAAAGAAGTAAAAGGAAGCTGACGACATTGTTATTTCCAGCCGGGTGGAGACAGGTACCCTGGAAAATAAGGCACTGTTCAAGACCCTTCGAGATCGTAATCAGCAGAACAAGAGCGGATGATACTAACAGAAATGTCCTGTTTCCCCTGTGGTTGCTAAGGCAAAACTGTTTAGTCACAGGTATACAAGTCCTATTAAAAATGTCCTTAAAATGTTGGCGTAAACCGGTCTCCCCATGAAACTTCATATCACAACGTTTGCACATAGTAGCGTAGGTAACATTGGGTGAAGTGCAGGTGAAGTCCTCCTGAACTGATAACGTGCACTTAGGGAAGAAGATCTGGCTAGCCTCGACAACAAACGGGCAAGTGTTGCATCTACGGCGTCCGCAACGTTCGCTGCCATAAAAAGTGTCATCTGTCTTAAGGCGACTTCGGACTAAAAGGTCCCTGAAGTTCTTGTCCCGTGTGTAGGCCACAAATGGGGGTTCCCCCAAAGAGTTCTCGTGTGTCAGGCTCGGTCTGGAGGAGATAGAGATGGCGAAACAGTATGTTCTTAACTGCCAAACCATGAGGGTGGTGCGTGAGTACAAGTTTAACTCTGTCCGAGCCACAGTGCGGTTTAGGAGTGAGGGCTTGTTGCCGCGATTTATGGCTGATGCGGTTCCAAGACGACGAGAGAACATGTTCTGGATAGCCGCGTTGGCGGAAGAAATCCAGCATTTTGTGGGCTTGATCATAGAAATCAACATCCTCAGTACACAAACGTCCCAACCTAAGAAGCTGAGAGGAGGGAATAAAATCCTTACACGATCTGGGATGCGAGGAAGAGTACAAGAAGTCTGATGATATTAAGCAAACATTTAATACATTTCACAATAATTTAAAGATGATACAAGAAATAATATTTAAAGCACATCCAACTCTTCATCTTCACCCTTATCTTCATTCTCTATTCTTGAAGCTTAAAATCGCCCGGGCATACTCTTTATCGTTTCCACAGACGATTTAATCTCCAAGACGGCAGATTTCGTCACGTGATCAACTTCTATTTCTTTCAAGCTTCATTCAAAGCTCGTATCTGCCCGCTGAATGGCTCTTACTAAATCAGAACTCTACGTTCACTCTACATTTTATGCTTCAAATGTAATGCACATTGACTCTGTTTTTCCGTCTTTATCAACCGTTTATAAAGTAAATCACGCTGATTAAGAGAGACGGAATATTCCCATCCTTTCACGTTAGTGATTATTTGTATCCCGAATTTTTGTAGATTTATTTGTGTGACAATTTCTGTTTAAAAAGTCTACATTCTCTGCGAAACTGAGTTTTGGTTTATTTAGCTCATGCTGCGAAGACTTTGAAAAATTATGAGTTTATCAGGATAGGGAGTGGGATTGCTGTGGCTTCCTTCAAATAATGGGGGAGAATCTGAAATGCATCTTTCTCTCGACAGGCTCAACTGCCGCCAGATTCCGACGTTAGTTGAGCTAAGAGAACACATCACCACTAGACTCCGACGTTAGTTGAGCTAAGAGAACACATCACCACTAGACTCCGACGTTAGCTGAGCTAAGAGAACACATCACCACTAGACTCCGACGTTAGTTGAGCTAAGAGAACACATCACCACTAGACTCCGACGTTAGCTGAGCTAAGAGAACACATCACCACTAGACTCCGACGTTAGCTGAGCTAAGAGAACACATCACCACTAGACTCCGACGTTAGTTGAGCTAAGAGAACACATCACCACTAGACTCCGACGTTAGCTGAGCTAAGAGAACACATCATCCTGACTGTCATGTCCGTGGTAACTCCATGATTGCATTATTACCATCTGACTGATATAGGGGCAGGCAAACAATCAGACTCTACATATATCATGTTATCTATCAATTATCTACTTATTTATCCTTTTATATTAAAGCTTTGCATGTTTCTAAATCGAAGAAAACTAAATTGATGACAACTAACAAAACAAACAAGGCAGCTGATATATGTATCAATGAGGAAAAATTGGAAAAAGTGGAGAGTTTTGAATATCTTGGATCACTACTAACTAATAATGGAGATACAATGAGGGAAATTAAAAGGAGGACATATATCGCTCTTCAGAAAGTAAAACAAATAAAGAATCTGTGGAGAGGAACAGACAGAACCACAAAAATAAGATTTTTAAGGGCATTCATCTTTCCCGTCACTACATATGCCTGTGAGATCTGGACACTTAACAAAACAGCTGAGAAACACATAAATACCTTTGAATGTAAATGCTACAGAAGAGAGCTTCAAATATCATGAGCACACACACACACACAAAAACAAATATATCCGTACTACAAGAACTTAATATTGAAGAAGGCTGGCTAGTAAAGAGGATTAAAGAGAGAAAACTTAAATATTTTGTACACATTAAACGTCATGATAATCTAGAGAAGACCATCTTGGAGGGGTACAAAATGGGAAAAAGAAAGAGAGGAAGACTAAGGCGAAGATGACTGCAAGACATCGTTGATGATCTGCGAATGGATACATCAGCAGCAGGCCATCTTGCTCACAACCGAGAGGCCTACAGGAGTGTTGTTAGGGAGGCAAAGTTCCACAAGGGACATGCAAATGAATGAATGAATGTTTCTAAAGCCAACGACTGCGTTATCACCACACCATTGCCATCTTTCACCACATAGATTTGTATTTTCCTGTGCGAGGATCTGTCGTTTAGATAAACGCTTTCTCTCTATTAAAGCAAATAAATGGGCAGATCTACAGTTTGATATTCTTATGTCTGAGCTGTGCTAAACGTATCAGTTACAGTCTGCTCTCTTTCTTCTGCAGTCTGACCATGGTCGGATTTGAGGCCCTCAGATAATTAGCGTATAATTATGTAAAACTAAGGTTATACCTATACGCGAATAATTAGTGTATAGCTACATAAAACTAAGGTTATACCTATACGCGAATAATTACTGTATAACTACATAAAACTAAAGTTATAGCTATACTCGAATAATTAGTGTATAGCTATATAAAACTAAGGTTATAGCTATACGCGAATAATTAGTGTATAGGTACATAAAACTGAGGTTATAGCTATACGTGAATAATTAGTGTATAGCTACATAAAACTGAGGTTATAGGTATACGCGAATAATTAATGTATAGCTATATAAAACGAAGGTTATAGCAATACGCGAATAATTAGTGTTTAAGTATATAAAACTAAGGTTATACCTATACGCGAATAATTAGTGTTTAAGTATATAAAACTGAGGTTATACCTATACGCGAATAATTAGTGTATAGCTATATAAAACTAAAGTTATACTTATACGCGAATAATTAGTGTACAGCTATATAAAACTAAGGTTATAGCTATACTCGAATAATTAGTGTTTAAATATATAAAACTAAGGTTATAGCTATACGCGAATAATTAGTGTATAGCTATATAAAACTAAAGTTATACCTATACGCTAATAATTAGTGTATAAGTATATAAAACTAAGGTTTGGTATACTTATTAGCTATACTTATTTTATGTACTTATTAGCTATACGCGGTGAGGCTCTAAGCTGTAGTGATAGATTTGGACTTTGTGAGACTCTTAAGTTGTAGCGATAGATTTAGATTTGATCAAAAGATAAGCTAAATACAATTTTAAGCTCTGTTGACTTATGGGATGTTAACAAGTTAATCCAGGAGACTGTAAGGATCTGAGCAGAATATGACTTAAGGGATAAGACAGGGATATGAATTTAAATGAAAGCAGAGCTTTCGCTCAAATATCAGAATTAGCAAACAGCAGCTGGTCTTGATCTAATCTAACTTACTAGCAGCAGGTAATATCAGGATTAGCAAACAACAGTTGGTCTTGATCTAATCTAACTTACTAGTAGGTAATAATCTGCTCAACCGTTCGAACACAATGAGATCATAATCCCGTCGTGGTGGAGCAAAACGAGAAGCAGCTTATTTTTCAAAGTAGCACGACTTCTCACCATCACACACACATGGTCATGTTTGCTTGGACCTGCCATTATTTCTACCATACAACGGTCGGTCACACGATACAACGGTCGATCACACGATACAACGGTCGGTCACATGATACAACGGTCGATCACGTGACTCCACAGATTTTGTTTGAAGCTGACTCTAACACAGTTGACACATTACTCAGCCACTGAGTACAAAAATCACACTGTGAATGTGAATATTTTCAATGACTCGTACAAGATGATCACAGCAGAGTTGAGGCCTGATGTGATCCAATGTTCAACGATATAAAAATCAACGAAACTTGCGAAATGGATGCTGATTTATTTGTAAAATAATATTTGTGAAATAAATCAATTTGTGGAAAAAAGATGATTTAAGTTTCTAAACACAAAAATGTTCCAGAATTCTTGAAAGTGCTCGAGGTTTCTAACAAAGGGAATTGAAAAGTTTTGTGAAACATTTTCCACAGGATGGTATAAAAAAAATCCCATGTACGCCTCTCAATGCATGGGAATGTAATCCATGATAAATTCAAGACAGAGTTTAATCAACCCAAGGCAGAGCTTAATCAACCCAAGGCAGAGCTTAATCAACCCAAGAATGTGCGAACACTGAAAAGAGTGTTTCTCATTTACTTAAACTGAATTGTGAAACTTTTCACACCTATTGTCGATAGTATGAGTAGCAAATATTTCACTGTAAGTAAACAAAAGACATGTGAAAATGTGTACAGTTAAATAGAAGACATATGGAAATGTGTACAAATGAACAGAAGACTTACTGAAATGTGTACAGATAAACAGAACAATGTGAAAATATGTACAGATAAACAGAAGACTTGTGGAAATGTGTACAGATCCACTGGCACTAACAGAGAAAATACAGAAGAAGTGAACACAAAGCGCCCTAAAGCCACGGAGAACATTTGCTGGGCTACAAATACGAGTGGAATAGACGATACAAGAAGCCAGAACTTGAAGAAAAGGGCAATAAGTAAAGATATCAGACGAAAAATAAAAACCTCCCAGGATTGAAGAAAAACAGTGTAGCCAACCTCCACGTCCTGGCGTCCGTGTCTGCTGGGAATAAATCGCGGGCTTGCACAAGACAGAAGGTGTCGGAGCCAAATGTCAGCACCAGGACAAGAGACATTAAACATGGCTGTCTCGAGTTTTAGCCGGATAAACGAATCTCAATTACAGTCAATTCTTCCCCAGAAGCTATTTTGAAAGTACGGCCATTATTGTTGCAGATCCACTGCACGTTTTCATTGGGTCCTGGCTCATTTGGATCAAGCGATTTTATCGATTATTTTTCTGCGTACTTATCAGCAAGTTGCTGTGCTAAACCTTTAGTCTGGGCGCTGAGCATTTGGCCAGGAATGGACGTTGATTGGTTGGTCATCTGAGTAGTATTTTGATCATTCTTTTCTGTCCGCCTCTCGTTGTTAACCCCCTGCCCCCCCGCCCCCCCCCCATCTTTTTTTGGTGCTAAATTTATGTCTTCCATGTAAGCATCATAACTTAGGCAAATATATGTAGCAGGAAGCAAATATCACGGCGCATGTTATACTTCACGTGATGTGAAGCTTCAGTTCTGTAAGAGAAAACAAGAAAGAAAAGCGACGAAAATACGTCTAGAATATTCCCCGATCTATATAGCTTGTCTAGACTTATAAAAAATATCTAGCAAAATGTGTTGTGTGCGAGCGCGTTCGAGCGCACGTGTGTATGCCTAAGACGACACATTTCTTTGTGTTAGGAGCACGCAGATGCTGTGTAATTCGCCAAGCATCATTGTGTACATGTATAATATTGACACTGTATGTTATATATTTTTTCTGAATAAGTCCATGTTATAGAATTGAATCTTACAGATGCTCTTTGATTAACACCTCACAGGTTTCAAAAAACTTTACCACTTCACTATATCAAGTCCGATGAAATGTTCCTCCATTATTTAATTCTGACAAATAAGTTCAAGATGTATTGTCGAGAACAGCACTTGGATTGAATCACTTAATCATTTGTTCACAATATCAAACTCTGTCATATTCTACATACAGGAATTCTCAATGTTCTCAACTTCACAATATTCTACACTTGATATGAGAACATTTCCTATCTCAGTATTATATCACATCTGCAACACGTGATCAACTAGTTTCTCGTCTAAAATCACTGTACTCAAAGTTTCAAACGTGTCAATTCTTCTTAATCACTTGAATCACTTGAAAACCATCTTTCGTCTAACATTGTTTCTGATTTTATATCGTCTCGTCCTCTTTCTTCTCTTGTCTGTCTTCTGATTTCTTCTGACGGTCTTCCTCTGCCGTCTCTCAGTTGCAGTGTACTAACGAGCAAAGTCTACTTGCCTCTTCTCTGGACTTCTGTTCTTATCTCTCATCTGATGGCTTCTCGGCTGTTCTTGTCGGACCTTCTTTCTTCACTCTTGACTCTCCACGTCCACTGACCATCCTTCTTGTTCAGTCGCTACTTGCCGGACCGACGGTGTTCTGACCATCTCCCTCCTCTGTCTCCTCTCTCTCTACTTCCGTATCTCTTCTTCCTTCTTGGTTCTTCCTGTCTCTCCGCTCACCTTTTTATCTTCAAGTCCAGCTTGATGGATTAACCAACACGTATTTTGGCTCCACCCTTCAGATGTCCACTGGTTCCCATGATTGTCTGTCATTCAAACTGCCCCGTGACTTATCTCTCGTAAGTCAGTTGTCCAATAAGCCACGCCTCTAAATATTTAATTGGTCAGTTGGTCAAATTGGTCACTCATTTATTTAAAAATCGTGTGCAGTCGCGTTCTACCGCGTGTCAGTCTGTGTCAGTTTCGTCTATACAATTGCTAAGTCATCTTGCTATTTCATGTCGGGGATTTTAATGTGTCCTGGCTTTTTCATTGTGTCTGCCTTTTCTATTAGTCTTTTTTATTGTTTACACGTGTCAACGTCCAGTCAGGGTTTTGTTATCACTGGAACATTCTACTTTCTGACTTCCTTCCTTTGTATTACCTAAATCTCAGCGTCACTGAGTCTCGTCTTTTTCTATTCACTGTTTCCACTGTTTACTTTTGTCCGCGTCTTGTTCTAGTGTCATGAAAGTTTTATACCTTTCTCTTCCATTCCTACCAACTTTTTCTGTCGCTATTCGATGTTACTATTTTGTTTACAGTATATTTTCATAATCATATTCATGAATAATAATAATAACAACTACACTCATTACTTACAAAGCCATGCTACACATGCATTATAACTGTACACATAAATTCACAGTGGATTAACGTTACAAAAAGAACAGTAAGAAAGATTGTGGGTTGATGGGACTGTCACTAGGGTCAATAAACCAGATGTTTATTACATGTTTTCAGTATATTCTTGTTGTTGTTGTTGTTATTCTTCTTCTGCTTCTTCTTCTTCTTCTTCTCTCTCTCTCTCTCTGCAAGCCGATGGTGTAAATACATTGAGTCATAGCATCGTGTAGGTTAAGACATTGAGTCACAGCATCGTGTAGGTTAAGACATTGAGTCATAGCATCGTGTAGGTTAAGACATTGAGTCACAGCATAGTGTAGGTTAAGACATTGAGTCATAGCATCGTGTAGGTTAAGACATTGAGTCATAGCATAGTGTAGGTTAAGACATTGAGTCATAGCATAGTGTAGGTTAAGACATTGAGTCATAGTATCGTGTAGGTTAAGACATTGAGTCATAGTATCGTGTAGGTTAAGACATTGAGTCACAGCATCATGTAGGTTAAGACATTGAGTCATAGTATCGTGTAGGTTAAGACATTGAGTCATAGCATAGTGTATGTTTCTGGCTGGGTTGTGGTGCTGTGCCTTTCAGCTCTGCTCCGCCAACCCTGACGCAGCATGTCCATGTCAGCTCTGGTCCACCAAACCTCACGCCAGCATGTCAGCTTTGGTCCGCCAACCCTGACGCCAGTATGCTAGCTCTGGTCCGCCAACCCTGACGCCAGCATGCCAGCTATGGTCCGCCAACCCTGACGCCAGCATGCTAGCTCTGGTCCGCCAACCCTGACGCAGCATGCTAGTTCTGGTCCGCCAACCCTAACGCCAGCATGTCAGCTCTGGTCCGCCAACCCTGATGCCAGCATGTCAGCTCTGGTCCGCCAACCCTGACGCCAGCATGTCATCTATTGGTTACTGCCTGCCATGTTGGGCAGAGTGTTCGCCTCTTGCAGTATTTATGGGAAAACAAGAATTAAGATGCCATATAAAGGCCACCATAGCTTAACTAACGCTAGGCACAGAAGATGTCATATAAAGGCCACAGTTGCTTAACTAACGCCAGGCATAGACGAATAAAGAAAACGATGAAGTAATCTCACCCACGAAATCTTTTCCTTACTGTGAAGAAACTTTTCTTTTTTTTCTCTTAGTAAAGACAAGTGAGTGGTGAGGAAAGAGCCAGTCTGTGAGATATGTGGGAGGAATTAGCTCCGCAGTCCGTAGCTTCCTTGGAGGTTTATGAATGACTGCCACGAAGTCCAAACGTAGATTGCTCTAACGTCTAACATGAAATGTTACCAAGTAATTCCCACTAAGCTGATGTACAAAGTCGTCCAATCAATAACCGCTGAATTATGGTGTTACATTTTCTTACTAATCCGGCGTCGGCCATGTTTGAGATGAAAAAAAAAAAGATGTTGCTGGATGTTAAGTGTTACTTGTGGGTGGTCTGGCGAAACTGTTCTGGGGTTGAGACTGACGTGGTGGTGTTATTGCTGGTCACGCCTAAGAGGTGATCGTGGGTGCTGGTGTCTTGTCAAGCTGGAGTGGAGACCGGTGTTTGCTCAGAGACAGTGCTGTTGTAAGTCAGGGAGAAACAGCTCTGGCTTGTTTACTTTCCACTTCCTGGTTCTTTTTTTTATTTTAAGACTAGCAGCACTTCGGTTTCAGTGCCGTGTATATCGCGCATCTTCTAGGGGCTTTGGGGGCTGGAGGTTGGAGAAGAGTGTCCTTGTTTTGTTTTGTTTTTCTTAATTTTCCTGGTATTTTTTCCAGTTACAAGTTTTAAGGCGTGGATTTCGCTGCTCAGAAAAGTGGAACGGACAGGAGAAGAGCACTAATAGTGAACAGTTTCCTTTATCAAAATAGTACTAAAGCCAGTCCGTCTCTTTCACAAATCTGTGTATATAAAAGACAAAAGAGCAAAGTATCCATGAGTATCAGACTTCCAAAAAAGAGAAATGCATAGCTTTGTGTCTTTTCCTTTATTATCAGTACAGTGCCCTAACTTTCTACTCTTAGTAGGTATATCAGTACATCACTCTAACTTCTTACTCTTAGTAGGTATATCAGTACATAGCTCTAACTTCTTACTCTTAGTAGGTATATCAGTACATCACTCTAACTTCTTACTATTAGTAGGTAAATCAGTACATAGCTCTAACTTCTTACTCTTAGTAGGTATATCAGTACATAGCTCTAAATTCTTACTCTTAATAGGTATATCAGTACATCACTCTAACTTCTTACTCTTAGTAGGTATTTCAGTACATCACTCTAACTTCTTACTCTTAGTAGGTATATCAGTACATAGCTCTAACTTCTTACTCTTAGTAGGTATATCAGTACATAGCTCTAACTTCTTACTCTTAGTAGGTATTCAGTACATAGCTCTAACTTCTTACTCTTAGTAGGTATATCAGTACATAGCTCTAACTTCTTACTCTTAGTAGGTATTTCAGTACATAGCTCTAACTTCTTACTCTTAGTAGGTATATCAGTACATAGCTCTAACTTCTTACTCTTAGTAGGTATATCAGTACAGCTCTAACTTCTTACTCTTAGTAGGTATATCAGTACATAGCTCTAACTTCTTACTCTTAGTAGGTAAATCAGTACATAGCTCTAACTTCTTACTCTTAGTAGGTATTTAAGTACATCACTCTAACTTCTTTCTCTTAGTAGGTATATCAGTACATAGCTCTAACTTCTTACTCTTAGTAGGTATATCAGTACATAGCTCTAACTTCTTACTCTTAGTAGGTATATCAGTACATAGCTCTAACTTTCTACTCTTAGTAGGTATATCAGTACATAGCTCTAACTTCTTACTCTTAGTAGGTATATCAGTACATAGCTCTAACTTCTTACTCTTAGTAGGTATATCAGTACATAGCTCTAACTTCTTACTCTTAGTAGGTATATCAGTACATAGCTCTAACTCTTACTCTTAGTAGGTATATCAGTACATAGCTCTAACTTCTTACTCTTAGTAGGTATATCAGTACATAGCTCTAACTTCTTACTCTTAGTAGGTATATCAGTACATAGCTCTAACTTCTTACTCTTAGTAGGTATATCAGTACATAGCTCTAACCTCTTACTCTTAGTAGGTATATCAGTACATAGCTCTAACTTCTTACTCTTAGTAGGTATATCAGTACATAGCTCTAACTTCTTACTCTTAGTAGGTAATCAGTACATAGCTCTAACTTCTTACTCTTAGTAGGTATATCAGTACATAGCTCTAACCTCTTACTCTTAGTAGGTATATCAGTACATAGCTCTAACTCTTACTCTTAGTAGGTATATCAGTACATAGCTCTAACTTTCTACTCTTAGTAGGTATATCAGTACATAGCTCTAACTTCTTACTCTTAGTAGGTATATCAGTACATAGCTCTAACTTCTTACTCTTAGTAGGTATATCAGTACATCACTCTAACTTCTTACTATTAGTAGGTAAATCAGTACATAGCTCTAACTTCTTACTCTTAGTAGGTATATCAGTACATAGCTCTAAATTCTTACTCTTAATAGGTATATCAGTACATCACTCTAACTTCTTACTCTTAGTAGGTATTTCAGTACATCACTCTAACTTCTTACTCTTAGTAGGTATATCAGTACATAGCTCTAACTTCTTACTCTTAGTAGGTATATCAGTACATAGCTCTAACTTCTTACTCTTAGTAGGTATATCAGTACATAGCTCTAACTTCTTACTCTTAGTAGGTATACAGTACATAGCTCTAACTTCTTACTCTTAGTAGGTATATCAGTACATAGCTCTAACTTCTTACTCTTAGTAGGTATATCAGTACATCACTCTAACTTCTTACTATTAGTAGGTAAATCAGTACATAGCTCTAACTTCTTACTCTTAGTAGGTATATCAGTACATAGCTCTAAATTCTTACTCTTAATAGGTATATCAGTACATCACTCTAACTTCTTACTCTTAGTAGGTATTTCAGTACATCACTCTAACTTCTTACTCTTAGTAGGTATATCAGTACATAGCTCTAACTTCTTACTCTTAGTAGGTATATCAGTACATAGCTCTAACTTCTTACTCTTAGTAGGTATATCAGTACATAGCTCTAACTTCTTACTCTTAGTAGGTATATCAGTACATAGCTCTAACTTCTTACTCTTAGTAGGTATATCAGTACATAGCTCTAACTTCTTACTCTTAGTAGGTATATCAGTACATAGCTCTAACTTCTTACTCTTAGTAGGTATATCAGTACATAGCTCTAACCTCTTACTCTTAGTAGGTATATCAGTACATAGCTCTAACTTCTTACTCTTAGTAGGTATATCAGTACATAGCTCTAACTTCTTACTCTTAGTAGGTAAATCAGTACATAGCTCTAACTTCTTACTCTTAGTAGGTATATCAGTACATAGCTCTAACCTCTTACTCTTAGTAGGTATATCAGTACATAGCTCTAACTTCTTACTCTTAGTAGGTATATCAGTACATAGCTCTAACTTCTTACTCTTAGTAGGTATATCAGTACATAGCTCTAACTTCTTACTCTTAGTAGGTAAATCAGTACATAGCTCTAACTTCTTACTCTTAGTAGGTATATCAGTACATAGCTCTAACCTCTTACTCTTAGTAGGTAAATCAGTACATAGCTCTAACCTCTTACTCTTAGTAGGTATATCAGTACATAGCTCTAACTTCTTACTCTTAGTAGGTATATCAGTACATAGCTCTAACTTCTTACTCTTAGTAGGTATATCAGTACATAGCTCTAACTTTCTACTCTTAGTAGGTATATCAGTACATAGCTCTGACTTCTTACTCTTAGTAGGTATATCAGTACATCACTCTAACTTCTTACTCTTAGTAGGTATATCAGTACATCACTCTAACTTCTTACTCTTAGTAGGTATATCAGTACATCACTCTAACTTCTTACTCTTAATAGGTATATCAGTACATCACTCTAACTTTCTACTCTTAGTAGGTATATCAGTACATCACTCTAACTTCTTACTCTTAGTAGGTATATCAGTACATCACTCTAACTTCTTACTCTTAGTAGGTATATCAGTACATCACTCTAACTTTCTACTCTTAGTAGGTATATCAGTACATCACTCTAACTTCTTACTCTTAGTAGTTATATCAGTACATCACTCTAACTTCTTACTCTTAGTAGGTATCAGTACATCACTCTAACTTCTTACTCTTAGTAGGTATATCAGTACATCACTCTAACTTCTTACTCTTAGTAGGTATATCAGTACATCACTCTAACTTCTTACTCTTAGTAGGTATATCAGTACATCACTCTAACTTCTTACTCTTAGTAGGTATATCAGTACATCACTCTAACTTCTTACTCTTAGTAGTATATCAGTACATCACTCTAACTTCTTACTCTTAGTAGGTATATCAGTACATAGCTCTAACTTCTACTCTTAGTAGGTAAATCAGTACATAGCTCTGATTTCCTGCATTTAGTACATTTGTTGTATTTGTAAAAACTAATTATGTCAGTCCGTAAGAATAGTGAAGAGCAGAACTTCTACCTTAATGCGAAGAAAACTAAATTAATGATAACTGACAAAACAAACAAGGCAGCTGATATATATCAATGAGGAAAAATTGGAAGAGGTGGACAGTTTTGAATATTTTGGATCTTTACTAACTAATAATGGAGATACAATAAGGGAAATTAAAAGGAGGACATCTATCGCTCTTTAGAAAATATAACAACTGAAAAAACTGTGGAGAGGAACATACAGAACTACAAAAATAAGATTTTTAAGGGCATGCATCTTTCCCATCACAATATATGCCTTTGAGACCTGGAGACGTATCAAAATAGCTGAGAAACACATTAATGGCTTTGAATGTAAATGTTACAGAAGAGTCCTTCAAATATCATGGACATAAAAAAGAACAAATATATCCATACTACAAGAACTTAATATTGAAGAAGGCTGGCTAGTAAAGAGGATTAAACAGAGAAATATTTTGGACACAGTAAATATTAATAATTATGAGAAGACCGTCTTGGAAGGGTACACAATGGGAAAAAGAAAGAGAGGAAGACCAAGGCGAAGATGGCTGCAAGGCATTTTTGTAATCTCCAAATGGATGCATCAGCAGCAGGGCATCTTGCTTACAACCGAGAGGCCTATATGAGAGCTATTAGGGAACCAAAGTTCCGCAAGAGACATGCAAATGACTGACTGATACAGCTGATATGGGTTGACATACAATAATGATTTGGCCTATGCTGATAACACGGTATGATTTATTTATGTAAGAAACCTTAAACGATGCTTCAGTTATGCTTATTCTTTTGCCATGAGTTTGATGTCGTTATCATGCACATATTCGTAGCATACAAGTATATGTAACGTTGGGATTTGATATGATGTTTATTAACAGTTGTTCATAATAAGGAGGAAAGGCTTGCTATGTTCTAATGTTTATGATAAAGGTGTTATGACTTTCCTCAAGCTTTGATAACGGTTTACTTGTGTGTCATGTTAATATTCAGTGTAGTGCTGAATATTTATATATATATTGCTGACGTTTCTTATGACAACAAAATTTGTTATAATTAAGGATTACTGACTTGAAAAAATTCTGTTTCAGTGAGGCATTGCTGTTTCTATTGTTTTCTATGTTATATATATTTTTTGTGGTCCTGATATGTGGAGTGTGGTCTGAACCGCTACTGGTAGTGTGTGTGTGTGTGTGTTCATGACGAGTGTTTTGATGTTGTTGTAATAAGCTTAATTTGTTAGTTGTGTTTTACACACTGAGATATTTGTTTTGTATTTGGTATGAGAGATGATGAGAAAGTAGAGTAGACATGATATCTGTAGGTTTGTATGAGAGATGATGAGAAAGTAGAGTAGACATGATATCTGTAGGTTTGTATGAGAGATGATGAGAAAGTAGAGTAGACATGATATCTGTAGGTTTGTATGAGAGATGATGAGAAAGTAGAGTAGACATGATATCTGTAGGTTTGTATGAGAGATGATGAGAAAGTAGAGTAGACATGATATCTGTAGGTTGAAGTGTCGGCTAACAAGGATCAGGTAGCCGGGATGGCTGAGGTAAGATTTTCTTCAAAATTAGGGTTGGTGGTCACTATACGCTTGACACTGGAATAATTTAATTACTTTATTACCCCTCTCATTAGTCACTCACTCTACTTCTTACTCTTAGTAGGTATATCAGTACATAGCTCTAACTTTCTACTCTTAGTAGGTATATCAGTACATAGCTCTAACTTCTTACTCTTAGTAGGTAAATCAGTACATAGCTCTAACTTCTTACTCTTAGTAGGTATAGCAGTACATCACTCTAACTTCTTACTCTTAGTAGGTATATCAGTACATCACTCTAACTTCTTACTCTTAGTAGGTATATCAGTACATAGCTCTAACTTCTTACTCTTAGTAGGTATATCAGTACATCACTTTAGTAGGTATATCAGTACATCACTCTAACTTCTTACTCTTAGTAGGTATATCAGTACATCACTCTAACTTCTTACTCTTAGTAGGTATATCAGTACATAGCTCTGACTTCTTACTCTTAGTAGGTATATCAGTACATCACTCTAACTTCTTACTCTTAGTAGGTATATCAGTACATCACTCTAACTTCTTACTCTTAGTAGGTATATCAGTACATCACTCTAACTTCTTACTCTTAATAGGTATATCAGTACATCACTCTAACTTTCTACTCTTAGTAGGTATATCAGTACATCACTCTAACTTCTTACTCTTAGTAGGTATATCAGTACATCACTCTAACTTCTTACTCTTAGTAGGTATATCAGTACATCACTCTAACTTTCTACTCTTAGTAGGTATATCAGTACATCACTCTAACTTCTTACTCTTAGTAGTTATATCAGTACATCACTCTAACTTCTTACTCTTAGTAGGTATATCAGTACATCACTCTAACTTCTTACTCTTAGTAGGTATATCAGTACATCACTCTAACTTCTTACTCTTAGTAGGTATATCAGTACATCACTCTAACTTCTTACTGTTAGTAGGTATATCAGTACATCACTCTAACTTCTTACTCTTAGTAGGTATATCAGTACATCACTCTAACTTCTTACTCTTAGTAGTTATATCAGTACATCACTCTAACTTCTTACTCTTAGTAGGTATATCGGTACAGTGCCTTAACTTCCTACTCTTACTAGGTACACAGTACATAGCTCTGATTTCCTGCATTTAGTACATTTGTTGTATTTGTAAAAACTAATTATGTCAGTCCGTAAGAATAGTGAAGAGCAGAACTTCTACCTTAATGCGAAGAAAACTAAATTAATGATAACTGACAAAACAAACAAGGCAGCTGATATATATCAATGAGGAAAAATTGGAAGAGGTGGACAGTTTTGAATATTTTGGATCTTTACTAACTAATAATGGAGATACAATAAGGGAAATTAAAAGGAGGACATCTATCGCTCTTTAGAAAATATAACAACTGAAAAAACTGTGGAGAGGAACATACAGAACTACAAAAATAAGATTTTTAAGGGCATGCATCTTTCCCATCACAATATATGCCTTTGAGACCTGGAGACGTATCAAAATAGCTGAGAAACACATTAATGGCTTTGAATGTAAATGTTACAGAAGAGTCCTTCAAATATCATGGACATAAAAAAGAACAAATATATCCATACTACAAGAACTTAATATTGAAGAAGGCTGGCTAGTAAAGAGGATTAAACAGAGAAATATTTTGGACACAGTAAATATTAATAATTATGAGAAGACCGTCTTGGAAGGGTACACAATGGGAAAAAGAAAGAGAGGAAGACCAAGGCGAAGATGGCTGCAAGGCATTTTTGTAATCTCCAAATGGATGCATCAGCAGCAGGGCATCTTGCTTACAACCGAGAGGCCTACATGAGAGCTATTAGGGAGCGAAAGTTCCGCAAGAGACATGCAAATGACTGACTGATACACTGATATGGGTTGACATACAATAATGATTTGGCCTATGCTGATAACACGGTATGATTTATTTATGTAAGAAACCTTAAACGATGCTTCAGTTATGCTTATTCTTTTGCCATGAGTTTGATGTCGTTATCATGCACATATTCGTAGCATACAAGTATATGTAACGTTGGGATTTGATATGATGTTTATTAACAGTTGTTCATAATAAGGAGGAAAGGCTTGCTATGTTCTAATGTTTATGATAAAGGTGTTATGACTTTCCTCAAGCTTTGATAACGGTTTACTTGTGTGTCATGTTAATATTCAGTGTAGTGCTGAATATTTATATATATATTGCTGACGTTTCTTATGACAACAAAATTTGTTATAATTAAGGATTACTGACTTGAAAAAATTCTGTTTCAGTGAGGCATTGCTGTTTCTATTGTTTTCTATGTTATATATATTTTTTGTGGTCCTGATATGTGGAGTGTGGTCTGAACCGCTACTGGTAGTGTGTGTGTGTGTGTGTGTTCATGACGAGTGTTTTGATGTTGTTGTAATAAGCTTAATTTGTTAGTTGTGTTTTACACACTGAGATATTTGTTTTGTATTTGGTATGAGAGATAATGAGAAAGCAGAGTAGACATGATATTTGTAGGTTTGTATGAGAGATGATGAGAAAATAGAGTAGACATGATATCTGTAGGTTTGTATGAGAGATGATGAGAAAGTAGAGTAGACATGATATCTGTAGGTTGGTATGAGAGATGATGAGAAAGTAGAGTAGACACGATATCTGTAGGTTTGTATGAGAGATGATGAGAAAGTAGAGTAGACATGATATCTGTAGGTTGAAGTGTCGGCTAACAAGGATCAGGTAGCCGGGATGGCTGAGGTAAGATTTTCTTCAAAATTAGGGTTGGTGGTCACTCTAACTTCTACTCTTAGTAGGTATATCAGTACATCACTCTAACTTCTTACTCTTAGTAGGTATATCAGTACATCACTCTAACTTCTTACTCTTAGTAGGTATATCAGTACATCACTCTAACTTTCTACTCTTAGTAGGTATATCAGTACATAGCTCTAACTTCTTACTCTTAGTAGGTATTTCAGTACATAGCTCTAACTTTCTACTCTTAGTAGGTATTTCAGTACATCACTCTAACTTCTTACTCTTAGTAGGTATATCAGTACATCACTCTAACTTCTTACTCTTAGTAGGTATATCAGTACATAGCTCTAACTTTCTACTCTTAGTAGGTATTTCAGTACATAGCTCTAACTTCTTACTCTTAGTAGGTATATCAGTACATCACTCTAACTTCTTACTGTTAGTAGGTATATCAGTACATCACTCTAACTTCTTACTGTTAGTAGGTATATCAGTACATCACTCTAACTTTCTACTCTTAGTAGGTATATCAGTACATCACTCTAACTTCTTACTCTTAGTAGGTATATCAGTACATCACTCTAACTTCTTACTCTTAGTAGGTATATCAGTACATCACTCTAACTTCTTACTCTTAGTAGGTATATCAGTACATCACTCTAACTTCTTACTCTTAGTAGGTATATCAGTACATCACTCTAACTTCTTACTGTTAGTAGGTATATCAGTACATCACTCTAACTTCTTACTCTTAGTAGGTATATCAGTACATCACTCTAACTTCTTACTCTTAGTAGGTATATCAGTACATCACTCTAACTTTCTATTCTTAGTAGGTATATCGGTACAGTGCCTTAACTTCCTACTCTTACTAGGTACACAGTACATAGCTCTGATTTCCTGCATTTAGTACATTTGTTGTATTTGTAAAAACTAATTATGTCAGTCCGTAAGAATAGTGAAGAGCAGAACTTCTACTTTAATGCGAAGAAAACTAAATTAATGATAACTGACAAAACAAACCAGGCAGCTGATATATATCAATGAGGAAAAATTGGAAGAGGTGGACAGTTTTGAATATTTTGGATCTTTACTAACTAATAATGGAGATACAATAAGGGAAATTAAAAGGAGGACATCTATCGCTCTTTAGAAAATATAACAACTGAAAAAACTGTGGAGAGGAACATACAGAACTACAAAAATAAGATTTTTAAGGGCATGCATCTTTCCCATCACAATATATGCCTTTGAGACCTGGAGACGTATCAAAATAGCTGAGAAACACATTAATGGCTTTGAATGTAAATGTTACAGAAGAGTCCTTCAAATATCATGGACATACAAAAAGAACAAATATATCCATACTACAAGAACTTAATATTGAAGAAGGCTGGCTAGTAAAGAGGATTAAACAGAGAAATATTTTGGACACAGTAAATATTAATAATTATGAGAAGACCGTCTTGGAAGGGTACACAATGGGAAAAAGAAAGAGAGGAAGACCAAGGCGAAGATGGCTGCAAGGCATTTTTGTAATCTCCAAATGGATGCATCAGCAGCAGGGCATCTTGCTTACAACCGAGAGGCCTATATGAGAGCTATTAGGGAACCAAAGTTCCGCAAGAGACATGCAAATGACTGACTGATACACTGATATGGGTTGACATACAATAATGATTTGGCCTATGCTGATAACACGGTATGATTTATTTATGTAAGAAACCTTAAACGATGCTTCAGTTATGCTTATTCTTTTGCCATGAGTTTGATGTCGTTATCATGCACATATTCGTAGCATACAAGTATATGTAACGTTGGGATTTGATATGATGTTTATTAACAGTTGTTCATAATAAGGAGGAAAGGCTTGCTATGTTCTAATGTTTATGATAAAGGTGTTATGACTTTCCTCAAGCTTTGATAACGGTTTACTTGTGTGTCATGTTAATATTCAGTGTAGTGCTGAATATTTATATATATTGCTGACGTTTCTTATGACAACAAAATTTGTTATAATTAAGGATTACTGACTTGAAAAAATTCTGTTTCAGTGAGGCATTGCTGTTTCTATTGTTTTCTATGTTATATATATTTTTTGTGGTCCTGATATGTGGAGTGTGGTCTGAACCGCTACTGGTAGTGTGTGTGTGTGTGTGTTCATGACGAGTGTTTTGATGTTGTTGTAATAAGCTTAATTTGTTAGTTGTGTTTTACACACTGAGATATTTGTTTTGTATTTGGTATGAGAGATAATGAGAAAGCAGAGTAGACATGATATTTGTAGGTTTGTATGAGAGATGATGAGAAAATAGAGTAGACATGATATCTGTAGGTTTGTATGAGAGATGATGAGAAAGTAGAGTAGACATGATATCTGTAGGTTGGTATGAGAGATGATGAGAAAGTAGAGTAGACACGATATCTGTAGGTTTGTATGAGAGATGATGAGAAAGTAGAGTAGACATGATATCTGTAGGTTGAAGTGTCGGCTAACAAGGATCAGGTAGCCGGGATGGCTGAGGTAAGATTTTCTTCAAAATTAGGGTTGGTGGTCACTATACGCTTGACACTGGAATAATTTAATTACTTTATTACCCCTCTCATTAGTCACTCACTCTCCTCGCTCCCTCTCTCCTATAAGACCGTAATGTATACTTTAGCTCTCTATAAGGCCGTAGTGTATACTTCAACTCTCTATAAGGCCGTAGTGTATACTTCAACTCTCTATAAGGCCGTAATGTATACTTCAACTCTCTATAAGGCCGTAATGTACACTTCAACTCTCTATAAGGCCGTAATGTATACTTTAGCTCTCTGTAAGGCCGTAATGTATACTTCAACTCTCTATAAGGCCGTAATGTATACTTCAACTCTATATAAAGCCGTAATGTACACTCTCTAAAAAGCGGCAAGTTACACTAAAATATTTCAAAGCGTGGTCGCAGCTCTTAACCCGACATTATGCAAGCAATTTACTTATATCACAGTCTACACGGCTGCACCTTCAGCTGTTTTATTGTGTCACACACAGCTTTATCGGTGAGTACTTGTTCCATTAAGGTCTGAACTCTCAGAGCGCATCACTGACAAAGCCAGCTGAAAGACCATTGACAATACAACGCAGCTCTGTAACAAGGAACGAGCTCTGCTTGCAAACTGAACTTCAATCGATGTGAGCTAGGACTGACTTGTGAGGGTTGCTTACTTCCCTTTGCTCCTGTGACCTTCCTGTTTGCATGGCGGCTGGGTAACCATGCAGCTACTTTGGAGAAAATTTCCAAAATGAAAAGTGCCAAAACGTTAAGTCGTCCCGGATTTTTGGCACTGAATTTTGCGTGATTTATTATATTCTTCTTTCATTGATTGTGACGTGGAGTAGAAATCTTTATTCCCCTACTTTCACTTAGCTCACAAGCAGTAATGTTTCACGTGGGTCACTTCTGTTAACTTTAGTTGGGAAATGTTATTAATGTCCCATGTGGGTCACTTTCGTTAGCTTTAGCTGGGAAATGTTATTAATGTCCCATGTGGGTCACTTTCATTAGCTTTAGCTGGGAAATGTTATTAATGTTCCATGTGGGTCACTTTCATTAGCTTTAGCTGGGAAATGTTATTAATGTTCTATGTCGATCAGTTCCGTTAACTTTATTTGAGAAGTGTTATTAATGTCCCATGTGGCTCACTTCCGTTAAGCTTTAGGTAGGAAACATTATTAATGTCCCATGTGGATCACTTCCATTAAGCTTTAGGTAGGAAACGTTATTAATGTCCCATGTGCCTCACTTCCATTAAGCTTTAGATAGGAAACGTTATTAATGTCACATGAGGCTCACTTCCGTTAAGCTCTAGTTGAGAAATGTTATTAATGTCCCATATGGCTCACTTCCGTTAAGCTTTATTGGGGAAATGTTATTAATGTCCAATGTGGCTCACTTCCGTTAAGCTTTACCTAGGAAATGTTATTAATGTCCAATGTGGCTCACTTCCATTAAACTTTAGCTAGGAAATGTTATTAATGTCCCATGTGGCTCACTTCCGTTAAGCTTTGGCTGGTAAATGTTGGAGGCTTCTGCACGGAGTTCCTTCACTTGATTCTTGATTAGCATTTTGACCACACTCATGCTACATCACAGGTTGTTGACCAAACTCATGCTACATCACAGGTTGTTGACCACACTCATGCTACATCACAGGTTGTTGACCACACTCATGCTACATCACAGGTTGTTGACCACACTCATGCTACATCACAGGTTGTTGACCACACTCATGCTACATCACAGGGTGAAGACCACACTCATGCTACATCACAGGGTGATGACCACACTCATGCTACATCACAGGGTGAAGACCACACTCATGCTACATCACAGGGTGATGACCACACTCATGCTACATCACAGGGTGATGACCACACTCATGCTACATCACAGGGTGATGACTGCACTCATGCTACATCACAGGGTGATGACCACACTCATGCTACATCACAGGGTGATGACCGCACTCATGCTACATCACAGGGTGATGACTGCACTCATGCTGTATCACAGTTTTAGACCTGGAACACTCTTCGCTTGTTCCTTGTTGGATAGGTCCACAGCTGGTACCAAAACTGAAATCACTAATTTCATTAGACGAGTGAACACAGTTTAATGATGAACATGATGATGATTGATCTGTGAGAGTGGAATCTGACAATGATAGCGTCCATTAACTCCATTTGCTCATGAACAAAGCGAATATACAATACAAGTAATAATACAAAGATTAGACCTGTTGTTAATCCAAAAGAGTCCGAAAAAATACTTTTCTTGTCCCTACTACAACCCTAAGATAAACCAGTTTTTCTGTCACGAATGTTCTACTATCTCCCTTCTCCAATCCTAAGGTAAACCAGTTTCTCTGTCACTAATGTCCTACTATCTCTCTTCTTCATTCATTCATTCATTTGCATGTCCATTGAGGAACTTTGCCTCCCAATCAGCACTCCTGTAGGCCTTTCGGTTGTGAGCAAGATGGCTTGCTGATGCTGCATCCATTTGCAGATCGTCAACGATGTCTTGCAACCATCTTCGTTTTGGTCTTCCTCTCTTTCTTTTTCCCCATTATGTATCCTTCCACTATGGTCTTCTCTAAATTATCATGACGTTTAATGTGTCCAAAATATTTAAGTTTTCTCTCTTTAATCCTCTTTACTAACCAGCCTTCTTCAATATTAAGCTCTTGTAGTATAGATATATTTGTTCTTTTTTGTTTTCCACGATATTTGGAGAACTCTTCTGTAGCATTTACATTCAAAGCCATTTATGTGTTTCTCAGCTGTTTTGTTAAGTGTCCAGGTCTCACAGGTATATGTTGCGATGGGAAAGATGCATGCCCTTAAAAATTATTTTTGTGGTTCTGTCTGCTCCTCTCCACAGATTCTTTATTTGTTTTACTTTCTGAAGAGCGATAGATGTCCTCCTTTTAATTTCCCTCATTGTATCTCCATTATTAGTTAGTAGTGATCCAAGATATTCAAAACTCTTCACCTCTTCCAATTTTTCCTCATTGATACATATTTCAGCTGCCTTGTTTGTTTTGCAGTTGTCATTAATTTAGTTTCCTTTGCATTAAGATAGAGGTTCTGCTCTTCGCTGTTCTTATGGACTGACATAATTAGTTTTTCCATTCCTCTTTGTGTTGTGGACAGTAACACTGTATCATCAGCATATCTAATCTCTGGTATTTCATAACCTCCAATTGTTATGGGGTCGTAATATTCTTTGTCTACATCTTCTCTAACATTCCTCATTATATTTTCAGTATACAAGTTAAATAAGTAGGGTGACAATATGCACCCCTGACGGACCCCTTGTTTTATGTCAAACCAAGTTGTTGTTTCACCATTTATTCTTACTGCTGCTTGTTGGTCTAGATACATACAGTGATGTTAATTGTATCAAATTTGTTGGAAATCCCATTTTTTCCATTATTTCCCAAAGTTTCTGGTGTTGTACACAATCAAATGCATTTGAGTAGTCTATAAAGGATAAATATAGATTCACATTAAACTCTCTGCATTTCTCTATTATTAATCTTAGATTGAATATATGATCTCAAAATCCTCTTCCTTGACTGAAACCAGCTTGTACCATATTGACTTCTTCTTCTATTTTCTTACGAAGTCTACCCATTATGATTATTTAACAGAATTTTACTGGCATGACTAATCAGGGCAACAGTTCTGTAGTTTGTGCATAATTTCAGGTTACTCATTTTTGGCAGTGGTATGAGTACAGTTCTTTTTCATTCTTTTTACCAAATACCTGAATGTCATATCTTTTTGCACAGTGCATGATAGATTGTTACAGACTCCTTTCCTCCTGCTTTAATAAATTCAGCCGTTATCTCATCACATCCTGGTGATTTACCATTTTTCAGATTATTGCCCATTAAACGTCTTCTATTGTCTGCTCCCACGGCTTCACGTAACCCTGATCGGGGGGCTATACGGGTACTCCACCTTGCCCAAGGATGTCCCGTAGACTGACGGAGGTAAGGAGGCGTCTTACTTCTCCTTTGGTAGGGGATACCCCTACCCCGCTAACCAATCTCTCTTCTACAGTCCTAAATTAAACTAGTTTCTCTGTCGCTAATGTTCAACCTCTGTCTCGAGAACCAAATCAAAATCTCCCTAAAACAGCAACATATATTTTTCTAGTCCCCATGGCCTTGAGTTCCGACTCTAGACTCGCTCGGTCATCCCTTGCAGAATCCTCTTCCAGTTACAACTAGAATCTTTCTCCAGTCTTCACAAGTCAGGGGAGATCAGCTTATTCTTCGTAAATAGCAACGTAAATGTGGGAAGCAGGGGAAACAACGCAGAAAATTACCATATTGTTACACGTGTAGTACGCCTCGTCCTGCAGGAAGCATCTGTTTTCTCAACGCCAGATTAATTTTTCAAAAATTGTGCTAATTATGTTAAAATTACTTTTTAAAAAATTGTTACAGTTTTATCACACGCAACTATGAATGTCAGCTTGACCACACGCGAAACTGTGACTTCCTGTTCTGTTAGCAAGTGGTAGGACGTGCTTGTCAAACTGTCACTTAGTACACAGAAATGAAGAAGACGGTGATAGTGATGGCGACAACAGTACCAGTAAAATAAGAGAAGTAGAAGTGATAACATTAGAAATATTGTAAACTCGCTTTCATAACAAAGAAAACGTTCTTACGAAGTGTAGCAATCGCCCCTCCCTTGTTCTAGAATGTTCGGGGAGGGCACTGAGGGGAGGGGGTGCCTGGGATTTTGTGACATGTGGGAAATTCCAGAAAATTCGTTGATTTAAGTGCTCATATTGTAATGTCCTTCAAACGTTTCATACCAGGTCGGCACTGAATGGGCAACCAATGAAAGTGGCGGGAGTGGATGGCCAGACTTTGATCGATAAATTCTACAGAGATTGTTTTGTTTGAAATCTTCTCTTTGTTCTAGTGTTTTTTCTTCTTTCATTCCGTATTCTTTTTTTACTGTTCTGATGGGTTTTCCGAAAGAGTGAGAGAGAGAGAGAGAGAGAGAGAGAGGAAGGGAGAGAGAGAGTTTAACAACCAACACTGTATCACGTGCATTAACATATAGTTTAACCGGTATTTCTATATCAGACAGACTAACATATAGCTGAACTAGTATTACTGTAACAAATTAACATGTATAGTTTAACTCAGTGGTTCCAAATTGATGGGTCCGCGGATCCCAGACCCCGGGGTCCGTGGACCCTGCCGTGGGGTTCGTGACAAAAACTCAAGGTCTTTTTTTTCGATGTTAAGTGTTTAACATCCAATGTGGAACCAGATGCGGAAGCGATTGTTCGGAATAAAAAGAGGCATACTTTCTCACATCATAGTTAGGTTGGTTGGCTGTCGCACGTCTCATATTCTGTCCATTTTTTGGAATTAGTAGGAATGTTAATTGCTGTCAATTTTTTCTTAACTATATTACTGTTGTTATGAGAATTCACAAAGTTTATACTGTTTTTATTTTAGTGTAGCGTAGCGTTTACTCACTAAAGGTTACCCACATTTTCTGAAAATAAAGTTCATTCATATTTAAAGCACAAAACTATCATACAGAATTTGTCCAGAGTATGGGGGTCCATGACCTGGATTTTGAAACAGAAGGGGGTCATCCAGACTTTTGTTAATTGGGAACCTCTGGTTTAACTAGTATTACTGTTTCAGATTTACATATAGTTTAACTAGTATTACTGTATCAGAATACTATATAGTTTAGTATTACTGGACCACATTAACATATAGTTTAACTAGTATTACTGTATTAGATTAACATCAGGTTGTCATATAGTTTAACTATTATCACTGTATCAGATTTTTAATATATAGTTTAACTAGTATTACTGTATCAGATTAAGAGTAATATATATTATTTCTCTATTGGATTGATATGTAGTTAACTATTATTACTGTATCAGACTAATATATAGTTTAACGACTATTACTGTATCAGATTAACATACATAGTTTGACTAGTATTATTGTATCAGATTAACATATAGTTATTAATAACATATAGTTATTAATATAGTATTACTGTATCTTATATTATGATGTCATTTGGCAACGAATCTTTCTTGGTTATGATTACTGCCTCTCCTCTTCTCTCTCTCTCTCCTTCTCTATCTCACTAACTAAAGAAGCTAAAACAAATACATTTGCTAGTATGTACCAGTAACTTCTCCTGTTTTTGATGTGGTCTTCGTTAGAATCTCCTGTTATTTAGAAATATCTCAATTAGTAGAATCTCCTGGTCTTTAGAAATATCTCAATTAGTAGAATCTCCTGGTCTTTAGAAATATCTCAATTAGTAGAATCTTCTGGTCTTTAGAAATGTCTGAAATAGTAGAATATCCTGGTCGTTAGAAATGCCTGAAGTAATAGAATCTCCAGGTCTTAAGAAACGTCTCAATTAGCAGAATCTCCTGGTCATTGGAAACACTGAAGTAGTATAATCGCCTGGTCCTTAGAAACGTCTGATGTAGTATAATCTCCTGGTCTTTAGAAATGTCTGAAGTAGTATAATATTCTGATCTTTAGAAACGTCTAAAGTAGTAGAATCTCCTGGTCTTTAGAAACGTGTGAAGTAGTATAATCTTCTGGTCTTAAAAACATCTAAATTAGTATACTGAAGTAATATAATCTTCTGATCTTTAGAAACGTCTGAAGTAGTATAATCTTCTGGTCTTTAGAAACGTCTATAGTAGTATAATCTTCAGGTCTTTAGAAACGTCTAAAGAAACGTCTAAAGTAGTATAATCTTCTAGTCTGTAGAAACGTCTAAGGTAGTAGAATCACCTGGTCTTTGGAAACGTCTCAGTTAATATAATCTCCTGGTCTTTAAAAACGTCTGAAGAAGTAGAATTTCCTATTTTTTTCTTTCACAATTCGTCAACAAATCCAAGTCTTTAACAGTGTATGCTACCAGGCGTCGTCTAATTCTGTTGATATATATATATATATATATATCAAATAAGATTGGGTAAGTCTAGTCTGTTGACAGAAAGTAGGAAAAAATATCAAATGTCAAGTCCAGACAGATGACGTAAATAGCAAATGATATTATGTATCAAGTCGAGACTGTTGACAGAAGTAGCAAAAAAATCACCAGTTATGTACCTTTTTTTTTTTTTACTCCGTTTGCACCGTCACGTGGTCTAGAATCCTGCATATGAATCACACAATTAAATCTTTCAGCTTTTAACCTTTTCAAATCCTACCTCAAACATTTCTTAGACAAGCAACTATTGACTGAAAGTTTGCTAGCGCACACACAAGCATTCTTTATTAATATTTGTGTCTTGTAGGTGAGGAAGTGAATCGTTCTCGTACTTTCTCATTTCCATCATTATATTATTGTTAGTAAATGTCATCTGCAAATCTGAGAAATCAAAAATAGCAAAACACGATCTCAATGAAACAAAATGGAAAGCTGACATTGGGAATAAAGCGTATTCTACAGGAGATCTTCAGTTGTAAGAACAAGGAGCAGCACGGACTTTCTTTCGTCGTCTTTTTACTTGCGTCTCCTTGTAGAAATTTTCTCTCTTGACAGAAACATGAAACTGTCGTTTTTTTAATCCATGGTTTAGAGGGGAGGGGGAGGGGGAGGGGGTTTCTGTTTTTTGTACTAGACCACAAAATGTCGACCTTACTAAACCCTTTCTTCTGGTTCCATTAAAGCCACGCTTGGATGAGATCTGTCACATTCTTCTAGTTCCACTAACGCCACACTTGACTGAGATCTATCACATTCTTCTGGTTCCACTAACGCCACGCTTGGCTAAGATATATCACATTCTTCTGGTTCCACTAACGCCATGCTTGACTAAGATATATCACATTCTTCTGGTTACACTAACCCCACGCTTGGCTAAGATATATCACATTCTTCTGGTTCCACTAACGCCACACTTGACTGAGATATATCACATTCTTCTGGTTCCACTAACGCCACGCTTGGCTAAGATATATCACATTCTTCTAGTTCCACTAACGCCACACTTGACTGAGATCTATCACATTCTTCTGGTTCCACTAACGCCACGCTTGACTGAGATATATCACATTCTTCTGGTTCCACTAACCCCACACTTGACTGAGATATATCACATTCTTCTGGTTCCACTAACCCCACGCTTGACTTAAATATATCACATTCTTCTGGTTCCACTAACGCCACGCTTGACTGAGATATATCACATTCTTTTGGTTCCACTAACGCCACGCTTGACTGAGATCTATCACATTCTTCTGGTTCCACTAACCCCACGCTTGACTGAGATATATCACATTCTTCTCTGCTCAAGTGTCAACTCTATTACTACCACGAGGTCGTCAGTTTTATCCAGATTTTCGAGGCAAGCCCAGAGATTCTGTCTCAGAATCTAGACCCAGGTAGTCAAGTCTGGTCATGTGGACATGCAGGACAATCGCCTGGCTACTGGCTGTTGTCTACTCCTGCAAAGGAGCTTTTGGCCGGTTCTTGTAACTCGGTGATCTCAAGTGATTATTTCATGATCCCAGTTGATTATTTCATGATCTCAAGTGATTATATCATGATCTCAAGTGATTATTTCATGATCTCAAGTGATTATTTCATGATCTCAAGTGATTATTTCATGATCTCAAGTGATTATTTCATGATCTCAAGTGATTATATCACGGCTCAACAGACATTAGCCTTAGTAGCAGCTGAAAAGAATGAAGTTGAATGAATTCACAGAAAACAACAGATTCTGATCTTGTTTATTGGTTGCTCTCTTGTGATTGTTGACCCGGTGACCTCGCTTTCCTTTTCTCTGCCGTTTTCAGGAACAGAGGAAGGAAACAATGATTACTTAGATGCTAAAAACGACAATGTAAATGACCTGAATTAACCGCCCCTGTGTCTCTCAGGTCACATCTCTAGTGCTCCGGTGTCTCTCAGGTCACATCTCTAGTGCCCCGGTGTCTCTCAGGTCACATCTCTAGTGCCCCGGTGTCTCTCAGGTCACATCTCTAGTGCCCCGGTGTCTCTCAGGTCACATCTCTAGTGCCCCGGTGTCTCTCAGGTCACATCTCTAGTGCCCCTGTGTCTCTCAGGTCACGTCTCTAGTGCCCCTGTGTCTCTCAGGTCACGTCTCTAGTGCCCCTGTGTCTCTCAGGTCACATCTCTAGTGCCCCGGTGTCTCTCAGGTCACATCTCTATTGCCCCTGTGTCTCTCAGGTCACATCCCTAGTGCCCCGGTGTCTCTCAGGTCACATCTCTAGTGCCCTTGTGTCTCTCAGGTCACATCTCTAGTGCCCCTGTGTCTCTCAGGTCACATCTCTAGTGCTCCTGTGTCTCTCAGGTCACATCTCTAGTGCCCCTGTGTCTCTCAGGTCACATCTTTAGTGCCCCGGTGTCTCTCAGGTCACATCTCTAGTACCCGGTGTCTCTCAGGTCACATCTCTAGTGCCCCGGTGTCTCTCAGGTCACATATCTAGTACCCCGGTGTCTCTCAGGTCACATCTCTAGTGCCCCGGTGTCTCTCAGGTCACATCTCTAGTGCCCCGGTGTCTCTCAGGTCACATCTCTAGTGCCCCGGTGTCTCTCAGGTCACGTCTCTAGTGCCCCGGTGTCTCTCAGGTCACATCTCTAGTGCTCCTGTGTCTCATATACCATGACCCTCTTGACCCCTTGCCTCCAAAACCACATCTGTCACCCATGTCACATCCAGTGCCCACTTGTTTCCCACGCCACAGCTCTATCGCCCCCCCCCCTGTTACCTAGGCCACATCTGAAGCGCCCTGTAGAAAGTCGTCCCCCCCCCCTTGTTACCTAGGCTACATCTGAAGCGCCCAGTAGAAAGTCCACCCCCTCCCCCCGTCAAGCATTATTCTGATGTCCCTCCCGCTCTCTTCTCTTTCACTGTCCACGTTCTCACTCTCTTCTTCTTCACTGCCCACCCTCTGCTCTCTTCTTCTTCACTGCCAACCCTCTCACCCTCTTCTTCTTCACTGCCAACCCTCTTGCTCTCTTCTTCTTCACTACCAACCCTCTCACCCTTTTCTTCTTCACTGCCCACCCTCTTGCTCTCTTCTCTTTCACTGCCCACCCTCTTGCTCTCTTCTTCTTCGCTGCCCACCCTCTTGCTCTCTTCTTCACTGCCCACGTTCTCGCTCTCTTCTGCTTCACTGCCCACGCTCTCGCTCTCTTCTCCTTCACTGTCTACTGGATCTTACTGACTTCTCTGACCTGTGAACAAATGACCTAAATCTCTGACACTGTCAACATAATAACATAACGCTTTTCTCTAGCTCCTCTTTATCCTGAAGCAGTTTTCCTCTCTTGCTCTCACACGATTTACCGCCCCCAATTATCCTACCTTCAGGTGATACAGGAAACCCGGGGGAGGTAGGCCAAGAAATGGCGGGGTGGACTTGGAAGCAGCTTCAAGCGATATTTGGTTAACAACGCGCAATAATCACATTTTTGTCACAATATTTGATACAACAAACCAAGATTTTGTTTGTTATACAGCTTTCTTGTTTTTTATGCTTTTCTGAAGAAAAACTGGCAAAATCCTGGTAGATACATCCATGGAATGGCCGTGCGCATGTTTGTGTGTGAACAGACGGCGATCATCTAATTGGCTGTTAGCTTCTTGCTAAATACTGGAAGATTATTGGCTTATTTGCATCCAATCACACACCCCATTATTTGTGATGACATACAAACATTGCGAAACTTTGCGAAATAACCTTGAACTAGTAATAACTTTACTTAAAATATTTATTTTTAAATAAATGACCTAACACAGTTTATGGAATTTTTAATCTGGAAATTACAGCGATAACGTTATGATGCCTCAAATATTTTTAGGTAAAATAACAAGTTTTGTCGACCATTTCTTTTTTTAAAATTTGTCATTTTAGCTACAGCAGGAATTACAAATCTGAAATCATTTGTATAGAAAACTGACTTGAAAGGATTGGACAAAGACGAATTGAAATGTTACAGGTTCGCAAGTTCCTGCAATTTCTTTAAAAGCACTTAAACAAACAACAAAATGAACAACACAACAAACTCAGCAGGATGGAAGGAAACACAAGAAAAAAAATTAACTGATGGAATATAGAAATATGGAGCCGCATGCAGAGTTAAAAATAAAGGGCAAGATGTTTCACCATGATATCTGGAGAAGGACTTGAAGTTAAAACTTTCCTTCAAACGCATCATTGATTAGCAGAAGAAGAAGAAGAAGAAGAAGAAAAAGAAGAGACGGCTGAAAAATTACTGTAAAGGCTGTATTCCTAATTAGAAAGTTATGAAAATTTAATGACATCTTACAGTATATGCTGATTCTATCAACAGTCTCGACTTGTCACCTTGCAGTGTGTGCTACATCTATCAACAGTCTTGACTTGTCACCTTGCAGTGTGTGCTACATCTATCAACAGTCTCGACTTGTCCCCTTGCAGTGTGTGCTATATCTATCAACAGTCTTGACTTGTCACCTTGCAGAGTGTGTATATCTATCAACGGTCTCGACCTGACACGTTACAGTTGCTCAAAGCGTAAATTTTGGGATCGTATAAACATACACAAACATGGCCGTTAATCCGAGAGTATGATGTTACACTACACCGTACATGAAGAAGAGTTAAGCTGATGGTTGCGTTGTCGTCTGTCCCACTAGCTAGTGAATCTTATCCTGAGTCTGTTTCCTCCTTTCCTTCTCTCATCTTTCTTATCCTGAGTCTGTTTACTCCTTTCCTTCACTCACCCTTCTTATCATGAGTCTGTTTACTCCGTTCTCTCACTCTTCTTGTCCGTAACATTTCCTAGATGTTAAGAAATAACTGTTTTGTTTTGAGCCTCCATGAATACCAGAATTGAACCTCCATGAAAACAAGAATGGAGCCTTCATGAATAGAAGAATTGAAATTGAGCCTCAATGAATAGAAGAAATGAAATTGAGCCTCCATGAATAGAAGAATTGAAATTGAGCCTCCATGAAAACCAGAACTGAGCCTCCACATATAAAAGAATTGAGCCGCCATGAAAACAAGAATTGATCTTCCATGAATAGAAGAATTGAGCTTCCATGAATACAAGAATTGAGCCGCCATGAATACAAGAATTGAGCTTCCATGAATACAAGAATTGATCTTCCATGAATACAATAATTGAGCTTCCATGAATACAAGAATTGATCTTCCATGAATACAAGAATTGAGTCTCCATGAATACAAGAACTGAACCTCCGTGAATACAACTACAAAATTTAAATGTGATTGATTGATTGATTAATTGTTTGATTGATTGATCTTTATTTGTGAGCATGTGTGAGAATGACTCTTGTGTGTATGTGATCAAGTGGACGGAGGTGTATGGTTCACTTTTCCAAAAACAAAAACAAAAAAATAAAAATTTAAAAAAGTTGATAGAAACAAGAATGGCAGGACACAAGATAAGCACATAGAAGTGAAGAACATACAACAAGGCAATATTTGGGAAAAACCATTTTCAATGATCACATACAAATCCATCACAACACATAAAAACACGAAAAATAGATGAAAATTCAGACTTAGCTCCTCCTCCCAGGAGAACTTGTCACTTAGGAGTAGACCCAACAAAGTTAAGTCTATATTTTTAAAGTCTATTTTTCGTGTTTTTATCTCTTGTGTTGTTTTGGTACTTGATCCTTGAAAATGGCTTTTGCCGAAATATTGGAGTGTTGTATGTTCCTTCATTTCTATGTCCTCATCCTGTTTTCTGCTATCCTTGTTTCTGCCAACTTTTCTCACTCTTTCTGTCTTTTTGTAAAATTGAACCACACATCTTCATTTACTTTATCACTAGAACCAGTTCTATCGCATTCGTCATTTATCTTATCTTTCATGTGTATGTGATATCAAAACAGATAAGAAACATTAGGACAAAAAACGTAGAAATAAACAGTGTGAGATAGATTTGTTACCTTCTGTTTTGAACCAATAAACTTATTATGTCTGTTTTTGTGTTTTCTTTTTCTCACTGAGGACAAGTTAGCAACAAAAGTTTGTTGTATTTATTCCTTGTTCATTGCTACGGATTTTCATACTTAAGTTATTCCTCCTGCCCTTCTCTCTCTCTATCTCTCTCTCACACTCCTTATTTGCCTCTCTCACTCCTTAATCTCTCTTTAACTCCTTATTTGCCTCTCTCACTCCTTAATCTCTCTCTAACTCCTTATTTGCCTCTCTCACTCTTTAATCTCTCTCTAACTCCTTATTTGCCTCTGTCACTCCTTAATTTCTCTCTAACTCATTGTCTGCCTTTCTCACTCCTTAATCTCTCTTTAACTCCTTGTTTGCCTCTCTCACTCTTTAATCTCTCTCTAACTCCTTATTTGCCTCTCTCACTCCTTAATCTCTCTCTAATTCCTTATTTGCCTCTCTCATTCCTTAATCTCTCTCTAATTCCTTATTTGCCTCTCTCACTCCTTAATCTCTCTCTAACTCCTTATTTGCCTCTCTCACTCCTTAATCTCTCTCTAACTCTTTATCTGCCTCTCTCACTCCTTAATCTCTCTCTAATTCCTTATTTTCCTTTCCCACTCCTTATCTCTTCTGTCTCTTACTCACTCCCTCCCTCCGTCTCTTATTCTCTCTCTCTCTCTCTCTCTACCTCTCTCTTTTAGATTAGTTACCTTTCATGTAGTTCATTAGATATTATTTAAATTGTAATTTGTATACCTTTACAAAATCAATACTCGAATGTGATAAGAATGAAGAATGAGCGATGGAGACAGATTGTGAGACGGGCTGCCTAACCAATTCTTCATCCTTAGAAAAAAAAGATCACTCATTCTTTATTCTCTCTCTCTCTCTCTCTATTTCTCTCTCCCACCCCCCACCCCCGGTATATCATAAGATAATGAAGGCATTAATTTCTTGAAACAACGCTAAACACTTCCACATATGTTGACCCACACTTCCACACATGTTGACCCACACTTCCACATATGTTGACTCACATTTCCACACATGTTGACCCACATTTGCACACATGTTGACCTACACTTCCACACATGTTGACCCACACTTCCACACATGCTGACCTACACTTCCACACATGTTGACCTACACTTCCACACATGTTGACCCACACTTCCACACATGTTGACCCACATTTGTACACATGTTGACCTACACTTCCACACATATTGACCCACACTTCCACACATGTTGACCCACACTTCTACTTATGTAAGCCTCCAAAACAAGAGCAATAAAGGGAGGGAATAAACAGGGGGAAGCAACTGGCAACAACTTCTTTTTATACAACGAGAAAACCACCAAAGGGTTTATTCGCTTAGAAGGAAAATATAAACAAATGAAACATCAGCAACCTAAGATATGGAAACGAGTCCGCCCTGACGGAAGAAACTAGTATCATCATTTTGCAGAAACTAGGGACGAAGATTACCAAAGAGAGGATGACTAAACATCACACGAGACAGGAATAATATCAGAGTAAACATAACCAAAGTGCAACATCGTCTCAAAGGGGAAGACACTGACACAAGTAAATACATCCAAGTTATTTCGGACAACAAAAAGCAACTGATGGCAAGTGCCTAAATGAAATGAAATCATGAATAGGTGCGGAAAATGCAGCTTTTTATGACATGAAGAATATACTAGCAAATATTTCTGAAATTTGGACAATTGACAAAGGGATGATAAAGAAATTGGAAGTAGCCGAGTACTTTTTTTCCAGTGCAACAAACAGCCTGGAAAGATAGAACAAAATGAAGAGGTCCTTTAGAGAGGTTTCAGAACAAGGAAATTTAGTGACAATTATAAGAAAAGAAGACAGTCAAAATTTATTGAACACGGAGTGAGAAGACTTAAAATAGAGAACGTGGTAACAGCTGGAAAATTCAAGGGCAAAAGAAGGAGAGTTCAGATAGGAGAAAACGTGATCAAGTGGCATGAAAAAAAAGAAACATCTGAATTAGTCTGAACCACCATGAATCACATAAGACAGGGAAGCATGATCTCCAACGCTGTCCAGAACAGCATGTAATGAGTGAGTGAATGCGCCTCACTCTCTTCTTGAACGGACATTATGTCAATCCAGATCAGGGAGGTCATACTGGACACGGGCATGCTCCCACGAGAAAGAAGACGTGAATAACTGCGAAACTCGCTCCAAGTTGGGTTTGTAATCCGTGCCAGAAAGCCAGAGCTCGCCGTGATGAAGCTGCTGTTTATGAGACTTTAGGGACTCTTTCAGTGGCAGGCAGTCCTTGGAGGACGCTACAACATTCCCAGAGAAAAACGAGCAAATATTCAATCAAAAGTGAAGTGGCTTTGCTGGTGTGGGTTGCTTTCTCCTGTTGCATTATTTAATTACAGCACACAAGTCAAACACAGCGCCCCCTGTTGGCAATTTGTCATTGTTTCTTAACACAGGGACTGCGGCATTACGTCAACCTCATGGTGACCTGCTACATCAAGATGAGATAACTTGCCCTCCGTAACAGACTGGTTACAGTGCACGTACTGTGAAGAACAGACTGGTTACAGTGTACGTACTGTGACGAACAGACTGGTTACAGTGCACGTACTGTGATGAACAGACTGGTTACAGTGCACGTACTGTAATGAACAGACTGGTTACAATGCACTAGTGTGATGAACAGATTGGTTACAGTGCACGTACTGTGATGAACAGACTGGTTACAGTGCACGTACTGTGATGAACAGACTGGTTACAGTGCACGTACTGTGATGAACAGACTGGTTACAGTGCACGTACTGTGATGAACAGACTGGTTACAGTGCACGTACTGTGATGAACAGACTGGTTACAGTGCACGTACTGTGATGAACAGACTGATGATGAACCGAGTATTTCAGCTTTTGATATCGTTTTTTTCCAAAGATCTGTACAACCTAGAAAAGGTGTCAAAACAATAGTGACATTTCTCAGCTTAAAACACGGTTTTGATGAAGGTGAAGAAATGCCCACGTTTAATTTCTTTGTTTTTTTTAACATTCTCCCGACATCCAGAAGCTGACTTGTACAATGCTGTAGGTGTGAGTGCTGTAGGTGTGAGTGCTGTAGGTGTGAGTGCTGTAGGTGTAAGTGCTGTAGGTGTGAGTGCTATAGGTGTGAGTGCTATAGGTGTGAGTGCTGTAGATGTGAGTACTGTAGGCGTGAGTGTTGTAGGCGTGAGTACTGTAGGTGTGAGTGTTGTAGGCGTGAGTACTGTAGATGTGAGTACTGTAGGTGTGAGTGTTGTAGGCGTGAGTACTGTAGATGTGAGTGTTTTAGGCGTGATTACTGTAGATGTGAGTGTTGTAGGCGTGAGTACTGTAGGTATGAATGCTGTAGGCATGAGTTTCATGTGCTTCAAATGACTGACAACTGACTACCAAAAGTAGCACTAAGATGGACAGCACATGGGAACAGAAGTAAGGGTAGACCAAAGGAGACATGGAGAAGAACAACAGAGAGGATGTTGAACAATAGAGGGCTTATCTATGCAAGAGCAGAAAAAAGACGAAAGGGCGGGTGTTTGTGGAAAGCCTTTGTAGAAGCCCCA
Source organism: Achatina immaculata (assembly GCA_009760885.1). Classification (NCBI taxonomy): domain Eukaryota; kingdom Metazoa; phylum Mollusca; class Gastropoda; order Stylommatophora; family Achatinidae; genus Lissachatina; species Lissachatina immaculata. Next base: position 38,429,451 of record CM019718.1, on the reverse strand, counting down.
TGTTCCTTGGGTACTTAAAGTTCACAGGGAGAAAGAGAAAGGGAGAGAGAGAATGAATGAATAAGTGAATGAATGACCTTTATTTTATAAAGGTGAAGAATTTGGGCACGCAGGCCAGTCTTACATTCTTCCCATACACTCGATTTAATAAGAGAGAGAGAGAGAGAGAGAGATATATGTTAGTTTAATTGAAACCAAACTTTGATATGTACTTGTATTTCATAGAGATAGCATAATAAGGTGCACAAAACAAGTTACCAAGATGTCAATAAACAATAAGTGGCAAAACTAAGATTCTGCAATTGTTCATCTGATTTCACTATAACAAAGCTGATTCTGCAATTGTTCATCTGATTTCACTATAACAAAGCTGATTCTGCAGGTGTTCACCTTAGTCCACCGTAACAAAGCTGAAATGACCTCTCCCAGTGTAAGATTTACTTCAGCTCGCCTTCATTGAAAAATCTGGCATCAAAATGAAAAATCTGAACAATCTGTATCAAGATAATCAAGACATTTAATCTTATGAAAATTTGTATCAAGACAATCTTATGAATACTTAGTTTTTGTAACGGCATCTCTTTCTAATGTACGCTATAAGTATTGGAGGTAGTAAACTTAAGAACCATCTAAAATAAGTGAAACAAAACGTGTTAGGATTGCTGAGACCTATAATGCTGAAACCTGTAATGACAGTGTGCTAAGCAAAGCTAGAATGACATTAATTAATTAATTTATGACAGAACACCTGTAACAGGAAGAGGTAAAGGCAATCTTGTAAAGTTGACTGATTTTACCAGCGTTTCAGTTTATACGTAATGCTTATCATATAATTATGACATAATGTAGAGCATGTCAGTTATTCATATTACATTATAATGCGTGTTTTTTCTCAGACAAAAAGAAAGATTAGCATGTAGAATGAGTAATTATTATAGTGATCATGACTGAAAAATAATCATAATTGTTGTTGTGATCGTGTATGAAATAGACTTTATAATTGTTATTGTGATCATGTGTGAAATAGAATCTAAATTGTTATTGTGGTCATGTGTGAAGTAGAATCTATAATTGTTACTGTAGTCATATGTGCAATAGAATCTATAATTGTTATTGTGATCATGTGTGAAGTAGAATCTATAATTGTTATTGTGATCATGTGTGAAGTAGAATCTATAATTGTTATTGTGGTCATGTGTGAAGTAGAATCTATAATTGTTACTGTAGTCATATGTGCAATAGAATCTATAATTGTTATTGTGATCATGTGTGAAGTAGAATCTATAATTGTTATTGTAGTCATATGTGCAATAGAATCTATAATTGTTATTGTGGCCATGTGTGAAGTAGAATCTATAATTGTTATTGTGGCCATGTGTGAAGTAGAATCTATAATTGTTATTGTGGCCATGTGTGAAGTAGAATCTATAATTGTTATTGTGGCCATGTGTGAAGTAGAATCTATAATTGTTATTGTGGCCATGTGTGAAGTAGAATCTATAATTGTTAATGTGGCCATGTGTGAAGTAGAATCTATAATTGTTATTGTGGCCATGAGTGAAGTAGAATCTATAATTGTTATTGTGGCCATGTGTGAAGTAGAATCTATAATTGTTATTGTGGCCATGTGTGAAGTAGAATCTATAATTGTATTGTGGCCATGTGTGAAGTAGAATCTATAATTGTTATTGTGGCCATGTGTGAAGTAGAATCTATAATTGTTATTGTGGCCATGTGTGAAGTAGAATCTATAATTGTTATTGTGGCCATGTGTGAAGTAGAATCTATAATTGTTATTGTGGCCATGTGTGAAGTAGAATCTATAATTGTTATTGTGGCCATGTGTGAAGTAGAATCTATAATTGTTATTGTGGCCATGTGTGAAGTAGAATCTATAATTGTTATTGTGATCATGTGTGAAGTAGAATCTATAACCGTTTTTGTGATCGTTTATGAAGTAGAATCTATAATTGTTATTGTGGCCATGTGTGAAGTAGAATCTATAACTGTATTTGTGATCGTTTGTGAAGCAGAATTTTATCTTGTCTTTTCTTGTTTTATTATATCTTGTCTTGTCTTGCCTCCTTCCGTATATACCTTTCAGGGTTGAGGGAATAAATAGTTGTCTAGACAGTGCTCGACAGTTTGCTTCATATAATGGAACATCAAAGGTTTCTGTACTTTCCTCTCTCCACCTCTTGCCTGGGCGGCCCCTCCCTAGGTAAAATCTCTAACTGTTATTATAACTTCTTTTATGTGACCATTATTTCTTTCCTGGTCTCACAGAAGCGTGTATGTGCGGATTGTTATTTCTTTCCCTGGTCTCACAGAAGCGTGTATGTGCGGATTGTTATTTCTTTTCCCTCGTGTCACAGAAGCGTGTATGTGCGGACTGTTATTTCTTTCCCTGGTCTCACAGAAGCGTGTATGTGCGGATTGTTATTTCTTTTCCCTCGTGTCACAGAAGCGTGTATGTGCGGATTGTTATTTCTTTCCCTGGTCTCACAGAAGCGTGTATGTGCGGACTGTTATTTCTTTCCCTGGTCTCACAGAAGCGTGTATGTGCGGATTGTTATTGGTTTCTGTAGTATGTTTATGCTACGAGGAAATTATACCTGGCAGTGAAACAGCAAAAGAGAATGTTCGCTAACAAGAAAGAAAAAGCACAGAATCTACATCTACAAACCAGTAGTAGCGGAATGTAGAAAGGGGGAAAAGCAAAGGGAATGAAAGAAAAAAAGTTATAGACAGACAGAGAGACAGACAGACAGACAGAGAGACAGACGGATCATCAAATCTGGCATCATCTGTTGGATGCCGGAGAAGTGATTTTGCCGGATTGCTGATGGTTACGTTAGAACACATTTAACCCAACAGCAAACCATTTTATCTTACCTTTAAAATGTCACGTAAGTCAGCACACGTAGGTTAATAAAGGGAAAATAAAAATTAAATGAAAATCAAATGAAATTTTAATGAAATACAAATAAAATATTGTAAAGTTTACAAGAATATGTAGTTTTCTATCTGTTTCTTTATGTCATAAGCTGCAGATCAGGCAATAAAATCACACAAACTTCGCACGGACACCCTGCTCTACCTTATCTGTTAGGACGGCGTGTGGTGTTTCCGCGTCACACCACGAGAAGCACTGTTTGTATTCATTAGAGAGCCACGACCTGGCTAAATGTCAGCAAGTTATTAGAGAGTCACGACCTGGTTAAACGTCAGCATGCTATTAGAGAGCCACGACCTGGCTAAATGTCAGGATGTTATTAGAGAGCCACGACCTGGCTAAATGTCAGCAAGTTATTAGATAGCCACGACCTGGTTAAATGTCAGCATGTTATTAGATAACCACGACATGGTTAAACATCAGCATGTTATTACAGAGCCACGATCTGGCTAAATGTCAGCATATAATTAGAGAGCCACGACCTGGTTAAATGGCAGCAGGATATTAAAGCCACAACCAGGGCTAAATGGCAGCAAGATATTAGAGAGCCACGACCTGGCTAAATGTCAGCATATTATTAGAGAGCCACGAATTGGCTAAATGGCAGCAAGATATTAGAGAGCCACGACTTGGCTAAATGGCAGCAGGATATTAGAGAGCCACGAATTGGCTAAATGGCAGCAAGATATTAGAGAGCCACGACTTGGCTAAATGGCAGCAGGATATTAGAGCCACGACCAGGGCTAGCTGTCAGCAGCGTATTAGACAGTCATGACCCGGGCTAATTGGCAGCAGGTTATACGAGAGCCACGACCTGGGCTAAATGTCAGCAGCGTATTAGACAGCCATGACCCGGGTTAATTGGCAGCAGGTTATACGAGAGCCACGACCTGGGCTAAATGTCAGCAAGTTATTAGAAAACCACGACCGGATTTAAATGTCCGAAGGTTATAATAAAACTACTCAAAGGACAATTAGAAATGACTTACCGTGTTTGAAAACTCTCAAAGCCAGCGGATGCAACTTCTAGCGCCACCAAACGGTAGTGGCAGGTCAGTGCAATGACCCGGGAAACCTACCATGTCTATCGTGAAAACTAATGCTGGATAACTGATTGAGCCGGAGAATTGATTCCCGGATTTGTGATGGTCAAGTGTATATAGATTTAGGTATCTTCATACACAATCGTTTTATTGTATAAGAGACATAACCGAGTATGTTCTACAGCAGTAATTATGTTTGTTACGTCCCTTTTCGCACTGAATGGTGGCTTGTATATATTTTGCAGTGACAGAATACCAAAGTGAAAAAAAAAACCAGTCCAAGAATAGAATAAAATTAACGTAAAATACAATGAAAAGAATGATCAGTTAATGTATTAAATCAAACATTGGAACAGCTACACTATTGTTTACAATATATCGCTGCATAAAAAATCTAGCTTATCACATTTTTATAACACAAAAATGTAGTTTATCACATTTTATTGCATAAAAATAGTAGTTATAACACTTTATAACATAAAAAATAGTAGTTGTAACACATTATAACATAAAAATTGAAGTTTATCGCACTTTATTGCATAAAAATTTAAACATGATAAACATTTACAGACTATACGGTTATGATGTAGAAGCAACAGTATCATTTAATTTCAATTATTTCTAATTTTTAAATTCCAAATATTTCGCGGGAAAAAGGTTTAAAATAATCACTGAATCTGCAACAGGTAAGCACAACATTTGTGGCGGATTATGACTGCCGATCAACGCACTTAGACAAAACTGTGCATATCTGGATGATTTAACAAACAAACAAACAAAATAAGCTGGAAAAAATGTATTAAAATAAAACACAGCACAAACTGTGTGCCATAAAAATGTGAAACTTCCCCTTGACATGTTAACATAAAAATGTATAACAAATAAATAAAGAAATGTCTGAGTTTTTTTAGAAAGTGAAATATTTAGATTTCATTTGAATGTACTTATTCAGAAATATGTTAAGGAGTCATGGAAAGAACAATTCTTTCCATAGCAAGTAAACATTTTAAGACCACACAGATTACTTTAAAATTAACCTAACCGCCATGCGCTTGCCTGGAAACGGCCGGAAGTCTGTATTCTGCTTGTACCGTACTTTAACAGTAAACACTCAAACAGAGAACATATATGGACGTTCATTACCTATACATGTATCGTGCATCTGTCTATTATTCTGTAACTGCTAGTTACAAACACGGTAATACTTATAAAGATCTGTATTACTATCATGAAACTTCTGCTATAGAAATACTAACAAAGACAGCACACAGCGAACAGTGTGAAGACTAAGTCCAGTGTGATAACATAAACTCACACTTTATTAATGGGAAAAATGAGTGATGATAGGTGAGGGTGAGAGGCAACTGATAACGTTATACAAAGTTTCTGGCTAATCCACTTTCCGGCAAGAACTAGTTTGCCAAGGAGGAAAGGTAGAAAACCCAACTCTCACATTACATAAAAGCAACAAACATACAAAAATGTAGTACAAAAAAGGAGTACACAGTTACTGCATCAAAAAGGATCACAGAATTCTCTCACTCATCACAGAAAATCTGTAGACCGAAGGTCTATACAAAGATCTCAAAAAGGAACGAATTACACATTCTTTAGTTTAGCACAGTTATGACAGGAGAGGAAATGCTTAACATTATGACATTAATAACTACCTGACTCTTTACTGAAATCATAAATGAGAAATAATCTCATAATGACCCCAAAAAATAGCCTTCTATACACAAGTCAGCTACATGACAAAAGTCACTAACACAATGCACTATATGCTAGGAAAAATCACATTCTCACCTAATCATGCCTAACCACGATCCTAACACATTCTCAGCCGAGACTTAATACAAACCCATTCTAACTCTCATAACCATAATTCATCCTATCTATCCATATCCTAAATCTCGTCCTCTCACACCTTAAATATGTGCTAACTATTCCCCTAAATCTCGTCCTCTCACTCCTTAAATATGTGCTAACTATTCCCCTAGATCTCGTCCTCTCACTCCTTAAATATGTGCTAACTATTCCCCTAAATCTCCTCCTCTCATTCCTTAAATATGTGCTAACTATTCCCCTAAATTTCCTCCTCTCATTCCTTAAATATGTGCTAACTATTCCCCTAAATCTCCTCCTCTCACTCCTTAAATATGTGCTAACTATTCCCCTAAATCTCCTCCTCTCACTCCTTAAGTATGTGCTAACTATTCCCCGAAATCTTCCCGAAGTTTCTATCCCGTCGATCACTCAGCCCGAGATTCTACCTGTTTACGACCTTCAGGTAAAAACTCACTGGACATTCCGAAAATAATTTTTCTGTTACTAACATGTCAAGGATATGTTCATAAAAATCTCGTGCAATTTAGCGTCTCAACCCTGACCTTTCAATTGAACTCTTGTACAACAAAAATACCACGGGCTTTAAATCAAGAGGTCAAAGTATTAAAATGGCCCGGATTATATCTCTTTTATTGAGAATCCAACGCTCGTAACAGTAAATTCTTCAATATACTATTATACAAACCCAAGCCCTTCTTTTCAAACTTTTTTTTTCTAAATTCCGTTAAAATTTTCAAGGTATCATAAGAGATAAGAGTAGATTCTTCACTCTGTGTTTGATTAGAGTTTCTGTGATTAGAGTTAACAGTAATTTCTTTATTTTCTGCATGATTACAACTAACTATACATTCTTCACGTCTTGTGTGATTATATTTAATATAATTTCTTCAGCTTGTGTGTTTTTATTCTGTCCAAAATTTTCCTGTAAACTAAAAACATTTACAAATTATATCTCCTGTATACTCAGAACATAAAAGATATAAAAAGATTATAAGTGGCTGGTACATCAAAGCATGAGCGGCAGCACATGATGATGATGCATCCTAGACTTTCAGAGCACAGACTAGACATGGCATAAATCTAATGAGAGCAAAGGAAGGGTCTTCCTTGCATGCTATATAGAGCAGACAGACCAGACATGGCATAAATCTGATGAGAGCACAGGAAGGGACCAACCTGCAAGCTACATAGAGCAGACAGACAAGAACAATGAAGCTGCAAGAATGAGGGTAATAAAGATGGTCTCAGAGCTGTGCGAGGAGGCGATGCTGGAAGAGGAGCATATCATACCTGATGACATTCGTGTAATGCTCAAAAGATCGTGCAACACCGTCTCAGGCCCTGAGACATTCGTGCAATGCTCAAAAGATCGTGCAACACCGTCTCAGGCCCTGATGGCATCCGATATAATGAAATAGCCAACCTGTCAGATGATGACATGGAGGACCTGGCCAACGCTAGCATCCAGAGAGTGGCCAGATCAAAGAAGAATAGAAACGGAGAAGTTCGCCATGTTTTCCTGGTTTTTTTTTTTTTTTGCGAGCTTTTCGACCTTATCAAGGGATTTTATGATTACTAATTTGGTCTCTCTTAACAATGTCCTCTTTAAAGTTTCACGTGGTCGACTTCTTTTTCTTCGGCCTGTTGTGTTCCGCTTGATAGCTTGTTTTGGCATTCTCTGATTGTTTCTTCTCATCACGTGGCTGACTTATGTCCATCTCCTTTTCCTGATCACTCGCGAGACAGGTTGTTTGCTCATTTGCCTAAAAACGAAATGTAATGACATTTTTCCTGAACATTGACAGTCAGTATTTGTTAGACAAATAATCAGAAGGAGACGACGAAAAATGTAAACACAGGAAAGATAAATAGTAAGAGAGGCAGGGAAGACCACAAGAGAAAATTATTTACAGTCCAACTCGATGGCATGACAAAGAGGCATCAGTTCAGCTGATGCTGATCAAGGATCGATATGTGTATGAGACTAATGGGCAGGGCACTTGATGATGATGGTAGTAATTTTACAGTTATCACATTATTGTAAATCAGTAACAACGTGCGTGTTATCTTTTAAAATCAGTAACATTTGTCTACGTATAAACAATTATACATCTCAAAAAGTAAACTATAATAAAATCTGAAATTGTGCGAAAATACAAGGGAAAGTAAATCAAGAGACATAACCAATGAAAACGTACAAAAAGATTCTTTTGACTGGGTTCGAGTCTTTTCATAATGTTCTAGTGGTTGCGTCCCTGGATTTGCGGTTAATCTTTCATTCATCCTCGTAATAAAATCCCAATACTTTTTTTTTTTTTAACTTTGTTTCCTAAAATTGAGAAGATTATGAACGGTCTTGACAGGTTTAACCCTTTCCTCTCCCGTATAATTTTAACTTGTTTACAGCTTTGTTTACTTTTTTTTTTTTACTGGATGTCAATTTTCCTACTTTACTGACGTCACAATGAAATTTATGGAAGAGATTTTATTCCATGAACAAGCAGCTACCTTTCATAAATTTTATCTTTAGTGTTTAATCAGTTCAACATTTGTGCACTATGCAGGAGGCTTGTCTTTGACAAAGACAGAAAAGGACTGAAAGTAGACATCTGTCAGACCATGATGTGGTGTAATCTGAGGACAACACATCTTTGAGACCATGCTGTTTCTAATGTCCACAAAACTTAAACATTATATAGGAGGCAGACACATGTGGCTGGAGACAGATAAACTTTATGTAGCAGACAAATGTGGCTGGAGACTGATAAACTTTATGTAGGAGACACATGTGGCTGGAGACTAATAAACTTTATGTAGGAGACACATGTGGCTGGAGACTAATAAACTTTAGGTAGGAAGCACATGTGGCTGGAGAATGATAAACTTTATGTAGGACACACATGTGGCTGGAGACTAATAAACTTTATGTAGGAGACACATGTGGCTGGAGACTAATAAACTTTATGTAGGAGACACATGTGGCTGGAAACTAATAAACTTTACGTAGGAAGCACATGTGACTGGAGAATGATAAACTTTATGTAGGAGACACATATGGCTGGAGACTGATAAACTTTATGTAGGAGATACATATGGCTGGAGACTGATAAACTTTATGTAGGAAGCACATGTGGTTGGAGAATGAAAAATTACAACTGTTGGCTGATATCTTTTTTAAAAGAATTTATTTACTACAGTGTTGTAAAGTTTCGACTTTAATTTTGCTGTCTCAGCAGGGGTTTCAAGGCTGTTGTCTCACCGTTTGCCTTAAATGAAATTCTTACAACCTGCTTCTGTTGACATTCTCGTCACAGGTTTCTGGTCTGCTGTCTCAACATGAGCTTCCAGTTTAATGTCTAAGCAGGCTTTTAATTTGATTTGTTATCTTACCACGGACTTCCTATCCGTTGTCTTACCACGGACTTCTTATCCGTTGTCTTATCACGGACTTCCTATCCGTTATCTTACCACGGACTTCTTATCCGTTGTCTTACCAAGGACTTCTTATCCGTTGTCTTACCAGGGACTTCCTATCCGTTGTCTTACCAAGGACTTCCTATCCGTTATCTTACCAAGGACTTCCTATCTGTTATCTTACCACGGACTTCCTATCTGTTATCTTACCAAGGACTTCCTATCTGTTATCTTACCACGGACTTCCTATCTGTTATCTTACCAAGGACTTCCTATCTGTTATCTTACCAAGGACTTCCTATCCGTTATTTTACCAAGGACTTCCTATCTGTTATCTTACCAAGGACTTCCTATCTGTTATCTTACCACGGACTTCCTATCCGTTATCTTACCACGGACTTCCTATCTGTTATCTTACCAAGGACTTCCTATCTGTTATCTTACCAAGGACTTCCTATCCGTTATCTTACCACGGACTTCCTATCTGTTATCTTACCAAGGACTTCCTATCTACTATCTTACCAAGGACTTCCTATCCGTTATCTTACCACGGACTTCCTATCCGTTGGCTGACCATGGACATCTGGTTTATGATTTTACCACAGCCTTCCGATCTATTGTTTCAAAACACCATTCTAGGTTAGCTGCCTTAATTTGGCTTTCGACTTTATTGTCTCACAAAGTGCTTCTAGTTTAATGTCTCACAAAGTGCTTCTAGTTTAAAGTTTCACAAAGTGCTTCTAGTTTAAAGTTTCACAAAGTGTTTCTAGTTTACTGTCTCACAAAGTGTTTCTAGTTTACTGTCTCACAAAGTGCTTCTAGTTTACTGTCTCACAAAGTGTTTCTAGTTTACTGTCTCACAAAGTGCTTCTAGTTTACTGTCTCACAAAGTGTTTCTAGTTTACTGTCTCACAAAGTGCTTCTAGTTTACTGTCTCACAAAGTGTTTCTAGTTTACTGTCTCACAAAGTGCTTCTAGTTTACTGTCTCACAAAGTGCTTCTAGTTTACTGTCTCACAAAGTGCTTCTAGTTTACTGTCTCACAAAGTGTTTCTAGTTTACTGTCACCTCTCAGACTTCTAGATTGTTACAGTGTCCTTTCTTTCTGCATGTTACTGTACAGCCAGAGTACCGATTTTTGTTTTTTAAACGTATCTCAAGTCATTCTCCAGGTGAATCAATGAATATCATAGCCTAACTCACCAGATGAATCAAGCAATATTATATTCTAATTTACCAGTGTTGCATAAATCATCGTTATATTCTAACTTACCAGTTCAATCAAGCAACGTTATCCTAATTTACTACTTAAACCAACCAATGTTGCATCTTATCTTACCGATTTCCGTGATCAAACCCACAGAATCCTGAATTTCTTTCCCCACGCGGTTATCTGGAACATATTCTCATTTAGTCCTAGAACCGCATCAGTGAGGCAGTAAAGGAAATCTTGTTTCGTCATCTCTATCTCCTCCAGACCGAGCCTGACACACGAGAACTATTTGCGAAACTTCCACTGGTGTCATTCAGACAGGAAGAGAACCTCAAAGACCTATTAGTCGCCTTAAGTCGCAGACACGTCTTTCTCTGGTACCAGATATTGCGGTCGCCGGATATGCAACACTTTCCTTGTTTGATGTGGAGACGAGCCAGGTTTTCTGCCAGAAGTCCACATTAGTTCAGGAGGGCTTTACCTGCACTTCTCGCAGTGTCATCTATGCCATTATGTGCGATGCGATATGAAATACTCGTATACAGGAGAGACTAGCTTAGGCTTAAAGATCGGATGGCAGTGTTCAAGTGTGATAGCTGGACCTCGGAACCAATAACCATACACCCCGCCCTACTACAGCTGGACCTCTGAACCAATAACCATACACCCCGCCTTACTACAGCTAGACCTCGGAACCAATAACCATACACCCCGCCTTACTACAGCTGGACCTCTGAACCAATAACCATACACCCCGCCCTACTACAGCTAGACCTCGGAACCAATAACCATACACCCCGCCCTACTACAGCTGGACCTCTGAACCAATAACCATACACCCCGCCTTACTACAGCTAGACCTCGGAACCAATAACCATACACCCCGCCTTACTACAGCTGGACCTCTGAACCAATAACCATACACCCCGCCCTACTACAGCTAGACCTCGGAACCAATAACCATACACCCCGCCTTACTACAGCTAAACCTCTGAACCAATAACCATACACCCCGCCTTACTACAGCTAGACCTCTGAACCAATAACCATACACCCCGCCTTACTACAGCTAGACCTCTGAACCAATAACCATACACCCCGCCCTACTACAGCTAGACCTCTGAACCAATAACCATACACCCCGCCCTACTACAGCTAGACCTCTGAACCAATAACCATACACCCCGCCCTACTACAGCTAGACCTCTGAACCAGTAACCATACACCCCGTCCTACTACAGGGTTCCCCCTGATCTCCAGTGCTCTTTGAAAGGATCACGGACAAGCAGATCTCAGGAGGTGGAAGGGCATTGTCACATGCTGATGATTGTAACATGATGATGATTGGCACAAGCTGATGATTTTTGTTGCTATATCAAAAGGTCCGAGACCGGGAGCAGATTACTGGAGAACTCCAAACAGAACTTAAACTTACTTGACCTTATTTGACCTTACTTAGCCTTATATGACCTTACTTAACTTTACTTGACCTTACTTGACTTTACTTGACCATACTTGACCTTACTGGTGGGTGGAACGGGGGCTCTGATTAACCCGACGAAGTCAGCTGTGACATGTTTCTTTCTGATTAACCAGACGGAGTCAGCTGTGACATGTTTCTCTCTGATTAACCAGACGGAGTCAGCTGTGACATGTTTCTCTCTGATTAATCCGATGAAGTCATCTGTGACATGTTTCTTTCTGATTAACCAGACGAAGTTAGCTGTGAAGCTGTGACATGTTTCTTTCTGATTAACCAGACGAAGTCAGCTGTGACATGTTTCTCTCTGTTTAACCCCACGAACGCAGATGTGACATGGTTTTCTATGATTAACCAGACGAAGTCAGCTGTGACATGTTTCTCTCTGTTTAACCCCACGAACGCAGCTGTGACATGGTTTTCTATGATTAATCCGACGAAGACAGCTGTGACATGATTGATTAACCCGAAAAAAGCAGCTGTGACATGGTTCTCTCTGTTTAACCCCACGAACGCAGCCGTGACATGGTTCTCTCTGAATAACCGGACAGTCAACACACCAACATCAACCGTGAGTCTGTGCTCGGAGATTGTAGAGAGGACACATGTAATGACATATCTCGGAGTGCGGTGTGATCAGTACTTTCACTCAGAGAGCACGTGGACTGTGTGATACTGAAGGTTAGGAGGGTCTTAGCCACGATCAAGCTAATGGCTGTGGCGGACTGCGAGCAAGGTCATCTCTTGTACCAGGGACTTGTCGTTGCTGTGGCTGAATATGCCCTGACCATCCCTACTCTCTGTCAGTCTCAGATGAAGAGACTTGATAGGATACAGAATGAAGCAGTTTGGGTGCACAAAAAAGACATCGTGCAGGTTTATGAGGTATCTTCTTGATTTTCCAACCATGCTGGACACTTCCATACCCACGAGTCAGTGCAGACACACCACCCACTGTGCACTGAGGTTATGAATTAAAAAAAAGGCACCAGATTAAAAAAAGGAAGACCCATCTCTCGTTTTCTAATTGTATTTTCTGCCTCATCTGAGCGGCTTTGATTAGGCCATAGGTACGGGACAGGGAGCAAACGTAACGTTTTTAAATATCTGGTACCCTTTGTCATCGTCCCTTTATCTCATTTCTCATTCACTTGCCTGCTTCTGCTTTGCACTTACTTACATCAGTTAGGGCAAATTGTGTGTCGTCTTTCTTAAAAGAATACCGGAAGATCTAAGTGTTTAGTTTTTAATTTATTTTCCCTATTTTGATCTATTGTGTTGTTTTAGTATATGGTCCGTGAAAAAAGCTTTTGCAACAAAATTTAATTCATTTCTGTGTTCTTCATTCTTCATTCGTCTTACTTTTTTCCATTCTCTTTCGCGCCAACTTTCACTGATCTTTCTATCTTTTCTAAAACTGGACCACACACCTGTGTGTACCTGTATCTAAACTTACCAGTTGAAGCAGGTAACTTTATATTCAGTCGAAGTTTGGCTCGGAATTAGGGATTTGCCACTTCCAGTACCTACTAACTTTAGCGATCATTAGTGTCACGTGACAAAATGATAAGATGAAGTTAAAACCTAACAAATGATAGACTATTATATATAATATCACCACCAATAAGAAGACAACAAAATCAGAACAAATGTTGCCGTAAGATAAGCTTACATTGGTGTCATTAAATACCTTACATTGTAGCACAATAACAGGTAAGACACAGTGGCTATAAGGCATGGTTTTTATCTTTCCAAATATCAACTAATATCAACAGACAAAGTAATAAAATTAGTAATACTTCGAGCTTCTGGGCATAAGTATATGTACAATTAAATGGGTAAATATCTACAAAAGCCATTGCAGTAAAGCAGAGATAACAAATTATAAGACTATTTAAAATTAAAGTAGGAACAGCTTTATCTACTATTCTGACATTCAGCATCATCGCCTGCATGTGCTGAGATCTATGACAACATTAACTTTATCGCAGATAAACACTTAAAGAGCTTAGTTCTGAACCACCACTGGTTCAACACACTAAAAAGTTGTTATTACTTTTGTTTTAAACAATCTTAATAATAATAAAAATAATAATAATAACAATAATAATAATAATAATAATAATTATTATTATAACAATAAAATAATAAATATTGTTAATAGTTTTTCTCTTCTCCCATACCTGAATGTTCCTTGACCCAGCATCTCATACATTCCACTGTAAATGCTTCTAGTATTTCATGGGACAATACATTCCACGGTAAATGCTTCTAGTATCTCATGGGACAATACATTCCATGGTGAATGCTTCTAGTATCTCATGGGACAATACATTCCATAGTAAATGCTTCTAGTATCTCATGGGATGATATATTCCACGGTAATTGCTTCTAGTATCTCATGTGACAATACATTCCATGGTAAAGGCTTCTAGTATCTCATGTGACAATACATTCCATGGTAAATGCTTCTAGTATCTCATGGATGATATATTCTATGGTAAATGCTTCTACTATCTCATGGGACAATACATTTCATGGTAAATGCTTCTAGTATCTCATGGGACGATACATTCCATGGTAAATGCTTCTAGTATCTCATGGGATGGTAAATTCCATGATAAATGCTTCTAGTATTTCATGGGACAGTTCTTTCCATGGTAAATATTCTAGTATCCAAGAGATTGATATATTCCATGGTAAATACTTCTAGTATCTTATGGGACAATACATTCCACGGTAAATGTTTCTAGTATCTCATGGGACAATATATTCCACGGTAAATATTCTTGTATCCCAAGAGATTGATACATTCCACGGTAAATTCTTTTACTATCTCATGGAATGATACATTCCATGGTAAATGCTTCTAGTATTTCATGGACGATATATTCACCGGTAAATATTCTAGTATCCCAATAGATTGATATATTCCATGGTAAATGCTTCTAGTATCTCATGGGACAATACATTCCATGGTAAATGCTTCTAGTATCTCAGTGGACAATACATTCCATGGTAAATGCTTCTAGTATTTTATGGTACGATATATTCCACTGTAAATATTCTAGTATCCCAAGAGATTGGTATATTCCATGGTACATTCTTCTAGTATCTCATGGGACAATACATTCCACGGTAAATATTCTAGTATCCCAAGAGATTGGTATATTCCATGGTAAATTCTTCTAGTATCTCATGGGACGATACATTCCGGGGTAAATGCTTCTAGTATATATTGGGATGATGCATTCCACGATAATTACTTCTAGTATTTGATAGGCGATATCAGGTCTGGCTCCACTACCTCAGTCTTCGTTCTGGCGAGCAACTGTTAAAACTGGAAGTGAGCTCTTCGAGAGAGCAACTTTGTATTGCAAGGCTCTGGCTCAAAAGAGCAGCACCCTCCTATGTTATCTTGACCAGTCACGAGATCAGGCTACATTTGCTTGAATATCTGTATCTGACTTGCTGATCTTTGTCAATAAGGAACCTCCTTATGCCCAAAGTCATGACTGATTCCTCTTTTTTAAGCCATTTACGTAATTAGTGAGTATTCATAAAGATAATAAATATAGAATAAATAATCATAAATATAGAATAAATGATAATAAATATAAAGTAAATGATAATAAACATAAGATAAACAAGATAAATTGCGTAAATAAACACGTAATTACATTAAAATGTTTAATTTTTATTCAGTGTCTACATTTGTACGTATTGAAGAATGAAACTATTGTAGTATTTTCAAAATTGGAAACAGTCTACACGGAGTTTTAAATGTAGACGAAGCAGTGGCTGGTGGACACGATCAAATGTTCAGATTCATTAGGCTTATATGTAACAATCGACTTTACTGCAGCCAATACTGAAAAAAAAACATGACTGATAAGAATGATAATAAATAGGGGACATAACTGAATAAAACGCGTCACATTTAATTCTAGTCTGTGCAGTTTTTCTCTCCAAGTCCAATGAGGAAAGGAACAAATAAGGTAACCTTGTCAGGCCACGAAGCCAGCTAGGGGCTACAGTGTTAGTGTTCATAATTTCCTTGACCCGCTGTCTTACTTGAGGTAATCCGTCTTTCCTTTCCCAACTCCTGAGCAAAAGCTAGATCCCCATATCTACAGCTGCGCGATTGGACGCCTCCAGGCTGTTATAGTAGAAGGGACGCTAAAATGATTATGTAGGTCATTCTAGTAAAGATAGAGTGAATGCCCTTGTTTGTGAGTCACGGTCTGGTTGTTCGTGTGTTGAGAGCTGTGAACTTCACGTGGAAATAGGAATTCAGAGAGAAATACGTGAAGTGCCCTCGAGAAAAGATGTGATATAAAGGTCTGCTAGATTTTAGAGAAAAGATGTGATATAAAGGTCTGCTAGATTTTAGAGAAAAGATGTGTTATAAAGGTCTGCTAGATTTTGAAGAAAAGATGTGATATAAAGGTCTGCTAGATTTTAGAGAAAAGAAGTGATATAAAGGTCTGCTAGATTTTAGAAAGAAAGGAAGAGACAACCAGTGAGAGAGTTAGAGATGTGAATGAGTTCTCGCCCTGAGCAGACGTGTGTAAGATGACTAGACTGTAGAGTTGGAATGTAAGACACAGTTCTCGGTTTTTGTCATTTTTAAGACATACTCGTAGTTTGTGCAGTGATAGAAAGTAGGTTCAGTTATCGGTTTTTGTCCTTTTTTGGGACACTGAGTGATTGTAGGAATGTGGTGTAGAGGTGTTCTTTGTGTGGTGTAGAGTTGTTCTTTTTGGTAGAGTTTATTCGGTTGGATGTTTCCACTGAGAGGTTGTTTAGGTTCAAGTGTGTTCCCTACGGCGAAAGAAATCTCGCTGGGAATTTTTTGCATATATTATTATTTTAAACAATTCTTCTGATGTTTTATGTTGATTGCTTCATTTCCTTCCTTCCATCACGATTCACATTCATCATTTTCTCATATTAAATGTGATTAATGACGTGGTAAATGCCATATTATGCTTTTGTTTTGCATCAACGGCTGTTCTGTTAGTGCTGTCTTATGTTTTATGAAATGTTCAGTTGTGACCAGCGCCACAATGTTATTGTTGAAGAGTAAAGTATTGTATCTGGGGTGAATGCTGTTACTCAGCGTCTAGCAAAGTAACGTGGTTGTTTTTCTGTTGGCAGAAGTCTAAACTGTACCATCACATGTCAGTTTGGTGCCATATTAGGCACTCAGTCTGCTACACACCACTTCATGATTCAAACCACCTACCTTCGCCATGTGAGATTACTGCACTAACTTCTTTGTCACTTATAGTAAGGATAAATTTAAGAATCTTAAATCAGAAAATACGGAACTCGTACATAGATACGTTTTAACTACAAAAATTAAGTTGTGTTAAATGTAGGATTATATTAATTTCACAACTCGGATGGTTTAAACCTACATATCGTATGTCATGTTTACCTTACGCAGTAAGTTCCGTCAGGACAGAAGATGCCAGCGCAGGGATTGCATCTCAGTATTCGTTTAAGCATATCAGCCACTGAATCTGTCAGCCATTTTAATAATTTCCATTAAATTCTTTTATTAATTGTGAAATGCATTCAAACTCAAAATCTGATTACAATATAAACACTATGAGCACACTTTACCACAGTCAGGATAAAGAGTTACTAGAAATAGAAACACTGTTATCACACTTTACCAGTGTCAGGATAAAGAGTTACTAGAAATATAAACACTGTTATCACACTTTACCAGTGTCAGGATAAAGAGTTACTAGAAATATAAACACTGTTATCACACTTTACTAATGTCAAGGTAAAGAGTTACTAGAAATTTAAACAATATTATCACATTTTACCAGTGTCAGTGTAAAGAGTTACTAGAAATATAAACACTGATTATCACACTTTGCCAGTGTCATGGTAAAGCGTTACTAGAAATCTAAACATATTTACATGAACAAAAAGTTTATTATAGAAAGTCTGGAGCATATGGCGAGTTATACTATTAGGATATAAAATATTTTGCTCCTTTTGTATATAGAGAAAAGCACTGATATCAGAGCACGGAGCAAACATTTACCAGCCAATATTCTATCAGTCACCAAGCAGTGACCTATTAATCACCAAGCAGTGACCCATTAATCACCAAGCAGTGACCTATTAATCACCAATCAGTAACCTATTAATCACCAAGCAGTGACCTATTAATCACCAAGCAGTGACCTATTAATCACCAAGCAGTGACCTATTAATCACCAAGCAGTGACCTATTAATCACCAAGCAGTGACCTATTAATCACCAAGCAGTGACCTATTAATCACCAATCAGTAACGTTCAATCATCAGTCACTGGTCTATCAATATGAACCAGTAATCTATCAATGACCAACCAATAATCTATCAATCACAATCAAAACTGATTAATTACCAATCAATAACATCAATCAACAGTTTAGCAGGCAATATTCAACAACCTATCGATCACCAACCAATAAACAGCTAAAAAAAATCACTAAACATTAACGAATCAGAGGTCTCACGGTTCGAGTCTAGAATCTATACAACTTTCACTGACTTACATGCATGTAATGTTAAAATATCAGGTCTGAGAACAAACTTACTTTCCTCTGACTGCACAGCACGAGCTCTCTCGAGCTTGCTCATAGTAAGAGAACCCTTCTCGTCAGGACTCTCTTCTACCGGGTTTACATAAGAGAGCACTGTGAGTGTGAAAACACACAGCACCAAGACCATCATTTTTACAAGTTTGAATAAGCTGATATCGTCTTTTCTCATTAACACTTCAGAACGAAAAAAAATGAGAGAATAAAAAGCAGAATTTTATACTGTAACAGAAAGTTAAAAAAATAATAGGTCACATTAAGTTAACTGTGGTTTAAAAGAAAAAGGTACACCAGGATACTAAAAGGTGTGTATCTTTATGGCAATTACACATGGCGTCAGAGAGATGGACTTTTTGTAGAATTTAAATGTATTAGAAAGACTTACATGTCGTTGTTGCCTGTAAGAGTTGGTAACACTACTGTACCAAAAAGGCAAACTTGTCACTATAGTATACCACGGGTGACACAAACAACAATTCCAGGTTCACAACTGCAGCAACAAAAACAACAATGCCAGGTATGAAGACTTTGACAGGACTTCTCACTCACTCGACAGGACTAACAGGTAGGAAACTCCATGAAGGTAACAAATAGTCTAATTTCAAAGATGCACATCAAACATTTAATGAATGGACAAAAAAAATGAAGGATGGAAAATGGAGATGAGGAAGGAAAACGAACTGCCAACATGGCAGGGTGAATTTACAAACATTAAGAGCTTCCCGGTCGCGTAGTCGGTGCCATGGGGAAGAAATCCTGACAACAATAAGCAAACAACAACAAATACTTACAGTACAGTGAACTTCCAACACATCTCCCAAACACACAAATCTGTCCTGACAAGAACAACACTCTAAGCCTACATATATTAAGCCTACATATATTAAGCCTACATATGTTAAGTCTACATATATTAAGCCTACATATATTAAGCCTACATATATTAAGCCTACATATATTAAGCCTACATATGTTAAGTCTACATATGTTAAGTCTACATATGTTACGCCTACATATCAGTGACAAGGGAAAAGAACACTGTTGTAAAGGACAAAATGCTACTACATCACTGAAAACTGACTTGCAAACTTCTCAACTGTAAAAGATGACTATTGATCAAAGATTCTATCATCGTCATCATCATCATCATGTGCCGTGCCGACTGGCGTTGGCTATTATGCTTCTCCAGAGTACCCGATCCTTCATGCAGGACATCAGCTCAGTTGGTGATCTCCTCTTACACCATCCCGTCAGACTGTCCAGTATCATTTCTCTTGGTCTTCCTCTTGATCTTCTTCCTTCTATTTTTCCTGTTGTTATAATATTTTCAATGCCCCCTCTTCTCAGTGCATGTCCTATGAAAGTACATTGTCTCTCTCTTATCTTTCTGACAAGGTTTTTTGTCTCTCCAGCTCTTCTCATACATTCTTCATTAGTTATTTTTGTTGTCCAGTGGATTCGCAATATTCTTCTAATAAACCACATTTCTGCTGCTTCCAATGATTTTTATGCAGACTTACCTATTGTCCATGATTCACTTCCATATAACAATATTGGTTCAATATAGCATTTTAGGACTCGTTTTATAACATTCAATGATAAAGATGTTTTAGCTAATATGTTTCTCATTCTCTGAAATGCAGTCTTTGCTTGGCCTATTCTGTTCCTAATTTCTGTTCTGCATTTCCCATCTGAAGTTATTACTGCTCCAAGGTATTTGAATTTCTGCACCTGCTTTAGAATAATTCCGTTTAATTTTATACTGCATGCTGGTGGATTCTGTTTCTTAGATATAACCATAGTCTCTGTCTTTTTGATGTTCAAAGTAAGGCCTTTCTGTTCACTTTCCTTGGCGACTTTATCCAAGAGATTTTGCAGGTCTTGTTGGTTCTCAGCTATCAGTACTGTGTCGTCAGCATACCATTCATTCACTCATTTGCATGTCCCTTGCGGAACTTTGCCTTCCAAACAGCACTCCTGTAGGCTTCTCGGTTGAGAGCAAGGTGGCCTGCTGCTGTTGCATCCAATTCCAGATCGTCAACGATGTCTTGCAGCCATCTTCGTTTTGGTCTTCCTCTTTTTCTTTTTCCCATTATGTATCCTTCCAATACGGTCTTCTCTAAATTATCATGACGTTTAATGTGTCTAAAATATTTAAGTTTTCTCTCTTTAATCCTCTTTACTAGCCAGCCTTCTTCAGTATTAAGCTCTTGTAGTGTAGATATATTTGTTCTTTTTTGTGTCCATGATATTTGGAGAACTCTTCTGTAGCATTTACATTCAAAGGCATTTATGTGTTTCTCAGCTGTTTTGTTAAGTGTCCAGGTCTCACAGGCATAACGAAGGTGTTACTATTGTATCCTCCAATTTTTATGCCTGGTTCTGTGATGATCGTTCCTAGAATATTCTCTCTGTACAGAGAAAAAATGTCTGGAGATAGTACACATCCTTGTCGCACCCCTTGTTTTATAGGTTGATTTTTTCCAGTTCTATTTTCAACTTGAACTGCTGCTTCTTTCTGCCAGTATAGATGTTTTATAATCCTCAGGTGTTTGCCGTCTATACTGATGTCTTCAAGCATTTTAATAATTTCATTATGTTTCACCTTGTCAAAAGCCTTGATGTAATCAATGAAGCATAAGTAGAGATCTTTCTGTACTTCTAAAGCTCTTTCTGTTAGTGTTCGTAAAGCATAAATGGCATTGTGTGTTCCCTTTCCTTCAACAAATTGTTCTTCTCATAATTATTCTCAGAAGTAGCTTCGTTATGTGACATGAGAGGCTGATAGTCCTGTGGTCGTCATATTCCTTTGCACCTGGTTTCTTTGGTAGTGCTATAAACGTGGATTTAATCAGGTCACTGGGAATATAACCACTGTTGTAAATGTCATTCAGTAACTTGTTTATTATTTTTAGTCCTGTCTCCACTAGTGCCTCTATTTCTTCTATTGTTATATTATCAGGCCCAGTCGCTTTTCCTTTCTTCATGTGTTTGATGGCATCTATGATTTCATCTTGATGTATTAGTGGTCCATCACAGTTTTCAGTATCTGGTGTTAATTCTGGTCTTTCTCCTCCATATAGCTCACCAATATACTCTGTCCACCTGTCCACAATGTCTTCTTCTCCCATTAACATTTTACCTTCTTTCGATTTCAGGCATCCTGTGGTATATTTTGTTTTCCTGCCTGTGAGTTCATTAATTCATTGTGCATGTTTTTGCTGTCTTTATTATGAGTGTCCACTATCTGTCTGCACTGTTCATTTAACCACACTTCTTTTGCTTCTCTGCATTTGCGTCTTATTTCTTTATTTATCTTGCTATATTTTTCCTCGTTATTTTTACTCCTCTTCCTCTTGCCCATCAGTCCTAAGATGTCGTCTGCCATCCATTTATTTTTAGGGGCTTCTTTTTTGGTGGTATTATCTCCTTAAAAGTTTGGTGGATAGAATCTCTTAACATTGTCCATTGTTCATCTATACTATTTATCTTTGCTATTGTATTGTATCTATTTGTTATAATAACTTTGTATTGTTCTCGCAGTTCTTGGTCATTTTAAGGAGTTCTGTATTCAGTTTGATGTTTCTATACACATCAATAATCCTTGACCAAAACTCCTCTCGTAAATGTCCCCTACTAAATCTTCCCATAATTCCAGAATATTCTATCATGAAACAAAACTCACTAGACGTGAAATAATCATGTTTTTCTAAACTTTGATCCTTTAAACAAACAATTTCCTAACGACTAAAAACTCTACTACTAAATTTAGAATGTGTCAACAACAGACATTTCAAAGTTGACATCTAAAAAGATGGCCTGCTGCTGATGCATCCATTTGCAGATCATCAACGATGTCTTGCAGCCATCTTCGCCTTGATCATCCTCTCCTTCCTTTTCCCACTATGTACCCTTCCAAGACGGTCTTCTCTAGATTATCATGACATGACGTTTAATACGTCCAAATTTTTCTCTGTTTAATCTTCCTTAATAGCCAACGTTTTTCGATAGTAAGTTCTTGTAGTATGGATATATATGTTCTTTTTTGTGTCCATAATATTTGAAGAACTCTTCTGTAGCATTTACATTCAAAGGCATCTAATGTGTTTCTCAGCTGTTTTGTTAAGTCTCCGTGTCTCACAGGCATATGTTGCGATAGGAAAGATGCATGACCTTAAAAATCTTACTTTTATAGTTCTGTATGTTTCCCTCCACAGTTTCTTTAGTTGTTTTATTTTTTAAAGTGCGATAGATGTTCTTTTAATTTCCCTCATTGTATCCCTATTATTAGTTAGTAGTGATCCAAGATATTCAAAACTCTCCACCTGTTCCAATATTTCCTCGTATATTTCAGCTGTCGTGTTTGACTTGTCATCAGTTTTGTTTTCTTCGAATTAAAATAAATGTTTTCCTCTTCATTATTCTTACGGACTGACATAATTAGTTTTTCCATTCCTTTTCCTGTTGTAGACAGGAATACTGTGTCATCAGCATATCTAATCTCTGGTATTTCACTAACCTCCAATTTTATGGCATCGTAATCTGTATAGCACAGTCCTTTCTAATTAAGTTATTATTATTATTATTATTATTATTATTATTATTGTAATTATAACAGAAAGATAGAATTAAGGTAATGGAACTGAAGTAGAAAGATAGAAAGTTGATAACTCATATGAAGGAACATAGAGGCTGGTAAGGATGACGGCGATAAAAATACAAATTAAGAAGATATACTTAAAGTAGAGAATGATGGTGATAAGATTACAAATTAAGAAGATATATTTACAGTAGAGGATGATGGAGATAAGATAACAAATTAAGAAGATATACTTAAAGTAGAGAATGATGGAGATAAGATTACAAATTAAGAAGTTATACTTAAAGTAGAGAATGATGGTGATAAGAAAACAAATTAAGAAGTTATACTTAAAGTAGTGAATGATGGTGGGTGATAAGAAAACAAATTATGAAGTTATACTTAAAGTAGAGAATGATGGTGATAAGAAAACAAATTTAAAAGTTATACTTAAAGTAGAGAATGATGGTGATAAGAAAACAAATTAAGAAGTTATACTTAAAGTAGAGAATGATGATGATAAGAAAACAAATTATGAAGTTATACTTAAAGTAGAGAATGATGGTGATAAGAAAACAAATTATGAAGTTATACTTAAAGTAGAGAATGATGGTGATAAGAAAACACATTAAGAAGTTATACTTAAAGTAGAGAATGATGGTGATAAGAAAACAAATTAAGAAGTTATACTTAAAGTAGAGAATGATGATGATAAGAAAACAAATTAAGAAGTTATACTTAAAGTAGAGAATGATGGTGATAAGAAAACACATTAAGAAGTTATACCTAAAGTAGGGGATGACGTACAGGGAAAAACGTATCGGCTGACAGACGACTGAGTGGACACAAAGCAAACAGAGAACCGACTAATCCCTGACAGTTACGACACACAATGTACAGTAGGTTTAGGTATCGTCCACAGCAGGTGTAGAAACAGACTGACTCAGTTTCAGCAACGAAAATACTAACAGGATTGACAGGTTTACTTTTCTCGGTACCAAACTAGACACGTGAAGACCAGCTGACCAATAGATAACCAAAGGAAAGGGGATTAGATGAGCAACTGACGACCGAATGACTGACTTAATAGATATATAAGTGAGAGAAGATTGGTGAAAAACACACACTCATGCACAAACACACGCAAAGCAGTCCGGCAAACAAGCAGAAAGGGAGAACACACTCGAAGAAGGACAGAAACACAAGGACAAACAAAGAAGGAGTATAAACTAGAGAAAAAGTAGGAACAGCTTTATTATTTAACGATTACACAGTTCTAGTTAAATACATTTTGGTATCACAGCTTTACGGCAGTTCTTTGTGTATAGTTGTATACCTGTACATTAATTAACGTGTGAAACAAAGGAGGAGGACCAGCAAGATAGAAAGAAGCTGAGAAGTGGATAAGAATACGCGTGTTCACCATCAGCTTCAGATTTTGAGCATGCTATCTGGAGTAAACAACGCCAAAGAGGCACTTTAGGTTAAAAGAGGAGTTGTTATAAAACAAGCCGCAGGACACATGTTACCATAGTAACTGCTGCAGGTGAAGTAATTAGATCTACGACTGTATATCCGCATCTTTAGCCAACAATTATTATAAAGGATAACTGATATTATGTTAGTCTCTATGGAATCTCTTAACAGAGGGTGGAGTTAAAAAGCAAATTATAGCAAAGATCAGAGGCAGACAAGCGAGATTTATAAGACATTTCCTGAGAAGAGGAAAACTGGAACACGCTGTGGCAAGTGGAAAAATTGAGGGAAGAAGAGACAGAGGAAGACAGAGAGAGAGAGAGAAGTTAATGTCAGTGTGTCTAGGAAGAAAGTCACCGACGAAGCTCATAATCAACACAAAAGACAAGAAATTGTGGAGAGAAATGATCGCCCACGCCAAGCGGCATGGCACTTAGATGAGACTGTATGGAAGTAACTACAACAGAAAGTCGCTCAAACACTTGCTTATGTTAATTGTATCAAATGTGTTGGAAATCCCATTTTTTTCATTATTTCCCACAGTTTCTGGTGTTGTACACAATTTGAATAGTCCATACAAAATAAATATAGATTCACATTAAACTCTCTGCATTTCTCTATTGTTAATCTTATATTGAATATATGATCTCTTGATCCTCTTCCTTGCCTGAAACCAGCTTGGACCATATTGACTTCTTCTATTTTCTTACGAGGTCTACCCATTACGATTTTTAACAAAGTTAAAACAGTTGTGTAGTTTGCATAATTTCAGGATACCCTTTTTTGGCAGTGGTATGAATACAGTTCTTTTCCATTCTCTTGGCCAAATAGCTGAATGCCATATCTTTGTACACAGTCCATGATAAATTAACTTAAATATTTATGTGTGATGGAAATTTATATGTGTTGTGAGTTATGTCTCTTCTCGTAGCATTAAGAGAGTCGATTAGATTCATGTATATCGTCATATCTGGACGGGCACCTATCAAGGTCCATCAGTATCTACAAGTGCATGGATAACGTATGTGTCGCAAGGGTATCGGAAGACAACTGGCCAGGCTACAGAGCTAAGAATGCAACGTTGTGTGTGTGGGATTGAGTCTAGTGGAGAGGAGAAGCCAGATAATATTGTAGTACTTTGATTTCATGGCTTGAGGGAACGAGATAACATCTGTGGATGTATAGGGTGTGATGTGTGGATGTATAGGGTGTGATGTGTGGATGTATAGGGTGTGATGTGTGGATGTATAGGGTGTGATGTGTGGATGTATAGGGTGTGATGTGCGGATGTATAGGGTGTGATGCATGACGGGCATACGATATCCGTTTGAGGGAGATCCTAGGTTGTAGTGTTAGTTTTGGAATGGCCACCTCAGTACAGAAGTACATTGGCCATGGGTTTGGGGTATCAGATGGATTTGGGGGTCCTGCCCCTCTCCCTTATTGTCCCCAACTGTGAACTTAGCAACCCACTGCGTTTACAACGTTTCGGTGTCAGCCTTAATCATACAAAAAAACATACATGACGAAGAAATAGAGAGAGATTTTATCTGCTCTCTCTATTTCTTCGTCCTGTATGTTTTATATGATTAAGGCTCACACCGAAACGTCACAGCTGGTTAAATAATAAAGCTGTTTCTACTTTTTTTCCTAGTTTATACAGGACGTGGTAGTGTGTTTCTGGAAGGTCTGCTAGGGGTTGCTTGTTCATAATGTAAGTTTGTTTTCTGTATTGGTTGCCCTTTTTATGACAAAAAGCTGTTTTCTGTATTGGTTGCCCTTTTTATGACAAAAAGCTGTTTTCTGTATTGGTTGCCCTTTTTATGACAAAAAGCTGTTTTCTGTATTGGTTGCCCTTTTTATGACAAAAAGCTGTTTTCTGTATTGGTTGCCCTTTTTATGACAAAAAGCTGTTTTCTGTATTGGTTGCCCTTTTTATGACAAAAAATCTGTTTTCTGTATTGGTTGCCCCTTTTATGACAAAAAGTTGTAGAATCTTGAATGTAGTAGTTGTGGTCAATTTGTCTTTTTTTAGGACAATATATTGTTGTAGTTGTTTTAATCCTTTTCAGGACAAACATTGTCATAAAGAACGTGTGATTTGATTGTCACATTTTGGACAATGTTTGTGATTTTAGATCGAAAACTAAGGTTGCAGTTTTTGGTATACATGAAGTTAGAATGTTTTCCCATGTTGTCTGAGTATGTCTGTCCCATGTCTGAGTGCGTCTGTCCCAAGTCTGAGTGTGTCTGTCCCATGTCTGAGTGTGTCTGTCCCATGTCTGAGTGTGTCTGTCCCACGTCTGAGTGTGTCTGTCCCATGTCTGAGTGCGTGAGTCCCATGATCATGTTAATCGCTCGGGCGATTCATTGTAATTGCTCATCAGTTTTTCAGTCCACATTCATATACAACACTCACTTACAAATGGGGGTTGATCATTAAACTTTGTTTATCTCTTTTGTAACTGCTGGAATCCTGTGCTCTTTGGACTCACGTTGAGCTGTGGTGTTGTGATGAGCTGTACAAATGTAAACTGGTCATGTTCGTATTTGGTCTTGTAGTGGTTGCTGTCCTGGGTGTTCGTAGTTGCATGATGTATATCAATGTAACGTCTGTTGTGCCACTGGCGTAGCAGTCCAGTCAAATGTCTACTCTGTGATTAGTGACGTATGTGACACAGTGATATGAAGTATTCAGTCAAATACTTGTTTAGCTGGTGTATAACACATTTACACCCATGTTAATATTCAGTCAAATACTCGTTTGGGTGTTGTATAACACATTTATACCCACGTTAATATTCAGTCAAATACCCGTGTTCGGTGTTGTATAACACATTTACACCCACGTTAATATTCAGTCAAATTCTCGTGTTGGGTGGTGTATAACACAGTTACACTCACGTTAACAGATCAGTAGGCCAACACCAGGCCAATGCACAGGTAAAACACTTGCTTAGTTGTACATAATGCGCTAATACGTATTTATTCTAAACACACTGTTTTTCTTAACTCCCTGAAGAACTAAAATTCTACTTTTATCTCTCTTTTGCTTGATTTGATTTCAGCTGTTAACTTACCATTTGCTGTTATTGCTGTTCTGAGGCAACTTGTTTTACATCCGTACGTCATTCTCATCCCATTTTCATAAATGAAGCAGTGTGGTATGCTCTTTTTTAATCTGTTTCCTAATATAATCTCACATATATAAATGTACTGTCCAAAAAAAAAAAAGAAACGCATAGCTTATATAAGCTTCATTTTTTATATGTTATGACAAATTTTTTTTTTTCCCGGGTATCTCAAACCAAACCAGAAATTGTCATCAAGATATCAGGTCCATGATTTAGCGTGAAATTTGCTATTCTCGTGTATAGTTAGAACGCAGTAGCTGCCCTTGCTAATCACGAATTTTTTTTACCGTAACACGCAACGTGTTTATGGAGAAGTGGTGATTTTTGTGGTGAGCACAACTCACTTCCCACGCAAATGAAACCCTATAAAAGGATGAGGTTACACAAACAAATTCAGTTAATTTTCAAGCAGACAATTATGGCGCGTCTATCGCAAAATTTACGAAACATTGCTATTGGTCGCCTGCAAGCAGGCGAAAGTCAAAGTCAGGTTGCCAGGCATTCAAACGTGCAGCAGAGTACTATCAGTCGACTTTGGCACAGCTTCCAAGCCACTGGTGCAGCTGAAGACCAGCACCGCAGTGGACGACCCAGGGTGACAACAGCAGCTGATGATCGCTTTATTCTGGTTCATCACTTCAGAAACAGATTTACAACAACTTCCTTCCTCAAGTGCCCAGTAATTGCTTGCAGGACGTCGTATCAAACTGTCCGGAACAGACTGCATGAAGCTGGACTAGTGGCACGACGACCTCAGCGAGGTCCTGTCTTAACGAGACGCCATCGCCAAAATCGACTTGTTTGGGCCAATCAGCATCGGCCCTGGACAACTGACAATCATTGGAGATGTGTCTTATTTAGTGACGAATCTTCCTTTTTGTTGCACCGCCATGATATACGGAGAAGGGTCTACCGTAGGTCAAATACAGTTTTGCCCAAAATTGCGTTGATGAAGCTCCGCTGCACGGTGGTGGAGATGTAATGGTATGGGGGAATGATCAGTTTCAATGGAAGGTGTCCATTGGTGCAGATTGAAGGAGGCTTGAATACGCAAAAATATGTCAATGAAATTCTTCGACCCCATGTCTTTCCATTTTTGGCTGCGCAAGAGTCTGTGTTGCAACAGGACACCGCCAGACCCCATTCTGCACGGTTCACCACACAGTTCTTGACTGCTAACAACATTCTCACCCTTCCCTGGCCATCCCTATCTCCAGACCTGAATCCGATCGAGCACCTATGGGATGAGCTGCAAAGATGTGTCTGTTGCCGAAACGTTTCTCCAGCCAATCGTCGTGATCTGTGGCAGGCACTCCAGGAAGAGTGGGCAGCCATCCCACAGGCGCACATCAGACATCTGATCGCATCTATGCCCAGGAGATGCCAGTCGCTGATCGATGCAAGCGGAGGCCACACACCATACTAACGTGAGTACCCTGGGACTAAATATTTCTTGTCACACAGGTGCAAGAAACTGTCAAGTGAGTGTTTAAACCCTTAGGTATTATTGTGTGGAATTTGAAAATTTTATTAGTTCAATTTAAAAAGCTATAGAATATAAAAGGTATGGCTAAAATTGGTTCATTAGAAGTTACGCGTTTCTTTTTTTGGACAGTGTATAATCACGAGTTTTTTTTTCTTTAAACAGAAGTGTCTGTATACAAAAAATACACCTGTGGGAAATTATGCGTAAAATGTTTATATTCTAAACAGAAAATGAAAAGTTAAAATAACATGCCCGCGGAGTGAGATTCAACAGACCAATCTTTGTCGCTTACCTGGTGTAAGATACGTTCACATTCTCATGTTCCACTTTATAATGTTCAAGCTTCTCCAGTTTTATAATGTTCAAGCTCCTCCCATTGAAATTATATTTTATTGTATTTGAACTTATTTACAATTTTCTTCACTAATTATCTCGTTAACTGGATGTCAAATATCCTTCTTTAATTAGGTGTAAATGAAATTTATGAAGATAATTTATTCACGACCATGCAGATAACTTCATTATAGTTTTTTTAATGAGTAATACAATTTTCGCATGATGTCGGATTCTTTTCGAATAAAATCGATGCTGAAAGTATACATCTGTCAGACTCAGCATTAGGTAGAACTCGGTAGGAAATCAATGTCGATATTACAATAATTAAAGCTAGGAAAGCAATGACGAGGTCACTGTGTGGTGTAATCTGAGGACAACACATCTTTGAGATGATGCTAACATAGAAAGTAAACATTATGAAGGAGCCACATGTGGCTAGGGAATGAAAATAGATGAGTGTGTGGTTCACTTTTGCACAGAATTAGAAAGAGTGAGGAAAGTGGGCAGAAACAAGAACGGCATAAAGAAAGATGAGCACTTTTAAATGAAAGACATACAACGATCCAATATTTCGGCAAAAGTCTTTTCCAAGGATCAGATTTAAAAAAAAACAGATAAAAACACGAAAAATGGATGAAAGATATAAAGCCTTAGCTTTTGGGTCTCCATCTAGTATGAAAGTTCGGCACAAAATGCGCCCATAAAGACAAAGTAGAGCACAAAGTGAAAGCCGACCATTGGCCGAGAAATGTTGTAAAGGAGTTATTGCAAAGCGTGGAATATGGTAAACGACATAGCGTAATGTCACAAATAGCCATAGCCTCCCTCCATCCGATACATACGGCCCAAACAAAGTAGTTCAGATAGAGTAGATGATAAAAGAGTAGAAGGCGTTATGGTAAATGGTGGATTAAGAAAGGTTCTGACTAATAGAGAACGCTGAGAGGACAAGACTGTTTGCTAAGCACACAAGGGAGCTAACAAAGCCTGCTAAGGGCTAGAGACGAAGAAGAGAAAGGGCTGGAATAATAAAACATAAATCGCCTCCGGCGAGATTAAGACAATGCATCTCAAGTGAGTGGGATTAAGACAAGAAAGCTGGGCATGAGTAGCATAAATAGAAAGAGGCAGCAACTGGACGGAAATGGAGTTTAACGAAAGCTGAATCTATTGTTCGTTTCAGCCGCTGGAGACAGCATGTCTGGAAAATAAGGAGCTGTTCCAGAGCTTTCCTAGATCGTTCATAGGAAGAACAAGAGCGGATTATAGTTACAGAAATGTCCTGCCTTCCTCGATGGTCTCTTTGAAAGAAGTGCTTGGCTACTGGTGCCGGTGTCCTCTTAGATATGTCGTTCAGATTCTGGCGAAATTGTTACCAAATTGTAAGCCGGACTTCTCCCCCTATATACTTCATATTACAACTCTTACACATAATGGCATAAATGACGTTGTTATAAGCGCAGATGAAGCCCTCCTGAACTAATAGCGTGGAATTATGGTAAACACGTACTGGTGTGTCTCTGTACCTATTACGGGACTAACTATGAACGCTATGAACGTACTGCAACTGTTTGGCTTGTTGCCTACTCATCCTTACAGTGGGTGTAGATGTGTTTACACACCAGCTGAACTAGTATCTAACTGTAGAATAATTCAACTCACCATTACAGAGCAGACAATGACTTACTGCTACACTCGTGACAACAACACGTTACATTAATATACACCATGTAACAGAACAACCTAGATAACAATAACAACCCAGAAAACAATAACATACCACTACACATCAATACACAAACCTGACCAGTACATGAGTAAAAGCTCAACTCACCATCACGTTGGCACACTCAACATCAGAGTTGGCACACTCAACATCAGAGTTGGCACACTCAACATCAGAGTTGGCACACTCAACATGAATCCAAGGAGCACAAGATTCAGCAGTAATAAAATCAACAAAACTTTAATGTTGAAATCCCCATTTGTAAAATGAGTGTTGTAGATGGATGTGAACTGGAAACTGATGAGACAATCAACAATAAGTCATCATCATCATCAGGTGCCGTGCCGACTGGTATTGGCTATTATGCTTCTACAGAGTACACGATCCTTCATATAGGCTATCAGCTCAGTTGATGATCTCCTCTCACACCATCCCGTCAGACTGTCCAGTATCATTTCTCTTGGTCTTCCTCTTGATTTTCTTTATTCTGTCTTTCCTATTATAATATTTTCAATGCCCTCTCTTCTCATTGCATGTCCTATGAAAGTACTTTGTCTCTCTCTTATTTTTTAACAAGATTTTTGTCTCTCCAGCTCTTCTCATACATACTTCATTAGTCATTTTTGCTGTCCAGGGGATTCGCAACATTCTTCTAATAAATCACATTTCTGCTGTTTCCAATGATTTTTGTGGAGTCCTGCCTATTGTCCATAATTCACTTCCATATAACAAGATGGGTTCAATATAGCATTTTAGGACTCGTTTTCTAACATTCGTTGATAAGGATGTGTTTGATAATATGTTTCTCATTCTCTGAAATGCAGTCTTTGCTTGGCCTATTCAGTTCCTAATTTCTGTTCTGCATTTCCAGTCTGAAGCTATTACTGCTCTAAGGTATTTGAATTTCTGCACCTGCTTTAAAATCTCTCTCTCTCTCTCTCTGAACCTTAAGTGCCCAGGGCACATGGGGCTTCCGCAATGGTTTTCCACAAATGCCTGTCTTTCGCCTTTTTTTCTGCTCTTGCCCAGGTGAGCACTCTATTGTTCAACATCATTTCTGTTGTTCTTCTCCATGTCTCTTTTGGTCTACCCTTACTTCTCTTCCCCTGTGGTGTCCATCTTAGTGCTATTTTTGGTAGTGAGTTGTCAGTCACTCGGAGCACATGTCCCAACCATCGCCAGCGTCTTTACTCAATAATTGTTGTCAGTGGTTTCATCTGCATTTCTGCCAATAAGATGTTATTTCTTATGGTGTTTGGCCAAAATATTTTTTTAATTCTTCGTAAACATTTAGTCTGGAAAGAATTCAACTTGTTTTCTATGGTTTTGGTGATTTTCCAGCATTCACTTCCATAGAGTAGTACACTTAGAACATTACTCTTAAATATCTGCTTTAGAATAGTTCCGTATAATTTTATACTGCTTGTTGGTGGATTCTGTTTCTTAGATATAACCATAGTCTCTGTCTTTTTGATGTTTAAAGTAAGGCCTTTCTGTTCACTTTTGGCGACTTTATCCAAGAGATTTTGCAGGTCTTGTTGGTTCTCAGCTATCAGTACTGTGTCGTCAGCATACCGAAGGTTGTTAATATTGTACAGCCTGGTTCTGTGATGATCGTTCTTAGAATATTCTCGCTGTACAGAGAAAAAGGTCTGGAGATAGTACACATCCTTGTCGCACCCCTTGTTTTATAGGTTGATATTTTCCAGTTCTATTTTCAAATCGAATTGCTGCTTCTTGCTGCCAGTATAGATTCTTCTTCTTCTTCTTCGTTCGCACTGTCTGTCTATATCTGCAGTCCTGTCTCTTGGATAAATTTCACTGTTTTTTGTAATTCATGTATGTGCCAGTATAGATGTTTTACAATCCTCAGTTCTTTGCCGTCTATACTGATGTCTTCAAGCATTTTAATAATTTCATTATGTTTGACCTTGTCGAATACCTTGGTGTAATCAATGAAGCATAAGTAGAGATCTTTCTGTACTTCTAAAGCTCTTTCTGTTAGTGTTCGTAAAGCATAAATGGCATTGTGTGTTCCCTTTCCTTCAACAAATCCAAACTGTTCATCTGCTATTTCCATTTTTATCCAACAATTTCCTATTTTATAAATAAGCTATTTCCAACAATAAGTACAGAAAAAAAAACCGTCCGGGAAATTAACATCGCCATGGAACCCTCACACTATCACACTATATCGAAAACATGCTAACTTCAAATTCACCAAAAGCTCCAACATATCTTCAATCATGAATCCATTCCATGTCCAAAAGAACGAATCAAATTACAAGACTACATAGCAACTCTAACACACGTTTTGTACTAAAAAGGACAAGGAACAAAAAACTAACACAACGAATCAACCCATCTTAGCAAGCATTTCAGAACAAACTCGGGTGTGTTGTTTTGTCTTAAGAAGGACAAGCAATTAGAAACTTATCTCTCTCTCTCTGAACCTTAAGTGCCCAGGGCACATGGGGCTTCCGCAAGGGTTTTCCACAAATGCCTGTCTTTCGCCTTTTTTTCTGCTCTTGCCCAGGTGAGCCCTCTATTGCTCAACATCCTTTCTGTTGTTCTTCTCCATGTCTCTTTTGGTCTACCCTTACTTCTGCTCCCCTGTGGTGTCCATCTTAGTGCTATTTTTGGTAGTGAGTTGTCAGTCATTCGGAGCACATGTCCCAACCATCGCCAGCGTCTTTCCTCAATAATTGTTGTCAGTGGTTTCATCTGCATTTCTGCCAATAAGATGTTATTTCTTATGGTGTTTGGCCAAAATATTTTTTTAGTTCTACGTAAACATTTAGTCTGGAAAGAATTCAACTTGTTTTCTATGGTTTTGGTGATTTTCCAGCATTCACTTCCATAGAGTAGTACACTTAGAACATTACTCTTAAATATCCTGATTTTCATATTTATGCTTAGTTTATTTGATTTCCATATATTCTGTAGCATTGCAAAACCCTGGTTTGCTCTAGTAAGTCTGCTGTTGATGTCCTCTGTGCTGTCTCCATTTTCTACTACTCTGCTGCCAAGGTATACAAATTCGTTGACCTCCTCCACTAACTTGTTATCTACTCTGAGTACATTTCTGTTGTTCACATTTTGCTTCATTAACTTTGTCTTTCCTACGTTGATCTTTAGTCCTATGTTGTTTGCATTCTGGGTTAACTTGTTTATTTTATCTTGCATATCTTTGTGACTGCTTGATAATAGACAAATGTCGTCCGCAAAGTCAAGGTCCTCCAGCACTGTGTCAAGGGTCCATTGTAATCCTCTGCGTTTGTCTGATGTTGCCTCCTTCATTAACCAGTCTACTGCCAAGATAAATAATGTTGGTGATAGTACACATCCCTGTTTCACTCCTGTTTGTACCCTAAAGCTGCTGGAGGTATGTTCTCCACAGATAACTTTGCACTGAAAACCCTCGTATAGGGCTTTGATTACATTAACTATTTTATGGGGGAGGCCATGCCATCTTAGGATTTTCCACAGTGCATCTCTGTTGACACTGTCAAAGGCTTTCTCAAAATCTATGAATAATGCATATGTTGTGCTATGCCACTTATTTGCCTGTTCTAATATTTGTATAAGTACAAATATATGGTCTATGCATGATCTTCCTTTCCTAAATCCTGGCTGCTCTTTCCGAAGTTTTTCCTCAAGTGTTGGTACAATTCTGTTGATGATTATTCTGCAAAATACTTTACTAGTGAGTGGCAGTAGGGTAATGCCTCTCCAGTTCCCGCAATCTCTGAGGTCACCCTTCTTTGGTAGTTTTACTATAAGACCAGTTTTCCACTCCTCTGGGGCTTTTTCTAAATCCCAAATTTGTTGTAATATCCGGCAAAGTTGTTTTGGTGTTTCTGTTTCTTCTGCTTTCAACATCTCAGCAGTCACTTCATCTTCACCTGGTGCCCTGTCTGATTTTAGCATCTTTATCGCCTCTTTTACTTCATTTATTGTTATTGGTCCTGTATTGATGTTTAGTTCCGCTTTTGCTTCAGGTATATCTATTGCTTGTGCTGCTTGTGTTCTGTTTAGTAGGGTGTTAAAGTGTTCCCTCCATCTTTCAATTTTTTCTCTTTCTCCACTGACCAGT
The DNA here is from genome assembly GCA_009760885.1 of Achatina immaculata. Classification (NCBI taxonomy): domain Eukaryota; kingdom Metazoa; phylum Mollusca; class Gastropoda; order Stylommatophora; family Achatinidae; genus Lissachatina; species Lissachatina immaculata. The sequence goes on along the minus strand of CM019718.1, from coordinate 38,394,054 downwards.
TGTCCATTTTGTGTTCTTACTGCACTTTCACATCTTGTATTGAAGTTACCTGTCATCTGCTTTGTGATTTTATATATGGTTTTCATGTCATTTGTATATGCTGCTTTCTCTGCTGTTTCTGCTAAGTTGTCATAATATTGACGTTTATCTTGACGGCATGATTCCTTCACTTCTTTGTCTTTTTGTGCATAATTACTTAAAACTCGTTCTTTAAGCCGTTGTGATCTGGTGTTCAGTAATTTTTTCTTGATTTCTTTTCTTTGCTCTATCTTTTCCCATGTGGTCTCACTTATCCATTCCTCTTTTCTCCTTTTCCGATATCCCAGCACCTCTTTTGCTGTTTCCTGTAGTGTTTTATTGAACTCTAATATGGACATTTCTGCTTCGTCTTGTAGGACACTGAAGCGGTTCTTAAGTATTATTGAGAATTCATTTCTTGTTTGCTGGTCTATCAGTTTTCTTGTATCAAAATGTATCTTTCTGTGTTCTCCGATTCTGGCTTTCCTTAATTTTAGTTTTATTTTTGCTACCAGAAGGTTGTGATCACTTCCTATATCTGCTCCTTTCCTTGCTCGCACATCTTGTAGTGACCGTTTCCACTTGTTGTTTATTAGTATGTGATCGATTTGGTTTTCTGTGGTTTTATCTGGTGACCTCCAAGTCACCTTATGGATGTTTTTATGTTGGAAAATTGTCCCTCCGATGGTCATCATGTTTTCTTCACAGAAACTGCACAGTCTTTCTCCATTTTCATTTATTTCTCCGATGCCTTCTCTTCCCATGATTCTTCTTCTATCTTCATTTCCTTCACCTACTTTTGCATTGAAGTCGCCCAAGATGAGTAGCATATCATGCTTGGGTATTGTTTCTACTGTGGCTTGGAGGCTGTTGTAAAAATCTTCTTTTAATTCCTCTTCAGCTGCTTCTGTTGGTGCATAACAAACTATAATAGACAGCTTCGTGAATCTTGAGTTGAACCGTGCATATAATAATCTCTCATTTATTGGGGTCCATTTCAGCAATGCTCTTGATGCTTCTTTTGTTATAATCAATGCTACTCCTCCTTCATGAAGATCTTCTTTACCTGACCATATTATTGTATCTTCTGTGTGCTGTGTTGTTAATTTCCTTCTGCCTTGTCCTGTCCATCTTGCTTCTTGTATTCCTAGTATGTCTAGTTTGTATCTGTGCATTTCCTTGATGGTTTGTGCTAGTTTTCCAGTCTGGTTTAGTGTTCTTACATTCCAGCTGCCTATCTGCATCTTTTGTTTAGGCTCCAGGAGGTCTGCAGTCGGGCTGGGGACTTCCAGTGGCTGGCTTTCATCCACAACCTTCATGGGCTCAGTTTCCTGATCCGCATTTCTCCTTCCACCTGCATTTGCTTTTTCCCTTGCTTCTGTTTCTGTAGCAGTCTGATAGTTTTTTACCAGATAGGGTTGCTGGCCCTATGCTGAACCCTCCTTAGTCGCCTTTTACGATCATGCATGGTAGGGTACAGTGGTCCTATTCTTTGCAGATCCCGGGTACCACACGGGGGTAGAAACTTATACTACGAATCAAATCATCCTAACAGACGTCCCAAAGCAACTCTAACACATAACCTCTCTCTTCAAACGCTCGTAGCGAAGTCTCTTTCGTGGACCCCGCCAGCACAGATCCCGTGACTGAGCTAGCCTGTCGGAACACGGAGATAACTCTTCTCAGTGCTCGCTTAACCAGCTGAGCTGTGCTCAAGAACTTTTGACCACGACAAACAGGGTTTCTAACCCACATTCTGCAACAGAATAAGCATTCTGTTACAGTGGAAGGAAACCTGGTTTGTGTGAACAACAAGCGGGCAAGTATTGCATCTACGATGACCGCAATGTTTGGTACCAGAGAAAGTCGTGTCCGCTGACTTGAAGCGACTTCTAATAGGTCCCTGAGGTTCTTGTCCCCTTCTGTATGCCACCAGTGAAGGTTTCCAAAAGAGTTCTCGTGAGTCAGGCTCGGTCTGGAGGAGATGTAGATGACGAAACAAATTATCCTTAACTGTCAAACTATGAGGATGATTTATAAGACTGGAGAATGATCATGTAAGAGACGTGGTTGGAGAATGATAAACTGTATGTAGGAGATACACGCGCCTGGATATTGATAAACTTCATGTAAGAGAGACGTGGTTGGAGAATGATAAACTGTATGTAGGAGATACACGTGCCTGGATATTGATAAACTTCATGTAAGAGAGACGTGGTTGGAGAATGATAAACTTTAAAACTGTTGGTTGACATCGTTGTCTTATTATTTATTAGAGTGTCATGAGACGTTAACTTTGTGTTTGCTGTCTCAACACGGTGTCTGAGATTTGTTGTCTCGCCATGTGCCTTTAGTATACATTCTTACAACTCGCTTCTGTTCACTATCTCGCTGTCTGCTTTTAGATTACTGTCTCACTATGGGCTTCTACGTTACTTTCTCGTCATGGGTTTCTATGTTACTTCTATGTTACTGTTTAGTCATAGGTTTCTATGTTACTTCTATGTTACTGTTTAGTCATGGGTTTCTGTGTTACTTCTATGTTACTGTTTAGTCATAGGTTTCTATGTTACTTCTATGTTACTGTTTAGTCATGGGCTTCTATGTTACTTCTATGTTACTGTTTAGTCATGGGCTTCTATGTTACTTCTATGTTACTGTTTAGTCATGGGTTTCTATGTTACTTCTATGTTACTGTTTAGTCATGGGCTTCTATGTTACTTCTATGTTACTGTTTAGTCATGGGCTTCTATGTTACTTCTATGTTACTGTTTAGTCATGGGCTTCTATGTTACTTCTATGTTACTGTTTAGTCATGGGCTTCTATGTTACTTCTATGTTACTGTTTAGTCATGGGTTTCTAGTGTACTGCCTTACAACTTGTTTTTTTTTGTTCATCGTCTGACCTCTGCGTCTAGTACTCTGTCTTACAACTCTGGTCTTTTTACAGTCTCACTATGGGCAAAAGCTATTTTGCAATAAAAGTCGATTTTGTTTGTTGTCTCACTACAGGTTTCTAGTATGCTGTCTGAATAGTTTTCTAAGTTGTTCTCTCACTGTCTTCTTACAGTCTTTTAGTTTCCTTCCTTACCACAGGTATCCAGTTTATAGCTGTACCATAGGCTTCCTGTTTATAGTTTCAAAACAGTCTTTTACTGGCTTATCTTGGTTTTCCATTTTACTGACTCGCTGCGTGTTTTAGTTTAATGTTTTACTACCGGCTTCTAGTCTACTAATTCACTACACACTGCTAGTCTACTAATTCACCACACACTGCTAGTCTACTAATTCACCACACACTGCTAGTCTACTAATTCACCACACACTGCTAGTCTACTAATTCACCACACACTTCTAGTCTACTAATTCACCACACACTGCTAGTCTACTAATTCATCACACACTGCTAGTCTACTAATTCACCACACACTGCTAGTCTTCTAATTCACCACACACTGCTAGTCTACTAATTCACCACACACTGCTAGTCTACTAATTCACCACACACTGCTAGTCTACTAATTCACAACACACTGCTAGTCTACTAATTCACCACACACTGCTAGTCTACTAATTCACCACACACTTCTAGTCTACTAATTCACCACACACTTCTAGTCTACTAATTCTCCACACACTGCTAGTCTACTAATTCACAACACACTGCTAGTCTACTAATTCACCACACACTGCTAGTGTACTAATTCACTACACACTGCTAGTTTACTAATTCACCACACACTGCTAGTCTACTAATTCACCACACACTGCTCGTCTACTAATTCACCACACACTGCTAACTACTACTTCATCACACACTGCTAGTCTACTAATTCACCACAAACGTGTAGTTTACTGTCTCCCCAGAGTCTTTTAATTCTCGTTTGTTTCAGTTTTCACGCGTGCTTCTCTGGTGTACATTTCTTTAGGGCAAAGGTAACGATTTTTTTTTTTCAAAAGTTTGTCATGTCTTCAAGTTATAATATAAAAAATGTTTACTTTTATACGGGAGAAAATGATTCTCTCTCTCTCTCTCTCTCTCTCTCTCTGGTCCATATCAATCAGGCGTTGGTCTTCACTGACTTCCACAATCACCTGTCCTTTGCTCTTTCTATAATATGTGCTTTGGACTGTGCTCTGTGCCATTCTTTTAGTCTGTCAGGTATCTTGTTTCTTTGTTTTCCTTTGTCCATTTTCCCCTCCAGTTTTCCTACACATCTGAACTGTCGTTACCTGAATTTTGCCATAATTTCTCTCTTTTTCCTCATCCTCCCTTAGAACCTCTTCATCTGTTTTCTTCGTTGTCCTTAGTATTCTCATCATTTTTCTTATGAACAGCATCTCCGCCGCTTCCAGTAGATTCTGAGTGCTATTTTTTATTGTCCATTATTCGCATCCATTTAATAAATGGGTTCGACGTAACACTGAATAACTCGAGAGATAATCAGAAATTTAAATTTAAAAAAAACTGAATAGGAACTGAGCTTACTAGTCTCGCACTTGTAATTTAAATGTCTACTCCAGCGTGAATAATATGCCACAAATCATCACAAAACAATACTTAAGTTTCCTTGTTCAAAACATAATTTACTCATAAATAAGTAACCGCTGGGCTGACGTGGTGAATTCTTGGAATGAAGGAAGAACTGCTGAGCTGACGTGGTGAAGTCTTGGAATGAAGGAAGAGAACTGCTGAGCTGACGTGGTGAATTCTTGGAATGAAGGAAGAACTGCTGAGCTGACGTGGTGAAGTCTTGGAATGAAGGAAGAACTGCTGAGCTGACGTGGTGAATTCTTGGAATGAAGGAAGAACTGCTGAGTTTACGTAGTGAAGTCTTGGAATGAAGGAAGAACTGCTGAGCTGACGTGGTGAATTCTTGGAATGAAGGAAGAACTGCTGAGCTTACGTAGTGAAGTCTTGGAATGAAGGAAGAACTGCTGAGCTGACGTGGTGAATTCTTGGAATGAAGGAAGAACTGCTGAGCTTACGTAGTGAAGTCTTGGAATGAAGGAAGACGCACTGAATTCAGTGATTATGTTTAAGCATCAGTTCCACATAATATGTTTCGCTAAACAGTATGATACAAGTTCTCGCGTGTTTTGTTGCTGTGTCACATTATCAATATCCTATTAATGGAAAATTAATGTATCATTCATTTTTATGTATTTATTAGTTATAGGCTTTTGTCAGTTATGGCTCACTTAGTTTGAATCATGAAAGGTCAACAAATGTAGATTTACAGAACATGAAAAAAATTTCATCTGGTAAAACACCAGGAATTGTACCCTTCCAGTACCTACTAACTTAGGAATCGTTACTGCCACGTGACAAAATGATAAGATTAAGTTAAAACCTAACAACTGTTAGACTAATATATAATATCACCACCAATAAGAAGACAACAAAATCAATACAAATATTGCCGTAAGATAAGCTTACATTGGTGTCATAAAATACCTTACAGTGCAGCACAATAACAGGTAAGACACAATGGCTATAAGGCAAGCTTCTTATCTTTCCTTATATCAACTAATATCAACAGACAGACTAATAAAAATTAGTAATAATAATACTACGAAGTTTCTGGGCATAAGTATAAATAAATTTAAATACGTAAATATATACGAAAGCCGCTGCAGTAAAGCAGAGATAATAAATTATAAGACTATTTAAATTTAAAGTAGGAACAGCTTTATCTACTATTCTGACATTCAGCATCACCGCCTGCATGTGCTGAGATCTATGACAACATTAACTTTATCTCAAATAAATACTTATGAGCTTAATTCTGTACCAACACTGGTTCAACACACTCAAAAGTTGTTACGACTTTTGTTTTAAATAGTCTTAATAATAATAATAATAATAATAATAACAACAGTTTATTCTTATCTGCTGTACTTGAATGCTCCTTGGCCCAGTATCTCATGGGACGATACATTCCATGTTAAGTCCTTCTAGTATCTGATAGGCGCTATCAGGTCTGGCTCCACTACCTTAGTCTTTGTTCTGGCGACCAACTGTTAAGACTGGAAATGAGCTCTTCGAGAGAACAACTTTATGTATTAAGCACTCTCAGGTTACCGTGACCAATCATGAGATTAGTCTAAATTCGCTTCAATATTTGTATCTGACTTGTTGATCTTGCCCAACAAGGAACCTCCTTATGTCTAAAATCACGACTCTTACCTCTTCTTTAAAATTCCATTCATGTAATTAGTCAGTAATCATTCATTAACTCATTTGCATGTCCCTTGCGGAACTTTGCCTCCCAAACACCACTCTTGTAGGCCTCTCGGTTGTGAGTAAGATGGCCTGCTGCTGCAGTAATCATAAATGACCATAAATATGGAATAAACGATCATAAATATAGAATAAGTGATCAGAAACAAAGAGTAAAGTATTATAAATATAAATTAAACGGGAAAATTGAATAGACAAACATGTCATTAAATTATTGTAAAAAACATTTTTTTACTGTCTACACTAGTACGTGAAAGTACAGACGAAACTATTGTATCGTTATGTTTTCGAAACTGGAAACAATCTACACGGAGTTTTCATGTAGCAACAGTAGTTGGTGGACTCGATCACGTGTTCATCATTCATTACATGTAGTAGTGACAGTCGATATCCTCGCAGGTATTACTGAAAACAACATGACAGACATCAATGACAAGTGAAGCTGTGTCTTGTTCTAATGCTTGTTATGAAGTACACAGGTGAGACAGGAAGTGGAACTCTGGCGAACGCAGGTGACTAAACTCACACTTGAGCATCTCACATCTTGATCAGATGACAACATCACCTGTCAGGTAAATACTGACAGTAAAATATCAGGTTCAAGCAAACCACGGCGACACTATAGTTACTACATGTAGGAGCAACGTATCTTCCATGAAGTCAGTTACGGTTTTTATGGCACATGATGATGATTGATCTGTAAGATGATAATAGCTTCACATTTCTCTAAATGTTGATGGAACAATAACGAACATCAAATTACTGGCAATAAGCATGCGTAGTCACATGATGTATGGCAGACGAGGAAAGAGTACTAGAGACAGAATCTGTCTCTCTTGATAAAATCTACACCATAACGAACAAAAACATGGCTCCCTTGTGAGAGACATGCCAAGAAGCTAATTTAATATTCTTATATAAATCCACCCCGTGGAAACTTTCCCTTATAGTTCTCGTGTGTCAGGACACATACTCACGGCACGTGAAAGATGTGAATCTAGAACCTACTACGGCGTTGTCAAGTCAGAAAAATATACTGTTACACAATGAACATATGACATCTCCCTCTCTCTCTCTCTCTCTCTCTCTCTCTCTCTCTCTCCCTATGTGAACCTTAAGTGCCCAGAGCACATGGGGCTTCCGCAAGGGTTTTCCACAAGTGGCTATAATTTGCCTTTTTTCCGCTCTTGCCCAGGTGAGCCCTCTATTGCTCAACATCCTCTCTGTTGTTCTTCTCCATGTCTCTTTTGGTATACCCTTACTTCTGTTCCCCTGTGATGTCTATCTTAGTGCTATTTTTTGATAGTGAGTTGTCACTCATTCAGAGCACATGTCCCAACCATCGTCAGCGTCTTTCCTCAATAATTGTTGTCAGTGGCTTCATCTGCATTTCTGCCAACTAGATGTTATTTCTTATGGTGTTTGGCCAAAATATTTTTCTAATTCTTCGTAAACATTTAGTCTGGAAAGAAATCAACTTGTTTTCTATGGTTTTGGTGATTTTCCAGCATTCACTTCCATAGAGTATGAATGAATGAATGAATGAATGAATGAATAATCTTTATTTTTAAAGGATAAGGAGTAGCACACTTAGAATATTACTCTTCAATATCCTGATTTTAATCGTGCTTATTTGTTTTAGATTCCTATATAGTCTGTAGTATTGCAAAAGCCTGGTTTGATCTAATAAGTCTGTTGTTGATGTCCTCCGTTCTGTCTTCATCTTATACTACTTACTAATAAAATATACAAATTCGTTGACCTCCTCCACTAACTTGCTATCTTCTCTGACTACATGTCTGTTGTTCACATTTTGCTTCATTAGCTTTGTCTTTCCTACGTTGATCATAAATCCCATATTGTTAACGTTCTGAGTTAGCTTTTTTATTTTATCTTGCATATCTTTGTGCCTAAAAAGAACATCTGACGTAACTGGCCTAAGCTTGTCTCATGTAATTCTGGTTCGTGCATTTTTTCTCTTAAAGACCAATGAAGACAAGGTAAAGTAAACTAACCCTTCCATACCATGAAGGTAGCTAGGAGATATGGTGTTAGTGTCCATATTTTCCTTCACTTGCTAACATACATGAAGATAACTAGGAGACAAGGTCTTAATGTTCATATTTTCCTTCACCTGCTAACATACATGAAGATAACTAGGAGACAAGATCTTAATGTTCATATTTTCCTTCACCTGCTAACATACATGAAGATAACTAGGAGACAAGGTCTTAGTGCCCATATTTTCTCTCACCTGCTAACATACATAAAGATAACAAGGAGACAAGGTCTTAGTGCCTATATTTTCCCTCACCTGCTAACATACATGAAAATAACTAGGAGACAAGGTCTTAGTGCCCATATTTTCCCTCATCCGCTAACATACATGAAGATAACTAGGAGACAAGGTCTTAGTGCCTATATTTTCCCTCACCTGCTAACATACATGAAGATAACTAGGAGACAAGGTCTCAATGTTCATATTTTCCTTCACCTGCTAACATACATGAAGATAACTAGGAGACAAGGTCTTAATGTTCATATTTTCCTTCACCTGCTAACATACATGAAGATAACTAGGAGACAAGGTCTTAGTGCCCTTATTTTCCCTCACCTGCTAACATACATGAAGATAACTAGAAGACAAGGTCTTAATGTTCATATTTTCCTTCACCTGCTAACATACATGAAGATAACTGGGAGACAAGGTCTTAGTGCCTATATTTTCCCTCACCTGCTAACATACATGAAAATAACTAGGAGACAAGGTCTTAGTGCCCATATTTTCCCTCACCTGGAAACATACTAGAAGGTAACGTCTCCAGTATCACGACTGTTTGTTTTCCAACTCCACAGGAAGCTGGGTAAAACATCCTACAGCTGGGTGACTGGAGCGCCTCGGGCCGGATTCAAACCACCGACCTACGCCATGAGACTAGCGCATTGATTTCTTCGCCAGTTAGGGTAAAGATAAAAATATAAGAATCTTAAATCAGAAAATACAGGATCTGTAGTTAAACACCTGCTACAGCTACAAACATTAAGTTGTGCTAAATCTACGATTAATATTCATTTCCCAACTCCAATGGCGTAGACCTACACACGCTGTGACCAGGTAACGTGTATCGAGCTTACCTTACACAGTAAGTTCCTTCAGTGCACAAATCAGCAGAGCATGGATCATATCTCAGTATTCGTTTAAGCAAATCAGTCACTGAATTTATGAGAAATTTTAATAATAAACATTATTATACATTACGTTTCTGACCAATTGTATTGCTGTCCACAACACAAGAAGGAATGGAAAAACTAATTATGTCAGTCCGCAAGAACAGCGAAGAGCAGAACCTCTATCTTAATGCAAAGAAAACTAAAGTGATGACAACTGACAAAACAGACAAGGCAACTGAAATATGTATCAGTGAGGAAAAACTGGAAGAAGTGGAGAGTTTTGAATATCTTGGATCACTCCTAACTAATAATGGAGATACAATGCGGGAAATTAAAAGGAGGACATCTATTGCTCTTCAGAAAGTAAAACAAATAAAGAATCTGTGGAGAGGAGCAGACAGAACCACAAAAATAAGATTTTTAAGGGCATGCATCTTTCCCATCGCAACATATGCCTGTGAGACCTGGACACTTAACAAAACAGCTGAGAAGCACATAAATGCCTTTGAATGTAAATGCTATAGAAGAGTTCTCCAAATATCGTGGACACAAAAAAGAACAAATATATCTATACTACAAGAGCTTAATATTGAAGAAGGCTGGCTAGTAAAGAGGATTAAAGAGAGAAAACTTAAATATTTTGGCCACATTAAACGTCATGATAATTTAGAGAAGACCGTATTGGAAGGATACATAATGGGAAAAAGAAAAAGAGGAAGACCGAAACGAAGATGGCTGCAAGACATCGTTGATGATCTGGAAATGGATGCAGCAGCAGCAGGCCATCTTGCTCACAACCGAGAGGACTACAGGAGTGCTGTTTGGGAGGCAAAGTTCCGCAAGGGACAAGCAAAGGAATGAATGAATGAATTCTGACCAATTGTAAAACGCATACACGCTCAAAACTGATTACAATATGAATACCACTACTACATTTTACCGGTGTCAAAGTAAGCAGTCAATACTAACAGAATTACGAGAGCAAAACGTTTATTTTAAAGAGTTTGGTGCATTTGACCAGTTATACTATCAGGACATGTAACATGGTTTGCTCCTTTCACGTGTACAGAAAGCCATTGCTTTCAGAGCACGGAGCTAACATTTACCAGATAATATTCTATCAGTCACCAACCAGTATTCTATCAGTCACCAGCCAATATTCTATAAGTCACTAGCCAATATTCTATCAGTCACCAAGCAATTATTTATTAATCACTGGTCAATAACGTTGCAATCATCAATCAATAATATATCAATTAACCAGTAACCTATTAATGGCAAACAATAGCTAAAAATTGCCAGTCATTAATCTATCAGTGATGCATCAATTTTGACCTATCAATCACCAACCAACCATCTACTGATCTCAAATTAATAACACAGCAGTCATCAATCAATAATTTATCAATCAGAAAGAAAAACCTATCAAACAACACATAAAAAAAATAGCTACAAATCAACCACCAAATACAAACGAATCAGAGGTCTCACGGTTCGAGTCTAGAATCTTTACAACTTTCACTGACTTACATGCATGTAATGTTAAAATATCAGGTCTGAGAACAAACTTACTCTCCTCTGACTGCAGCGCACGAGCTCTCTCGAGCTTGCTCATAGTAAGAGAACCCTTCTCGTCAGTACTCTCTTCTACATAGTTAACATAAGAGAGCACTGTGAGCGTGAAAACACACAGCACCAAGACCATCATTTTTACAAGTTTGAATAAGCTGTTAGAATCCATGTTGTCCTGGATATTCTGGAAAGAATAAAGAAAGGACAAGAAAAACGAGAGTTTTATACCGGAACAGGAACTTTTTTAAAAAATAAAGATCATATTAAGTTAACTGCGGTTAAAAAAAAATACATATTTCACATGAAGGGAGGTAAGCCACACTAGCACGTCGTGTACCAGATACTCTCGTAGAAAACGCTTTTTTTATCCTGAAAAGAAGGAGAGTAACTTTTGACACAACACTTGTTAAAATAATAATGTAATATTTATTTTCGTAACATTTGTTAAAATAATAACGTAATATTTATTTTATCATAGTTCTATAACCTCTTCGATATTTCCAGTGTTCATTTTTTCTTTAACGTTGTCAACGCTGTCTGGGCTGACAGAGACATATTTGTAGAGGGATACAAGAAACGACAGAACGACCACTCTGTATACTCAGAAACCCCCCGCCCGCGCAAACAAACAAACAAACACACACACACCTACCTCAGCCTACCAAAGAAAAGAAAAACTGTCGCTTTCCACCTGTCATCCTGTTTCCAGGTAGCCTAAAGAGGGAAACTTCAAATGTGAGATATTAATTACCTAGAGCGCAGAGTCGGAGGTTGGGATAATCACATCCACATTTTCAATATTCATTCATTCATTCATTCATTCATTCGTTCATTCAGTCATTCATTTGCATGTCCCTTGCGGAACTTTGCCTCCCTAACAGCACTCCTGTAGGCGTCTTGGTTGTGAGTAAGATGGCCTGCTGCTGATGCATCCATTTGCAGATCATCAACGATGTCTTGTTCTATCTTCGCCTTGGTCTTCATCTCTTTCTTTTTCCCATTATGCACCCTTCCAAGACGGTCTTCTCTAAATTATCATGACGTTTAATATATCCAAAATATTAAAATTTTCTCTCTTTAATCCTCTTATTAAAACTTTTTTTTAAATTTTAAAATAAAATAGCTTTTATTTACTAAGAGCATAATGTCTTATATAAAAATGAAGATAACATTCATGACTTTAAAAAAGACTAAGAAAATAACCTACAACAGAAGTGAGATTATGTCTCTTTCTACATTATAACGCTGACGCTGTGATTATTATCATTGTTTATACATATAAAGCTCACTCTGCCTATATTATCACTTTTCATACATGTAACGTTTTTCTGCCATTACTGTTACTTGTCATCCATTAGACTAACTCAAATATAACTATGCAAGAACATGTCTATGCTAGCTCTAAGCTCAGAAAACTAAATAGTGTTAGATAGTGTGTAAACTTTTCCGAAACAACAGAAAAAAATGGTGAAAAAAGTTTTAAAAACAAATGGACAGAGAAGATATACATAATGGATTTCATGATTGGTCATAACACTACATATGTATATGAGTATTTCTTATATGCACCTTCCTGTACGATTTTTCCAGACTCATGTGTTACAGAGAAGTTACAACAATTTTTTTAATCAGACAAAAAAAAAAGTAATTAAAATGGAATTTCCATTAGGCTTATAGTGTATGTTTGAGATGAAAAGTGCAGGATTTATAGAATGTAACAGGAGATTTTCTAGAAATTATTTATAGGAAAAGAATATAATAGATAACCTGCTCACTGGCACATTAAAACAGAATGGAGAACAACAACAACAACAACAAAATAAGAAAAAAAATTCCCGACAGCTGCAACTGGCAGGAGTATGGGGTTAACTTTCTCTGTTTCCTGCTAGTCTTGACAACTGGCAGGAGTATGGGATCAACTTTCTCTGTTTCCTGCTAGTCTTGACAACTGGCAGGAGTATGGGATCAACTTTCTCTGTTTCCTGCTAGTCTTGACAACTGGCAGGAGTATGGGATCAACTTTCTCTGTTTCCTGCTAGTCTTGACAACTGGCAGGAGTATGGGGTCAACTTTCTCTGTTTCCTGCTAGTCTTGACAACTGGCAGGAGTATGGGGTCAACTTTCTCTGTTTCCTGCTAGTCTTGACAACTGGCAGGAGTATGGGGTCAACTTTCTCTGTTTCCTGCTAGTCTTGACAACTGGCAGAAGTATGGGGTCAACTTTCTCTGTTTCCTGCTAGTCTTGATACTTACATACAGTATGGCTGTTATGTGTTGTTTCTCCTTCAGTCCTTCATTACGTTAGTCTGAGTTGTTCAGTGACTGTCATAGCCTATAGCCGTCCTCTCATGTCACGTCCGCATATTTCTGATCATCAGCTTAATTTGTGGTTTTACTAAATTTTCTGTATTCTGGGACTCTACACGTTCTATACGAATTTCTTAACTTGTTGTCTGGCTGTACACGTGGCATTTGTTGCATTTTTTCTTAAAAAATATATCCTCACTGGTTCCATTTTATAATTCAAGTTTTGTTTGTTATTGAAAAACTGACATGCAAAGAGTAATAATGGTGTTTATTGCTCTGCAAAATTTTCTTCTCACACATTTAAATTTTTAAAATAGCTTATTGTAGAACTAAAAATCTGCTATGACCTCTCCTTTGCTTGACTTGATTCCGGTTGTGAATTTACCATTGACCGTTTTGTTTTTCTTGTTTTTCTGAGGCAACCTGTCTCCCATTTGCATAGTTGATGCAGTTTGGTGTGTTTTTCTTTTTCAATTCTGTTTCATGATGCCATCTTACATATATAAATATAAAGCGCATTTTAAAAACAGAAATGCCTTTATACAACCAATAGAACTGCGTGAAATTATTTATGCTTAATGTGTTTGTATATGTAAACAGAAAATGGAAAGTTAACACGACATACCAAGGGAGTGACAGACTGTTTGTCGCTTACCTGCTGTAAGACACTGACCTGTTCTCACGTTCCACTTAATAATGACTCAAGCTACTCCCACTGCAGATAACACTGGCCAACACAGTCTGGTGCCTCAAATATTAGGCCTGTTTCTGAGTATATTTGATCTGCTGATTCCAAAACTGGCACACGTTTCCCCTACCAGCTCTAGTTTTTGAGATACAGAACATATGCCATATAATACTCTTCACTATACTCGCCCATAACAAATCAGGATATTTTAATGTAGTGTTTAAATTAATCTCTTTAAAGCATGAAGGAAACATATTAAAAATTAAAAGAAAAGTGTACTACAAAAAAATCTACTTATTTCATGCCAAAAAGCACAAGTTTATGTTATAAACTTTCCACTCATTCGACACACAAGAAGCTCCTTTTGTAAGACTTCCGAGAGTGGGATCTGCCTGGACAATCCCGCGTAAGATTCCAACAATAGTCTCCCATCATGTGTGCATCCCATCTTCCTTGATATCTGGCTTCCATTGTTTTTATGTCTTGATGAAATCTTTCATTTCACCTTGCTCTTCGCTTAAGTCACCAAGGTTCTCTGGAAAGTGATCTAAGTGACTGTGCAGCTAATGGGTTTTAACACTCATGTTACAGCCAAGCCTGTAGAAATGAAAGAGCATGTACTCTACTACTTGCGAGTAGTTTTCTGCCTTCTTGTTGCCAAGAAAACTTTTCGCAAGAACAAATAATGACCAGGCACATGATTCGATTTCATTTATTGATGCTATGAAATATGGGTCATTTATAAGTTGTCTGATCTGTGGACCATCGAAAATTCCTGCCTTCAGTTTTTTTATGGTAAGACCAGATAACGTATGCAATATGTATTCAATGCATGAACCGTCTTTATTAAAAGCCTTTACAAATTGTTTCATCAGACCTAGCTTTATATGTAGTGGTGGCAGTATGATTCTATCTCGAGCTACCAAAAGTTCGTTGATTACGTTTTGTCCTCCAACCACCATATATTCCCTCGGAGGCCAGTTTTTCTTGCCCAATGTCCATGTTTGGCTCTACTATCCCAAATACATAAAAAGTTGATCAAAAGGAAAATTAGCCAAAGTCTACACAAATTACACATTGATATTCTTGGTAATTTATCTTTTCCAAGACTAAAGAAATGGCATTGTGCTCTTCTTTCATCCTGGTGGAATGACCTACTGGAAGAAAACCATAGTTGTTGCTGTTATTGTGAAGTTGTTTGGAATTAACCATAGTTGTTGCAGTTATTGTGAAGTTGTTTGGAATTAACTGTCCCCATTTTCTTACCTTGTGCGATATTAGACATGCAAGACTCATCCTCTGAGAGCTGGGGTATCTCAAGGAAAGGTAGAACAGGTACAAGATCCGAGTGCGGAACAGGTCTCCAGGCTGAAAGTAGATCAGGGTGAGACAACTTGTCAAGATTATTTCCACTGATGCCTATGATATGAACAATAAAGAAATAACAATCATCAAAATGGATTTTCTGTTCCCTCCACACCATTGGTACTTCATATTTCAGGCAGCTTCTCTTTCCATTTGTCCATTGGCGGAAATGCTCCGTACAAGTTTTACGTGTAATATGAGGAGCCCATGGCTTATGTTGATCTCCAAGCTTGACACCAAAATAACCTACATAAGCTCTTTTTACAAACTCAGAAACAGGTTTCCCACTTGCTTTCAATGTATACTCCCCACAAATATACCAAAATACGTCGAGATGAACCAAGCAGCTCCGTCTTGAGGTAGCCATAACCTCTACGGTGTTCGATTTGCAAAAAAGAAATGATATGAGTGGGAATATACACACATCTCTTATACGATCAAAACTATTATACAGAGCAACAGTTTTAAACAGATCAGGTTGAGAAACCTTTGAAATACAAATTTACTTAGTCAAAGAAATCCATGACTTACCATTTTAATTGTGTGCATATAATTATGTAATAAAACAGAGCAAAATCGATTTTGTCATTTAAACTATACATTTTATGCCCTGTGCGTTATAGGAAAGGAAGTAGACGAATAGTTGTAAAACAAAGGTCATTGTACACAAAAAATGAGGGTATCTTAAATACGTAAATTTCCCATTCAAATAAGACACCTTGTTATGACAACCCAATTCTGCAGAAGAGATTTGTAAAAGAGCGGACTAAAATTTTATAAATTCAACCATATCTGAGAAAATAGAGCTGATGCGGTTTAGCCAATGAAATTTTCTGAATTAGGAAAGTTCCGCAAGGGATATGCAAATTAATGAATGAATGAATGTGTGTGTTTGTGTGAGTGTTTGTGTGTTGTGTGTGCATGTGAGAGAGAGAGAGAGAGAGAGAGAGAGAGAGAGAGAGACTTTTTGTTTCAGAGACCGTAACGACTATACAACTCAGTAGAATATCAGAGGCAGTACCAAGAGGAAGACCAAGAGAAATGATACTGGACAGTCTGACGGGATGGTGTGAGAGGAGATCACCAACTGAGCTGATGTCCTGCATGAAGGATCGTGTACTCTGGAGAAGCATAATAGCCAACGCCAGTCGGCACGGCACCTGATGATGATGAGTACCTCCTTCCCAAATGTTTCAGTTCTTTAAATTCCTGACAACCTGGGGGGGGGGGGGGAGGGGTGTTGACTTCTCTGAGTCATGAGTCCGAGAGGTCTTAAGTTACTGATTATTTATTTATATATTCCACACTTGGAGTCCGAGAGGTCTTAAGTTACTGATTATTTATTTATATATTCCACACTTGGAGTCCGAGAGGTCTTAAGTTGCTGATTATATAATTATATATTCCACATTTGGAGTCAGAGAGGTCTTAAGTTGCTGATTATTTATTTATAAATTCCACACTTGGAGTCAGAGAGGTCTTAAGCGGCAGATTATTTGTTTATATATCCCACACTTGGAGTCCGAGAGGTCTTAGGTTGCTGATTATATATCACACACTTGGAGTCTGTGATATCTTTAGTTGCTGATTATCAGTTTATACCTCCCTCATTTGAAAGTCTGAGAGATCTTAAGTTGCTGATTATCTGTGTATATATTCCACGCTTGTCCTGTCATCTCTCGTGTGGCGTAGAATCTTGAAACCATCTTAACTGTTCTGTCACACAGTATCGGTGTTAGAAGTGACAAGATATTGAAGTTATGTCACGGTTTACTGCGCAAGTTCCACACTCAGTGTGAAGCTTCTTTATCTGCTATTTCTCTCTCTCTCTCTCTCTCTCTCTGAACCTTAAGTGCCCAGGGCACATGGGGCTCCGCAAGGGTTTTCCACAAATGCCTGTCGTTTGCCTTTTGTTCTGCTCTTGCCCAGGTGAGCCCTTTATTGCTCAACATCCTTTCTGTTGTTCTTCTCCATGTCTTTTTTGGTCTACCCTTACTTCTGTTCCCATGTGGTGTCCATCTTAGTGCTATTTTTGGTAGTGAGTTGTCAGTCATTCGGAGCATATGTCCCAATCATCGCCAGCGTCTTTCCTCAATAATTGTTGTCAGTGGCTTCATCTGCATCTCTGCCAACAAGATGTTATTTCTTATGGTGTTTGGCCAAAATATTTGTCTGAAATATTAGCATTATTTTTCTAAAATATTTTAGGCACGCCTAAATTTTTTATAAATAGTTCAACTCGTGTGTTACTGAACATAGATTCAACTCGTGTGTTACTGAACATAGATTCAGCTCGTGTGTTACTGAACATAGATTCAGCTCGTGTGTTACTGAACATAGATTCAACTCGTGTGTTACTGAACATAGATTCAACTCGTGTGTTACTGAACATAGATTCAACTCGTGTGTTACTGAACATAGATTCAACTCGTGTGTTACTGAACATAGATGAGAGGCTGAAAACTTGAGCAGGGAAAAAGCTTCAGAATTCTGTGGAAAGTGATCTGGCACGATTGTCTCAAGACGTTTCTAATAGTTTGCTGCAAAATCGTGAAAAACGGAGTCCTCATTTCTTGGAGCAGGTTAAAATAAAAGAAAAAAAAAACAGAGATAAATCCAATTTTAAAAGCCTGAGGAAAATGACAATGTGCAATGCACTAATTGTAAATGTATGTTAGTGTGTCTGTAATTACTGGGGCTGAGTAGCGTAATATCTTGTTGCTGATTTCATCAAGTCCTGCTGTGTTGTTGTTCTTTAAAGATGAAAGATAATTATAAACTTCATTAACTGACATTAAAGGAATACTAGGTTGCTTAAAGACAGCAAAAACATGCACAAACGAATTAATGAACTCACAGGCAGGAAAACAAAATATACCACAGGATGCCTGAAATCAAAAGAAGGTAAAATGTTAATGGGAAAAGAAGGCATTGTGGACAGGTGGATAGAATACATAGGTGAGCTATATGGAGGCGAAAGACCAGAATTAACACCAGATACTGAAAACTGTGAGGGACCACCAATACTTGAAGATGAAATCATAGATGCCATCAAACACATGAAGAAAGGAAAAGCGACTGGGCCTGATAATATAACAATAGAAAAAATAGAGGCACTAGAAGAGACAGGAATAAAAATAATAACCAAGTTACTGAATGACATTTACAACAGTGGTTATATTCCCAGTGACCTGATTAAATCCACGTTTATAGCACTACCAAAGAAACCAGGTGCAAAGGAATGTGACGACCACCGGACTATCAACCTCTCATGTCACATAACGAAGCTACTTCTGAGAATAATTATGAGAAGAACAAGGAAAAAGATAAAAATGGAAATAGCAGATGAACAGTTTGGATTTGTTGAAGGAAAGGGAACACACAATGCCATTTATGCTTTACGAACACTAACAGAAAGAGCTTTAGAAGTACAGAAAGATCTCTACTTATGCTTCATTGATTACAACAAGGCATTTGACAAGGTGAAACATAATGAAATTATTAAAATGCTTGAAGACATCAATATAGACGGCAAAGACCTGAGGATTGTAAAATATCTATACTGGCAGCAAGAAGCAGCAGTTCGAGTTGAAAATAGAATTGGAAAATATCAACCTATAAAACAAGGAGTGCGGCAAGGATGTGTACTATCTCCAGAACTTTTTTCTCTGTATAGCGAGAATATTCTAAGAACAATCATCACAGAACCAGACATAAAAATTGGAGGATACAATATTAACAACCTTCATTATGCTGACGACACAGTACTGATAGCTGAGAACCAACAAGACCTGCAAAATCTCTTGGATAAAGTCGCCAAAGAAAGTGAACAGAAAGGCCTTACTTTGAATATAAAAAAGACAGAGATTATGGTTATATCTAAGAAACAGAATCCACCAGCATGCAGTATTAAATTAAATGGAACTATTCTAAAGCAGGTGCAGAAATTCAAATACCTTGGAGCAGTAATAACTTCAGATGGGAAATGCAGAACAGAAATTAGGAACAGAATAGGCCAAGCAAAGACTGCATTTCAGAGAATGAGAAACATATTAGCTAACACATCTTTATCAATGAATGTTAGAAAACGAGTCCTAAAATGCTATATTGAACCTATCTTGTGATATGGAAGTGAATAATGGACAACAGGCAGGTCTGCACAAAAATAATTGGAAGCAGCAGAAATGTGGTTTATTAGAAGAATGTTGCGAATCCCCTGGACAGCAAAAATAACTAATGAAGAATGTATGAGAAAAGCTGGAGAGACAAAAAAACTTTGTCAAAAAAATAAAAGAGAGACAATGTATTTTCATTGGACATGCAATGAGAAGAGGGGGCACTGAAAATATTATATCTTATCTTATCTTATGTCTTATATCTTTCCCATGCCGTTAAATGTCACATAGGGCTCGCAAAGTAGTTCGCCAATTTCTCCTGTCTTCGGCGAGTCTTTCAATCTCATCAAAGGATTTTATGCCTGTTAATTTGGCATATTATATTATAATATATTTGATATATATTTATAATATATTTTTCATATTATACGAAAATATAAAAACAGGAAAAATAGAAGGAAGAAGATCAAGAGGACGATCAAGAGAAATGATACTGGACAGTCTGACGGGATAGTGTGAGAGGAGATCACCAACTGAGCTGATGGCCTGCATGAAGGATCGGGTACTCTGGAGAAGCATAATAGCCAACGCCAGTCGGCACGGCACCTGATGATGATGATGATGAGGTTGCTTTAGATTTGCACATTTGATACCTATATATGTATACTGTTCAAAAAAAAAAAGAAACGCAGCAAATACGATGTTGGATTTAAACTGAAGTTTGCTGATCAAAGAAGGGAAAATTTCCTGAAACGTTCACTTGGACATCAATTTCACGTGCTGACCTGAATTATACTCAGCAGATGATTCATGAGCATAGAAAAGCGACACTAATAAAAACATCATTTTGTACAAAAACTCATGACAAGTTCACGATAATCCCGTGAAACTTACTGAAAACAAAACTCACTGACCATGTTAATGAATGCCTATAAAAGATTGACGCTCCTCGAATCAATTTATTTGAAAATTCAACGCGCAAGTATGGCTCATTTCACAACAGAACAACGACTCATCATCATTGGACGTTTACAGACTGGACAGTCATAAAGTGTAGTGGCCAGACAATTCAATGTGGTTAGAAGCACCATTAGTCGCCTTTGGAGACGATTTCAAGAAACTGGCTCAGTTGCAAACCGGCCACGCAGTGGAAGACCCATAGTCACAACTTCTGCCGAAGACCGTTTCATACGGCTGTGTCACTTCAGGAATCGATTCGCATTTGCGTCCTCAACAGTCCAGTCAATGACACCAGCTTGTCGAATTTCAGGTCAAACGATCAGGAACCGGCTGCACGACGCTGGAATACCCTACAGAGGTCATGTTCTTACGGACCAGCATCGCCAGAGCCGACTGCAATGGGCGAAACAGCATCATCATTGGACCATTGCGAATGATTGGAGAATGGTTTAGATTAGTGATGAATCCAGCGAAACGATAGACGGAAAAGAGTTTACCGCAGAGTCCATGAGCGCTACGTCCAGAACTGGGTGGATGAGGCTCCTCTACATGGTGGTGGAGGTGTACTGGTGTAGGGAACGATCAACTTCATGGGAAGAAGTGACCTGGTGCAAATTGAAGGACGCCTGACTGCCCAACGATACGTCGCTGAAATTCTTCGCCCTCACGTCCTTCCGCTTCTGGCTGCACCAGGGTCAATTTTTCAGCAGAATAACGCTCGACCTCATGTGGCACACCTCACACACAGTTTCTCGCTGACAACAACGTCCAGACCATTCCGTGGCCACTCATGTCATCACACATGAATCGAATAGAACACTTGTGGGATAAACTCAACAGACAAGTTCGCCAGCGGGACATGGTGCCAACCAATCTCCGACAGTTGTCTCTTGCACTGCGGGAAGAGTGGGCAGTCATCCCACAACAAAAGATCCAACGGTTAAATCTGATCCATGTCAAGGAGATGTCGTTCTCTGATACAGGCCAGAGGAGGCCATACACCTTACTGAAACGGAGGCCTCAGTCACAAAAAATAAAAGTCGAAACCAAAATTTAATGAACTTCATTTCTTTGCTAAAGTCTTAAAGTTTCTTTACGCCAAGATTGAAACATTAATTGCGTAAAATAAAATTTTGATACAAGTTTGAAATTTGGTGTATTACGACTACAATAGTGTTGCGTTTCTTTTTTTGAACAGTGTATTTCATTCACTTAAGTCAAACGTATGGGTTGGTAGTGAAGATTTTAAGATATTGCCTTCTTCTCTGAAGTGATTGCTGAACTCTTTACAAGCTTGCACATGATTATAACTCTGCAAGTCACAGACTGTTTTCTCTTCTTTGCTAGAATGTTATTTGCTTTCCAGGCAGACACTGTCTGATTTATTTCAAGAAGTATGTCGCTGTGCATGAGTACTGAGGTGCCAACACGGCGTCAGCTAAACCTGTATTAAACTGGATTATTTCTTGTGGAGTACAATTTTTGTCATTTTAGAAATGACTTTTTGTTGTTGGTGCTATAAGACAACCTAATTTTCTCTGTTACACACTAAGAAAATCCAACAAGACTCCCAGGCTTTCAACTCCACAGAAAAATACTGATGCAACAACTTAACTGAACTTGGCAGTCTCCCAACATAAACAAAGCTTGTCAAATAGTGAGAGTTCCAACAAAGCCAGTGGTGTAGTTTTTATATTCAGATAACACAAGTTTATTGATGGGAAAAATGAAGGATGAAATTATGAGGATGGAAACGTAGCCCATCAGGCTGGTAAGACGTTTACAATGACAGTTACAACATCAGTTCCCGGCGTGAAGATTCTACGCCATATGGGAGAAAAAAACCTTACCATTTACGTGTACAATAAAAACATCCTTACAAGAATTCCCATAGAAAAATTCTTCTAACTACCACCTTCAACTGTCTCAACCAAATCACTTCATCTTATCTATAAACCGCATCTGCCAAAAAAAAAAAACTATAACTACAGGAGAAACTATGTCTTCAACAAGACTCTCAAAATACGTAAGACTTCTTCTTCTAACACATCGTAAGGCTCCATCTGCATCAAAACAAGTAAGGCT
The DNA here is from genome assembly GCA_009760885.1 of Achatina immaculata. Classification (NCBI taxonomy): domain Eukaryota; kingdom Metazoa; phylum Mollusca; class Gastropoda; order Stylommatophora; family Achatinidae; genus Lissachatina; species Lissachatina immaculata. The sequence goes on along the minus strand of CM019718.1, from coordinate 38,371,530 downwards.
TCCCCTTTTATTATCGTGAGTGGTATTTATACTATCCCTACTCACTCAGTTTTCCCATGCTGCAAGTTTATCTCAAGATCCCCACCTACACTCTCGACTAAAATACCTTTCAACCAAGGGCATTCACTCTATTAGTTGTTTCCTGAGTACCAATACTGCTTATATCCCATAGTTAAGAGAATACTGCCATATATTCTGAACTAGGTTCCTAAAGTAATTTCTCTTTTCTTGCCTAATTAAATATTGAACTCCTATTTCTAAGTAATCGGTTACTAGTTAATTCCTTATTTTTGTAGGCCTGATCCCTTTCCCTCATGACTTGCAATATCTCAGGTGTTATCCAGGAGGACTTCACTTGATGTTTAACTCTCACCTCTTTAATAAGAACATGCTTGTCAAATATATCCCTGAAGGTTTTTATCCAGTATTCCAGGGCCTTATCAGGGTCAGTTAGTTGGTACACATGATCTAGAGGCGCTGCTTGTAACTCTTTCAGAAATGATTCTAAGCTAAATTTGCTAAAACTTCTAAGTTTAATATTGGTATGTTTATTTGGGGAATTTTCAAGCCATGTCGTGTCCATGTGCAGCAGACCGGATAGTGATCACTCAGTGATATGTGAGGGACTTTACATTCTATAATGTTTTCTAGATGAGCTACATATATGTGATCTATTAGTGTGGATGATGTTTCAGAGAGAGAGAGAGAGAGAGAGAGAGAGAATGCTGGATGGATGAACTAGATGGCACAAAGAACACAACCACAGCTTATAATCAGTACTCGGAGCAGGGGGTTGTGGAAAAGCATGACAGCCAACGTCAGAGACAGAGCAGGGGGTTGTGGAAAAGCATGATAGCCAACGTCAGAGACAGAGCAGGGGGTTGTGGAAAAGCATGACAGCCAACGTCAGAGACAGAGCAGGGGGTTGTGGAAAAGCATGACAGCCAACGTCAGAGACAGAGCAGGGGGTTGTGGAAAAGCATGACAGCCAACGTCAGAGACAGAGCAGGGGGTGTGGAAAAGCATGACAGCCAACGTCAGAGACAGAGCAGGGGGTTGTGGAAAAGCATGACAGCCAACGTCAGAGACAGAGCAGGGGGTTGTGGAAAAGCATGACAGCCAACGTCAGAGACAGAGCAGGGGGTTGTGGAAAAGCATGACAGCCAACGTCAGAGACAGAGCAGGGGGTTGTGGAAAAGCATGATAGCCAACGTCAGAGACAGAGCAGGGGGTTGTGGAAAAGCATGATAGCCAACGTCAGAGACAGAGCAGGGGGTTGTGGAAAAGCATGACAGCCAACGTCAGAGACAGAGCAGGGGGTTGTGGAAAAGCATGATTGCCAACGTCAGAGACAGAGCAGGGGGTTGTGGAAAAGCATGATAGCCAACGTCAGAGACAGAGCAGGGGGTTGTGGAAAAGCATGATTGCCAACGTCAGAGACAGACAGACACACAGAGAGACAGACACACAGACAGACAGACACACAAACAGACAGACACACAGACAGACAGACACAAGCTCAAGGATCACACATTGAACATCTGTTGTTTATAATATATTTATTGTGTATTTTATATACATGATTTCCAGTCAGAACATAATCTGTATTCTGTTAACTTCAGAATTCATTCTGCGTTCTGAGTCTGGAATGTAAATATATGTACATTGTTTATTCACTTTCTTCTTACATTGCTTTTTGAATTAGTGGCCCATTCATTTACATTTGCAACATATACATTTGAAAAACAGTAACAAACAATTTGGTTAATATGAAGGGGTACAATTTATAGAAATAGGCTGACAAGGGGTATGCACGTGGAAGAAGGTGAGAACCGCTGTTCTAGTTTCCACTTCTACAGCTGTCATCTTAGCTTTTACTTCTGGCACTTTTTAAAAAATTGTTTGACCAGGTCATTGTACTTCTATTACTTGTTATCATTATCATTGTTTGACCAGGTCATTGTACTTCTGGCACTTGTTTTAATTGTTTGACCAGGTCACTGTACCTCTCACTCTTAAATGTGTGCCACTCCTCTATCCCGGTATCATACGAGACCGTACTCTATTTTAATACTACACTTCCAGGCACCAACTCTAGGACAAAGTGTCCTCAGATCTCCATTTTTATTTTGTCTAAGGTTATCTAAGTTTATCTTTATTAAAAGTCACAGTATTCTTCACTAACTGAGAATGTTTTAAATCTTTGCTCAGCAAAGAGAAACAATCGCGTTAAGTAAATGCAGAGAAGATAAGAAAATAAAACAACAACAAAACAAACAAACAAACAAACAAACTCTAAACCGATTTAAAAAAAAAAAACTGAAAAAATATCCATTACTGCAGGCCTCCATTTTCGATCAAAATCTGACGTCATTTTTCTACGTCCGATTCGCCTGTACCATTATAATCATCATCATTATTATCGCCATCATCGAAGGTAGCTCTTGAACTGCCCTGAATGATAATGGGCGCATTCACGGCCACGAACTTTCCTCTGTTTATTGTGGCGTCGTGGCAGTTGACCTCCCTGGTATTTTGTATGAGGATCTCATTGTTTACGTTGACCGTGGACGAGATGTGTATGTTCCTGGTGAGTTGAGGAAAACCAAATAAATCATGAGTTTTACCTTCCCATCTTCTTTCAGGTCAGTAAAACGTTTGGCTTTATTATGTTAATAATTAAGTGAATAGAAGTGTTAGATTTACAACACGTTTTGTTTGTTAAATTTACGAAAGGTTTTGTTTGTATTAAAATGAAACAGTTAACTAAAGACTAAAATGTAACAGTCCCTTAGTTGGCACAGCTTCAGAGAAGTAAGTCCGAGACTACAGAAAGAGGTTTCACTGGAGAATTTGATACCATGCATAAGACGTGGATATGGAACGCACTATAGAACACATAAGACGTGGGTATGGAACGCACTATAGAACACATAAGACGTGGGCAGGGAATGTACTATAGAACACATAAGACGTAGGTATGGAACGCACTATAGAACACATAAGATGTGGGTATGGAACGCACTATAGAACACATAAGACGTGGGTATGGAACGCACTATAGAACACATAAGACGTGGGTATGGAACGCACTATAGAACACATAAGACGTGGGTATGGAACGCACTATAGAACACATAAGACGTGGGTATGGAACGCACTATAGAACACATAAGACGTAGGTATGGAACGCACTTTAGAACACATAAGACGTGGGTATAGAACGCACTATAGAACACATAAGACGTGGGTATGGAACGCACTATAGAACACATAAGACGTGGGCAGGGAATGTACTATAGAACACATAACACGTGGGCAGGGAATGCACTACAGAACATTGATGAATGAAACTGGTACGGGCGGGTTTTGAGATTATCAATCAAAACATTAATGAAATAAAGAGTGCGGGTGCCGACTTATTAATGAATATAGATTATCTTTGATATTATTTGTTGAACTTTCTAAAACTTCTCTTTGGATCAGTATAAGGATTTATCTACCCTGGGTCTATATGTATGCCCTTTTCTCTGGACGATATCTACACCTTTACTTTGCAACATATTACATTACAAGAAAAGAAGAGTTAGCTACCACTCATTGCAGACTATCACGTAACTAGAGAATAACAAGAGACTAAAATATAAGAAAAACGTTCTGATTTAGCAGATCTCTAAAATATGATGAAAAAAATAATACTTACATAATACCATTTTTGACAGTAGTTGACACTTCGGTACAGATCTGGGGCTGATATTCCGAGTTAGTTCCCGGAAACTCTTTCAGGCATTCAGTCACGGCTGGTTCCAGGTGACCTGCCATTGTCAAAGCCAAGGCTCGACCGTTTTCTAACGTTGATATTGTTTCTGGAGTAGGTTATGTAGAAGAAAAGGAATGCAATAGCATGATCATAGAAACGGTAGATAACTCAGCAGATAATTGAAAAGTTGGGGATAAAAACGGTTATGTCCCATTTGTAAGCAGTAGCTTTGTGATTAGATATATTCTCCTTGAATGGAGATTCTCAATTTTCACGTGTGTTTCATGGTCCATGTTGAATGGGTGAGAGGCGAAATCATGAAACAGAAAATAAGATGCTTTCGAGAATAGTCTGAGTTTGAGTTCGATTAGGGAAGGCAGACTTACGTTAGTTTGTCTCTGACAGAATGTAGTTTTTTAGCTGTGTTTAGTATAGAAGTGTTAGAAACGTAGTTAGAAATTCTTATGGCAGTGAACGTCTTTTGACGGTAATTAGCCGCCTGCAGTTCTTTCAATCAGTCGTCTAGAGTTGAAGGTTTTGTCTTGTCGTGAGTTTTGAACTGTATCATGCCGCTGTTGTGTACGTCATCGTCCATGATCGTCACCTTGTGCATCAATAAAGTCTCTAAAACGTAAGAAGAGCTTTATGTTACTGCTACTGTGCATCAATAGTCTCTAAAACGTAAGAAGAGCTTTATATTACTGCTACTGTGCATCAATAGTCTCTAAAACGTAAGAAGAGCTTTATATTACTGCTACTGTGCATCAATAGTTTCTAAAACGTAAGAAGAGTTTTATATTACTGCTACTGTGCATCAATAGTCTCTAAAACGTAAGAAGAGCTTTATATTACTGCTACTGTGCATCAATAGTCTCTAAAACGTAAGAAGAGCTTTATATTGCTGCTACTGTGCCACTGCAGTGAACGATCGCTCCTGGGAAGAAAGTAGTCCGTGGAGCGTGTAGTTAACCAGACAAGGAAAGAGAACTCATCTCGACTGTAAGTGAAAGTAAGAACAGTAATAAATATAAGTAACAGAAGTATAACTTGTAACAGAAATATGTAACTGTATAACTTGTGCACGTGAAGAAGCAGATATCTGTGCATATATGAGATACACGCGTGTGTGAAACTGTAATCAGTAAGCAATATACAACAACAATAAGTTTTTAATATTCTAATCTATTTTAGGAAGGTTCAGTTACCTGAGTTTATAACAAAAAAAGAATTATAACAAAAAAAAAAAAAAAAAGAAAGAAGGATGATTTCAATTCCTCAGCGGCCTTACTTTCCTTTTGTACATTAAATGCTTTGTTTTCAAACAGTTGACCAACAGTTCAGAGCTGTTTAGTTCGTGGAGGTCTATTACATGGAGAATGTTTTACTTTCCTACGAATCTTTTTTTCTTTTTTTTTCCTCGTGTTGTAGTTGATCAATATTGTTTATTTTTACTGTGAAAGAAAATGTTAACAATGCATGTCACACTGCCCCACATGTCTGTATTGTTCTCATAGCCTCTGAGAAGAATTTGTAAGGTGGTGTAAAACTATATGTGGGGCCTGACTCACATGATTGACCATTCTGTTTTCATCCACAGCTAGTCTATTTAATTCTCGGATCAGTTTGTCTGCTGTGGCGCCATCTCACTGAGCCTGACTGTGCTTACTGCAAAGATAACATATCTTCCTTCACTGTGTCTGACTGTGCTTACTGCAAAGATATCATATCTTCCTTCACTGAGCCTGACTGTGCTTACTGCAAAGATATCATATCTTCCTTCACTGAGCCTGACTGTGCTTACTGCAAAGATATCATATCTTCCTTCACTGAGCCTGACTGTGCTTACTGCAAAGATAGCATATCTTCCTTCACTGAGCCTGACTGTGCTTACTGCAAAGATAACATATCTTCCTTCACTGACTATGACTGTGCTTACTGCAAAGATATCATATCTTCCTTCACTGAGCCTGACTGTGCTTACTGCAAAAATATCATATCTTCCTTCATTTGGCCTGACTGTGCTTACTGCAAAGATATCATTTCTTCCTTCACTTGGCCTGACTGTGCTTACTGCAAAAATATCATATCTTCCTTCATTTGGCCTGACTGTGCTTACTGCAAAGATATCATTTCTTCCTTCAGCATTTCCTTACAAGACTTTTTATTTCTGCTCTACAAGCTGCAGGTGAAAGGTAACACATTCCCGTATAGTTCAGCAAGTAGAACTGTGGGCGTTTTCCATACAGGATCAAAACAAGACAGTGACAAATATGCAAGGAAAACATTTCAACAAAGCTAATCTTATGTCCTGACAGCAAACACTGAACAGATGAAAAGAGCAGACATAGATCACATAATGAGATGAAATAACGAAGGATGAAAGGAGAAAAAAGATAAAATCTTAGAATATATGTAATTTATTTTTTTAAAAATAATTTTAATTCTTGAGGGAAATGAGAATTAGCAGCACAGCTGTTTAGAGAAATTGTTTAGAGAAATTATTTAGCTGTTTGTTGATTGCTCATTATAAATAGTATCAATAATTTTTAAAAAAGAAAGCAATCACTTCTTCAAATATTTAAAACACAAGAGAGAAACAAGGCTGGTCCAAGTTTACCTGATATGCTGGTCTTTGTCACATTCTGGCATACAAGTCTAGGACTGTTAATAGTTTCTGCCTTTCTGTTTGAGGCTGTTATCAGATCTTCTACTTCTACTGTCTGAGTGTTTGAGGCTGTTATCAGATCTTCTGCTTCTACTGTCTGAGTGTCCAAGATCTTGGCTGATGTTGATGAGGCTGAGAAATTTAAATGAACGAAGAGAAAGGTCATTAGATGCTTGATGATATAGGATTTATTATTGTCTATTAGATGCTTGATAATATAGGATTTATTATAGTCTGTGTTATTTGACTATTTTTTATATAGGATTTATTATTGTCTGTGTTATTTGACTATTTTTTATATAGGATTTATTATTGCGTATGTTATTTGACTAGTTTTGACAATCATTCTCTCACATTTATCAATGCATTTAAAAAATAGACTTTCATCTAAATACTTTCCTATTGTATTTTACATTCTTTACTACAGACTCTTGTGGCATGGAAGGACATCGCCAACAGAGTTACTAAAAAATGTCAAGGATCGAGATTTGTGGAGGAGTATGACAGACTATACCCTCAGGAATGGCACGTGTTGATGATGATGATGATGATGATGCATACTCTCTAGTCATACAAGGTATGTCCATTAAGTAATGAGACTTATGTTATTCAGCCAATCAGTAGGGAGGGGGGGGGGGAATTCTCCGGGCCTGAAGGTTAATGGGGGATGTTAGGTGAAGGGTCGATATTTCGTCATTTGGCTCTGAGCTTGTATAGAGTGCAGATCGCTCACGAAGTGGACGGCTGTTTAAGCGTCGCGTAACAGTCAAAATGCAGAGGAGTGTCGGGCAGCCATATAGTTTTGTGTTAAACTTGAAAACTCCGCGACCGAGAAGCTTGCTATAATATAGAAAGCCTACGGGAAGGATGCTTTATTGAAAACACAAGTGTTCCGGTAGCACAAGACGTTCAACGAAGAAAGAGATAGCATGGAGGATGAGTGCGCTCATTAAATGTATAAATCGAATATGAAATCGATGCTCATTGTCTTTTCTTCTACACTCTATAGTTGTTGTCCACAAGGAGTTCGTACCACCCGGACAAATGGTCAACGCAGAATTTTACGTGGAGGTGCTTAAAGGGCTGAAGAACAGAGTCGCGCGCGTCCGCCTGGAGATCGTCAACATCTGGGTTTTTCACCACGACAATGGGCCGAGCCATGCGTTGCTGCTAGAGAGAGAGTTTCTGGCGAAACACACCGTGGGAACGCTGTGCCAACTTCCCTACAGCTCGGACTTGGCCCCGGTTGACTTCTTTTTGTTTCTCTAGCTCAAATCTAGCTTGAAAGGCCACCGTTTTTGGGGACTGTTAAAGACGGTGGAAGAGATAGTCAAGTGTTTGAAGAAATGAAGACATTGATAAGAAGTGTCACACTTAAACTAAATTTAATTTGTGAAGAGATGGGAAAGACCTTGTCAGAGGAAATTCTAGAAAGATGAAAGGAATATTGCTGAACAATGCATAATACAACTGACTGTGAAGGCGAAAATCAACAGTGTGAATTATTATTAGTGGAGAAAGAACGAACTGGCAACTGAAGAATTTTACACAAGTAAAAATAATAATTTTATTATTTTTATTCATTAAACAAACCGCAGATCTTCTAAAAAAAAAAACTAGAGCAATTACCTTTATAAACCTGACTGTCTGATGATAGGCAGACATTGACCCTCGTTGTTGTAGACTTCATGACACGTCGCACCCTCCACCACCAGCAACCAAAACGATTTTTCAGACTGAGCTTCTCTAGAACAGCTCCGTGTTGTAGCAAGTAGTTCTTGGTCTTTCTGTGCCCGGTGTAGTCAGCATACTACATCGGGGTGAAACCGTCACAAGATACGGCACTGACATCTGCATTGTATGCCAGCAACAAGTCCACGATCTCTGTATGGTCAAATCTGGCACTCAAGTGTAGTGGAGTACGTCCTAATTTGTCAAGTTTGTTAACGTCTGCCATGTTTGCCAGCAACAGTGTGGCAGTCTCTGTGTGGCCACGCTCAGCAGCCACATGAAGTGCCGTGTATCCACATTTGTTCTGCACATTAACATCTGCCATATTCTCCATTAAAAGTGAAACAATCTGCCTGTGACCACGTTCCGCAGCCAGATGTAGCGGCGTGGATCCAGATTTGTTCTGTATATTAACATCTGCCGCATGTGCAATCAACACTGACACAATCTCTGTATAACCACAAGCACAACTGATGTGCAGTGGGGTGTGTCCAGATGCGTTTTGTATATTGACATGTTCTTTGTCTGCCAGTAATAAGGAAACAATTTCTGTGTAATCGTATCCACCGCTCTCATGTGATGGCGCGTATCCAGATTTGTCCTGTATATTAACATCGGGTTGATGTTCCCATAGCGGTGACAGAATCTCAGTGTGGTCACTTTCAACGCTGACATGTAAGGACGTCTTTCCATACAAGTAGCTAGCATTTAGACAAACTCCCTTGGCCAGTGCCTGTCTGACAGAATTAATATCGTTTTTCCCACAAATTTTCAGCATATAAATTATGCTAGACAGTAACTGGTCCATGGTCAAAGTACTCAGCCACTTTCTTTTGTTTCCACAGAATAAAGGCTCTGTTAAAATTAGTATTTAAAGAACATACTTTACAAACATCGACGTGTACTAAGAAAAAAAAAACTGGGAAAATTAACAATTTTCTATCATTTGGTAGTAATTAATAAATTAATTTGTGAGATCGCTCTAATACAGCCACTAGAGTAAGGAAAGATTTTAGTGGGAAATGTAGCGAGAAAATGGAAATAGAGTAATGTTAGATGTTCTCACCTCACATAAGTAGATTTTAGAGGGGAAAAAATATTTTAAAGGAGATTATCTCGTACAGAATATGAGCTTCCACACTAAATTTATGGAAATTGTCAGAGCTACAAGTATAGTGAGTACTTGACCTCGTGGACTAGGTTCTTCATGTAAAAGTTGATACAAGTATAGTGAGTATTTGACCTCGTTACAGGTTCTTCATGTAAAGGTTTATAACAATATGGCTTCATCAGGGAGGTGTAGTATTAAGTGTCATCACTTTTTAGGTTAAAAAGAAATTGTAACAAAGCTGAATCTTTATGTAAACATTTTTTCCTGGCGTATGTCATAACAAGATAAAAGAGAAATTCTATTGTATGTTACAACAAGATAAAAGAGAAATCCTGGTGTATGTTATAACAAGATAAAAGAGAAATCCCAGTGTATGTTATAACAAGATAAAAGGAAAATGCTAGTGTATGTTATAACAAGATAAAAGGGAAATGCTAGTGTATGTTACAAAAAGATAAAAGGGAAATGCTAGTGTATGTTATAAAAAGATAAAAGGGAAATGCTAGTGTATGTTATAAAAAGATAAAAGGGAAATTCTAGTGTATGTTATAACAAGATAAAAGAGAAATTCTAGTGTATGTTATAACAAGATAAAAGAGAAATTCTAGTGTATGTTATAACAAGATAAAAGAGAAATTCTAGTGTATGTTATAACAAGATAAAAGAGAAATTCTAGTGTATGTTATAACAAGATAAAAGAGAAATTCTAGTGTATGTTATAACAAGATAAAAGACAAATCCTAGTGTATGTTATAACAAGATAAAAGGGAAATGCTGAAACAATCTGGATAATGACTGATCGAACTTAAAAAAGAAAAAAAATAATAATCCGGATAAATATTTTAAGAATATGATTTAATATTCACATATATTTTACCATCAAACAGCGTACAACAGAAAACAATAATGATAAGAACACAGTAGCCCCCCCCCCCCCCCCCCGCCATGCGCGACCCCCCTGAAAGTAGAAATTCGTGCACAAGAGCGACCCCGATTAATTATGATGTATATCCTACACTAACAAAGCTATCACACATCTTTATATGAAAAACACAGATAAGCACCGTGTCCACAAGAAGTAGCATGATACCATAAATCACAGAAATAACTTTCAAGAGTTTTAGTACTCGTAATTTCTCTGTCTGACGCTCCTTCCATCCATCCACACGTGTATTGTGCTCATCCTCCTGTTTCTCCGGATATTCTCTTGAATGAAGATAATAATTATAATAATTAAGATGGTGAACCTACAAGAATACTGTTGAAATGAATATATGACCGGATGGGTGTAAGGGAGGTAAGCAGTGTGCTACATTAACTATAAATTCTCTTGGTTCTTGTGAGAATAAGGGATTGATTGATTGATCTTTATTTCAAAAGGGTTAAGAATTGGGCACGCAGGCTCGTCTGACATTCTGCCCTTTATCATACATCTTTCACTCTACTCCAGACATTCTACAAATATGCTGTTCATATAACAAACATAACTAACATTGAAGGGAGGTAAGCAATAAGGGAGGTAAGCAGTGTGCTATATTAACTATAAATTCTCTTGGTTCTTGTGAGAATAAGGGAGGTAAACAATGTGCTAGATTAACGATAAATTCTCCTGGTTCTTGTGATGATAAGGGAGGTAAGCAGTGTGCTACAGTAGCGATAAACTCTCCTGGTTCTTGTGAGAATAAATCTGAAGGAGTACCAGCTTCAGACGATCCAGGCTGTGTGGCCGGCCTGCTAGAAGATGACGGTCACACGGAAGATTGGGACACTGGTACAACGTCAGGACTGGAAGATGTTGAAGCCCGAGGTCGCCTAACATGGAAGTGAGTCACAGTTACACTTTCGCAGAGCGAGAATCAGAGAGACTGAACGAGATCCTGCGAGACTTCTCGTACCTTGGAAAGTGACGGAGGTTTAGTGCGTAAATATAGAATTAATTTACGTAGTTCCCTTTTCTTTGGATTTTCAAAAACATAAACCAGAAAATAAAGCGAGTTCGTCTATGACGGGGCCCTACTGTAACAGATAAGAGTGGGAGAGCCTCCACCCCCCCCCCCCACTTTTTCTTTCTTTTTTCCACACACAAAAGAAGAGAGGAAGTAGTATAAACCTTAAACATCGCTTAATATAAAATTTAAACATCGCCTGATATAAACCTTAAACATCGCCTGCCTGATATAAACCTTAAACATCGCCTGCCTGATATAAAAACCTTAAACATCGTCTGACATAAAACTTAAACATCGCCTGATATGAACCTTAAACATCGCCTGATATAAACCTTAAACATCACCTGCCTGATATAAACCTTAAACATCGCCTGATATAAAACTTAAACATCACCTGCCTGATATAAAACTTAAACATCGCCTGATATAAAACTTAAACATCGCCTGATATAAAACTTAAACATCGCCTGATATAAAACTTAAACATCGCCTGATATAAAACTTAAACATCGCCTGATATAAAACTTAAACATCGCCTGATATAAGCCTTAAGCATCACCTGATATAAAACTTAAACATCGCCTGATATAAACCTTAAACATCGCCTGATATAAAACTTAAACATCGCCTGATATAAAACTTAAACATCGCCTGATATAAAACTTAAACATCGCCTGATATAAAACTTAAACATCGCCTGATATAAACCTTAAACATCGCCTGATATAAAACTTAAACATCGCCTGATATAAAACTTAAACATCGCCTGATATAAACCTTAAACATCGCCTGATATAAAACTTAAACATCGCCTGATATAAACCTTAAACATCGCCTGATATAAAATTTAAACATCGCCTGATATAAACCTTAAACATCGCCTGATATAAACCTTAAACATCGCCTAATATAAAACTTAAACATCGCCTGATATAAACCTTAAACATCGCCTGATATAAACCTTAAACATCGCCTGATATAAACCTTAAACATCGCCTGATATAAACCTTAAACATCGCCTGATATAAACCTTAAACATCGCCTGATATAAACCTTAAACATCGCCTGATATAAACCTTAAACATCGCCTGATATAAAACTTAAACATCGCCTGATATAAACCTTAAACATCGCCTGATATAAAACTTAAACATCGCCTGATATAAAACTTAAACATCGCCTGATATAAGCCTTAAGCATCACCTGCCTGATATAAAACTTAAACATCGCCTGATATAAACTTTGCCATGGAGTGATATCAAGAAATTATTTCCTTCTTCAACACTGAAAGGTACTTCAGAATGGAGATTAGACAAGACTAGACATGACCTGACAAGACAAGAAAAGACAAGACAAGATCTGACCAGACAAGACAATATATTACCTGACAAAACAAGACAAAACATGACCTGACAAGACAAGACATGATCTGACCAGATAAGACAAGACACGACCTGATAAAATAAGACAAGAAATGACCTGACAAGACAAGACAAAACATGATCTGACCACAGAAGATAAGACATGACCTGAGAAAACAAGACAAGACACGACCAGACAAGACAAGACATGATCTGACCAGACAAGACAAGGCAAGACATGAGATGATTTGACCAGACAAGACAAGACAAGGCATGACCTGACAAGACAAGACATGATCTGACAAAATGACAAGACAAGACATGATCTGACAAGACAAGACATGACCTGACCTGACCAGACCAGACCAGATCAGACAAGACATGACCTGACAAGACAAGACAAGACATGACATGACCTGACAAGGAGAAGCACAAGGAAGGACAAAGATAAAAATTGTATTTTGAGAACACATTATATCAAAAGAAAACTTATTAATAGCAATCTCTAAATATGCAGAAAAATAAACAAAGTTCACAGCCGATTATTAACAGAATAATAACACTTTCTCAGACTAATATAGGACTTTCTTCTCCTGTTCTAAATCTCAGACCAATATAGGACTTTCTTCTCCTGTTATAAATCTCAGACCAATATAGGACTTTCTTCTCCTGTTATAAATCTCAGACCAATATAGGACTTTCTTCTCCTGTTATAAATCTCAGACCAATATAGGAGTTTCTTCTCCTGTTCTAAATCTCAGACCAATATAGGAGTTTCTTCTCCTGTTCTAGATCTCAGACCAATATAGGACTTTCCTCTCCTGATCTAAATATCAGACCAATATAGGACTTTCGTCAACTGTTCTATATCTAAGACCAATATAGGACTTTCCTCTCCTGATCTAAATATCAGACCAATATAGGACTTTCGTCAACTGTTCTATATCTAAGACCAATATAGGACTTTCCTCTCCTGATCTAAATATCAGACCAATATAGGACTTTCGTCAACTGTTCTACATCTAAGACCAATATAGGACTTTCCTCTCCTGATCTAAATATCAGACCAATATAGGACTTTCGTCAACTGTTCTATATCTAAGACCAATATAGGACTTTCCTCTCCTGATCTAAATATCAGACCAATATAGGACTTTCCTCTCCTGATCTAAATATCAGACCAATATAGGACTTTCCTCTCCTGATCTAAATATCAGACCAATATAGGACTTTCGTCAACTGTTCTATATCTAAGACCAATATAGGACTTTCCTCTCCTGATCTAAATATCAGACCAATATAGGACTTTCCTCTCCTGATCTAAATATCAGACCAATATAGGACTTTCCTCTCCTGATCTAAATATCAGACCAATATAGGACTTTCGTCAACTGTTCTATATCTAAGACCAGTATAGGACTTTCGTCAACTGTTCTATATCTAAGACCAATATAGGACTTTCGTCAACTGTTCTATATCTAAGACCAATATAGGACTTTCGTCAACTGTTCTATATCTAAGACCAATATAGGACTTTCGTCAACTGTTCTATATCTAAGACCAGTATATGCCATCCCTCCATCCTTGTCCTGGACCTCAGATCAGTATAGGACACCCTCCTGTTGTCGTGAATCTCAGATCCGTACAGGCCTTCCCTCTTTGCCCTGAATCTCATATCCGTACAGGCCTTCCCTCTTTGCCCTGAATCTCATATCCGTACAGGCCTTCCCTCTTTGCCCTGAATCTCATATCCGTACAGGCCTTCCCTCTTTGCCCTGAATCTCATATCCGTACAGGCCTTCCCTCTTTGCCCTGAATCTCATATCCGTACAGGCCTTCCCTCTTTGCCCTGAATCTCAGATCCGTACAGGCCTTCCCTCTTTGCCCTGAATCTCATATCCGTACAGGCCTTCCCTCTTTGCCCTGAATCTCATATCCGTACAGGCCTTCCCTCTTTGCCCTGAATCTCATATCCGTACAGGCCTTCCCTCTTTGCCCTGAATCTCATATCCGTACAGGCCTTCCCTCTTTGCCCTGAATCTCAGATCCGTCGCTTCGTAAGCATGACTCATAACAAAAGATAGCCGAGGTAACGGGAAACCCGTGTCCTGGTAGCTGCTGTCAAGCAACTTCTTATCCACTAGAGATAACTTCCTCGTTGCTATGTTGTGATTACTAACCCAGCTTTATTCTTCTTTATTATATTCATTCATTCATTCATTTGTATGTCCCTTAAGGAACTTTGCCTCCCTAACAGCACTCCTGTAGGCCTCTCGGTTGTGAGCAAGATGGCCTGCTGCTGATGCATCCATTTGCAGACCATCAACGATGTCTTGCAGCCATCACGCCTTGGTCTTCCTCTCTTTCTTTTTCCTATTATGTACCCTTACAAGACGGTCTTCTTTAGATTATCATGACGTTTAATATGTCCAAAATATTTAAGTTCTCTATTTAATCCTCTTTACTAGCCAGCCTTCTTCAATATTAAGTTCTTGTAGTATGGATATATTTGTTCTTTTTTGTGTCCATGATATTTGAAGAACTCTTCTGTAACATTTACACTTTACATATATATATAATTGTATTCATTTTATAAATCACTGATTACAAACACCAGTAACAAAATAAATCTAGATAGTGCTGCAGACAGACAAATGAACTGAAGACAATCGTCGGTTCTGAAGCCTTTCTTTTTTTTCTAAAGTAAAATCAACTTTTTTTCTTGTGTTTTATGGGCTGTCACAGACCTTCTCTCTCACATGTTCACTGTGAAAGTTACAGACTCCTCTCTTTTGCTGACGTCTGTTTGCGGTGTGTGATTAGAAGACACTGTAGACGATTCTGGACATTACTGGCCAAAATAAGACGTGAACACAAACACATAAATTCATATCTTTTCATATCTTAAAGTCTTTTATAGTGTGGGTTTTAGAACCATTTTTTTTGTGTGTGTGTGTGGATATTCTCTCATTAATCCGTTTTTGCATGTTTTCTCATAAAATATAAAAATGCGACCTAAACCTTAATAAATGACCATTATATTAGCATCAGGTGTTTCATGTCTTTTAAAGTGATCATAGGTAAAACAAAAGAAAGGACAAATATATATACTGTACAATGTTAATTAATTTATTGTTAATATCTGTTAATATATCTCTCTTTCAGACACACAGACACACACAATTAACTATAAGCATTCCATAAACTGCATCTACTAATCAAGAGCAAACATTTCACCAGCTAAAAACAGAGTATTAAGAAGACATGAAAACTAACAAAGATTTCGCTGGAAGAAAAGAGAGCTACAATAAAAAAGACTTAGAAATAAACTGTCTTATACTTACATCAAGGAGCTACACATAAATTACGAACATTTTCCTGCGATAAACCTGTATAAACAGAGGCTATTATCTTCTTACGGGAAATTTTCTTGGTAAAATTAGCAATAATAAAATAGGAAAGCGGGCGTTTCCTGCTAGCATTAACTTTACACGGCGAATATGGCGCGGAATTTTTCTACCACCTACGACTTTCATCTCTTTCTGTTTACAACAGCACAAGTTAACTCTGACAGCCGAAACATTCAGTAATTTAAATGTGTGTCCCGTACACACAAAGCGGTCACTTATGTGAACATTCACGTGACCTGTTACTGGTTCTCTCACTTCATATCCGGGAATATGAAAACTTCTTGTCTGACAGTGCAAGATACCAAAATAGATAATATAATAATGATCTACAAACATGGATATATAAAGTCTATTCTGGTTTATTTGGGTAAATTTAAATTTCAAACGCATTGTGAAATATCGGCACTGCGTCATTTCCAGATATAGGGATTATATCATTTCCCGGATAGAGACGACTCATCTGTTTACTATATATGTTTCGTTTCGTCTAACGTTTTTTATCTTGTAGTACAAGGTATCCAAAACATTACCATTAACGCTATCATTTTTTTTTCATCAGTTAACTCCAAATTGTAAAGATTCATAAATTTAATGAACAAGTTGAACTGTGCTGCTATTAAATGTTAAAGGTCTAGTGGATTGAACTGATATGTTTAGTAAACAAGTTGAACTGTGCTACTATTAAATGCTAAAGGTCTAGTGGAGTGAACTGGTATATTTAGTGAACAAGTTGAACTGTGCTGCTATTAAATGTTAAAGGTCTAGTGGAGTGAACTGATATATTTAGTGAACAAGTTGAACTGTGCTGCTATTAAATGTTAAAGGTCTAGTGGAGTGAACTGATATATTTAGAACCATTGTTCAAGAATTTAGATACTAAAGGTTGATCCATACTATCTTCTTCTGCTAGTTTTGTTTCTTGTTTATACACGAAGAAACAGCTGTCACCCTGGCTCTCTCTCTCTGTCTCTCTCTCTCTCCACCACTAGACAATAGCAACACCGGATAAATAACAGGCAAACCTCCATCAGCAGCAACATATAACAATGATGAGTCATTCAACAAGAAGATAGTTGTACAACTAGACAACAAGTTTAATTATGAGAAAAATGGAAGTGACTGATGAAGATGAAAGATTCAAGAATTTACACGTGGCAGGTTCCACTTTCCGGCAAGAACGAAGCTTGCCATATTAGGAGAGAGTGTACAACTCTGTTAGCTAGATTAGGACTACCAGCGTTCGAAATCAAACAAAATGCCTCCATATTTACTGAACATCTCGCTCTCTCTCTCTCTCTCTCGCTCTCTTTCTCTCTCTCTCTCCCTGAACCTTAAGTGTCCAGGGCACATGGGGCTTCCGCAAGGGTTTTCCACAAATGCCTGTCCTTTGCCTTTTTATCTGCTCTTGCCCAGGTGAGCCCTCTATTTCTCAACATCCTTTCTGATGTTCTTATCCATGTCTCTTTTGGTCTACCCTTACTTCTGTTTCCATGTGCTGTCCATCTTAGTGCTATTTTTAGTAGTGAGTTGTCAGAATTAAAGGGAGAAAAAACTTAAATATTTGGACACATTAAACGTCATGACAATTTAGAGAAGACCGTCTTGAAAGGTACATAATTGGGAAAAGAAAGAGAGGAAGACCAAGGCGAAGATGGCTGCAAGACATCGTTGATGAACTGAAAATGGATGCATCAGCAGCAGGCCATCTTGCTCACAACCGAGAGGCCTACATGAGTGCTATTAAGGAGGCAAAGTTCCTTACGTGACATGCAAATGAATGAATGAATGAATGAATGAATGAATGAGTTGTCAGTCATTCGAAGCACATGTCCCACCTTCGCCAGCGACTTTCCTCAATAACTGCTGTCAGTGGCATTTCTGCCAACAAGATGTTATTTCTTATGGTGTTTTTCCAAAATATTTTGTCTAATTCTTCGTAAACATTTAGTCTGGAACACATTCACCTTGTTTTCAATGGTTCTGGTGATTTTCCAGCATTCACTTCCATAGAGTATTACACTTAGTACATTACTCTTAAATATCCTGATTTTCGTCTTCATGCTTAGATTCTTAGATTTCCATATAGTCTGTAGCATTGATTGATTGATCTTTATTTCAAAAGGGTTAAGAATTGGGCACGCAGGCCCGTCTGACATTCTGCCCTTTATCACACATCTTTCACTTCCAGATATTCTATGTGTATTCTACATCAGCCACCACAACAAGTAAGCTCACATCAGCCACAACAACTAATAAGCTCACATCAGCCATCAGAATTAGTTAACTCACATCAGCCACCACAGCTAGTAAGCTCACATCAGCCATGACAACTTCTAAGCTCACATCAGTCACCACAACTAGAAAGCTCAGATAAGACACCACATCTACTAAGCTCACATCAGCGACCAAAACTACTAAGCTCACATCAGTCACCACAACTAGTAAGCTCACATCAGTCACCACGAATAGTAAGCTCACATCAGACACCACAACTAGTAAGCGCACAACAGCCACTACAACTAGTAAGCTCAAATTAAACACCACATCTAGTAAGCTCACATCAGCCATCACAACTAGTAAGCTCACATCAGCCACCACAACTAGTAAGCGCACAACAGCAACTAGTAAACGCACATCAGCCACCACAACTAGTAAGCTCACATCAGCAACTACAACTAGTAAGCTAACATCAGCCACCACAACTAGTAAGCTCACATCAGCCACCACAACTAATAAGCTCACATCAGCCACCACAACCAGTAAGCTCACATCAGCCAGCACAACTAGTAAGATCACATCAGCGACCACAACTAGTAAACGCACATCAGCCATCACAACTAGTAAGCTCACATCAGCAACTACAACTAGTAAGCTAATATCAGCTACCACAACAAGTAAGATCAAATCAGCCACCACAACTAGTAAGCTCACATCAGCCACCAGAACTAGTAAGCTCACATCAGCCACCACAGCAGTAGGATCACATAAGCCACCAATATTAGGAAAATCACATCAGCCATCAGAACTAGTAAGATCACATCAGACACCACAACGAGTTAGCACAAATCAGAAACCACAACTGGTAAACTCACATCAGCCATCACAACTAGTAAGACCAGATCAGACACCACAACCAGTTAGCTCACATCAGCCACCACAACTAGTAAGCTCACATCAGCCACAACAACTAATAAGCTAACATCAGCTACCACAACAAGTAAGATCTCATCAGCCACCACAACTAGTAAGCTCACATCAGACATCACAACGAGTAACCTCACATCAGTTACCACAACTAGTAAGCTCACATCAGACACCATACCTAGTTAGCTCGCATCAGCCACCACAACTTGTAAGCTCACATCTGCCACAACAACTACTAAGCTCACATAAACCATCAGGACTAGTAAACTCATCAGCCATCACGATTTATAAGCTCACATCAGCCATCACGACTAGTAAGCTCACAACAGCCACACAAACTAGTAAGCTTACATCAGCCATCACGAATAGTAAGTTTACATCAGCCACCACTACTAGTAAGCTCACATCAGCCAACTCGACTAGTAAGCTAACATCAGCCATCACAACTAGTAAGTTCACATCAACCACCACAACTAGGAAGCTCATATCAGCCATCACAACTAGTAAACTCACATCAACCACCACAACTAGTAAGCTAACATCAGACACCACAACTAGTAAGCTCACATGAGCCATCAGAATTAGTAAGAGCACATAAGACACCACAACTAGTAAGCTCACATCAGCCACTACAACGAGTAAACTCACATCAGCCATCAGAACTAGTAAGATCACATCAGACACCACAACGAGTTAGACCAAATCAGACAAGACAAAGAGAAATCTCATATCAGTACTAGTAAGATAACATCAGCTACCACAACAAGTAAGCTCACATCAGCCACCACAACTAGTAAGCTCACATCAGCCACCACAAATAGTTAGCTCACATCAGCCATCACGACTAGTAAGCTCACATCAGCCACCACAACTTGTAAGCTCACATCAGCCACCACAAATAGTAAGCTCACATCAGCCACCACAACTAGTTAGCTCACATCAGCCATCACGACTAGTAAGCTCAAACCAGCCACCACAACTAGTAAGCTCACATCAGCAATCAAGAATAGTAAGCTCACATCAGCCAACTCGACTAGTAAGCTAACATCAGCCATCACAACTAGTAAGTTCACATCAACCACCACAACTAGGAAGCTCATATCAGCCATCACAACTAGTAAACTCACATCAAACACCACAACTAGTAAGCTAACATCAGACACCACAACTAGTAAGCTCACATGAGCCATCAGAATTAGTAAGAGCACATAAGACACCACAACTAGTAAGCTCACATCAGCCACTACAACGAGTAAACTCACATCAGCCATCAGAACTAGTAAGATCACATCAGACACCACAACGAGTTAGACCAAATCAGACAAGACAAAGAGAAATCTCATATCAGTACTAGTAAGATAACATCAACTACCACAACAAGTAAGCTCACATCAGCCACCACAAATAGTAAGCTCACATCAGCCACCACAACTAGTAAGCTCACATCAGCCACCAAAATAGTAAGCTCACATCAGCCACCACAACTAGTTAGCTCACATCAGCCATCACGACTAGTAAGCTCAAACCAGCCACCACAACTAGTAAGCTCACATCAGCAATCAAGAATAGTAAGCTCACATCAGCCACCACGACATGCAAGCTCACATCAGCCAACACGACTAGTAGGCTCACATCAGCCACCACAACTAGTAAGCTCACACCAACAACCACAACTAGTAAGCTAAAATCAGCCATCACAACTAGTAAACTCACATCAACCATTACAACTAGTAAGCTCAAATTAGACACCACAACTAATAAGCTCACATCAGCCACCACAACCAGTAAGATCAGATCAGACACTACAACTAGTTAGCTCACATCAGCCAACACGACAAGTAAAACCACGTGAGCCACCAGAACTAGTAAGCTAACATCAACCACCACAACTAGGAAGCTCCCATCAGCCATCACAACTAGTAAACTCACATCAACCACCACAACTAGTAAGCTAACATCAGCAATCACAACTAGTAAGCTCACATCAACCACCACAACTAGGAAGCTCCCATCAGCCATCACAACTAGTAAACTCACATCAACCACCACAACTAGTAAACTAACATCAGACAACACAAGTGGTAAGCTCACATCAGTCATCAGAATTAGTAAGATAACATACGACACCACAACTAGTAAGCTCACATCAGCTACCACAACGAGTAAACTCACATCAGCCATCAGAACTAGTAAGATCACATCAGACACCACAACGAGTTTTACCAAATCAGCCAAGACAACTAGAAAGCTAACATCAACCATCAGAAACAGTAAGCTCACATAAGACACAGCAACTAGTTAGCTCACATCAGACACCACAATTAGTAAGCTCACATCAGCCACCACAACTAGTAAGATCACATCAGCCACCACAAGTATTTAGCTCACGTCAGCCATCACGACTAGTAAGCTGAAACCAGACACCACAACTAGTAAACTCTCATCAGCCATCAAGAATAGAAAGCTCACATCAGCCACCACGACATGTAAGCTAACATCAGCCATCACGACTAGTAAGCTCACATCAACCACAACGAGTAGTAAGCTCACATTAGCCATACAGACTAGTAATCTCACATAAGCCACCATAACTAGTAAGCTCCCCTCAGCCATCACAACTACTGAGCTCACATCAGCCACCACAACTAGTAAGCTCACATCAACCACAACGAGTAGTAATCTCACATAAGCCACCATAACTAGTAAGCTCCCCTCAGCCATCACAACTACTGAGCTCACATCAGCCATATCAACTAGTAAGGTCACATCAGCCACCACTTCTACTACGCTCACATCAGCCACCACAACTAGTAAGCTCACATTAGGCATCACAAGTTGTAAGCTCACGTCAGCCACCACGTCTAATATACTCACATGAGCTACCACAATCAGCAAGCTAACATCAGCCATCACAACTATTAAGCTCAGTTCATCCACCACGTGTAATATAATCACATGAGCCACCCCAATTAGTAAGCTGACATCATCCATCACAACTATTAAGCTCACTTCAGCGACGACAAGTAGTAAGCTCCTATCAGACACCACAACTAGTAAGCTCACATCAGTCACCACAACTAGTAAGCTCACATCAGACCCTACATCTAATAAGCTAACATCAGACACCACGACTAGTAAGCTCACATCAGCCACCACAACTAATAAGCTCATATCAGCCACAACAACTAGTAAGCTCACATCAGCCACCACAACTAGTAAGCTCACATCGGCCATAACGACTAGTAAGCTCACATCAGCCATCACGACTAGTAAACTCATATCAGCAACCACAACTAGTAACCTCCCATAATACACCACAACTAGTAAGCTCACATCAGAGACCACAACTACTAAGCTCACATCAGCCACCACAACTAGTAAGCTCAGAACAGCCATAGCAACTAGTAAGCTCTCATCACACACACCTAGTAAGCTCACATCAGACACCACAACTAGTACGCTCAAATCATCCACTACAACTAGTAAGATCACATCAGACACCACAACTAGTAAGCTCATATCAGCCACCACAGTTAATAAGCTAATATCACCACCACAATTATTAAGCTCACATCAGCCACCACAATTATTAACCTCACATCAGCCAACAAAACTACTAAGGTCACATCAGCCACAACGACTAGTAAGCTCATATGAGACACCGCAATTAGTAAGCTCACATCAGCCACCACAACCAGTAAGCTCACATCAGCCACTAGAACTAGTAAGCTCACATCAGCCATAACAACTAGGAAGCTCACATCAGCCACCACAACTAATAAGCTCACATCAGCCATAACAACCAGTAAGCTCACATCAGCCACTACAACTAGTAAACTCACATCAGCCATAACAACTAGTAAGCTCACATCAGCCACCACA
Source organism: Achatina immaculata (assembly GCA_009760885.1). Taxonomy (NCBI): domain Eukaryota; kingdom Metazoa; phylum Mollusca; class Gastropoda; order Stylommatophora; family Achatinidae; genus Lissachatina; species Lissachatina immaculata. Next base: position 38,348,517 of record CM019718.1, on the reverse strand, counting down.
ACTAGTAAGTTCACATCAGACAATACAACTAATAAGCTCACATCAGCCGCCACAACAATAATCTCACGTCAACCACAACGACTAGTAAGCTCATATTAGCCATAACGACTAGTAATCTCACATCAGCCACCACAACTAGGAAGCTCACCTCAGCCACCACGTCTAATATACTCACATGAGCGACCACAACTAGTAAGCTCACATTAGACCCTACAACTACTAAGCTCACATTAGACCCTACAACTGGTAAGCTCACATCAGACACCACAACTAGTAAGGTCCATCAGACCCTACAACTAGTAAGCTCACTTCAGACCCTACAACTAGTAAGCTCACATTATACCCTACAACTAGTAAGCTCACATCAGCCAAGCTCACATCAGACCCTAAGACTGCTAAGCTCACATCAGACACCACAACTAATAAGCTCACATCAGCCACCACAACTAGTAAGCTCACATCAACCACCACAACTAATAAGCTCACGTCAGTCACCACAACTAGTAACATCACATCAGCCACCACAACTAGTAAGCTCACATCAGCCACCACACCTAGTAAGCTCACATCAGACCCTACAACTAGTAAGCTCACATCAGACCCTACAACTACTAAGCTCACATCAGACCCTACAACTAGTAAGCTCACATGAGACCCTACAACTACTAAACTCACATCAGACCCTACAACTAGTAAGCTCACATCAGACTCCACAACTAGTAAGGTCCATCAGACCCTACAACTAGTAAGCTCACATCAGACCCTACAACTAGTAAGCTCACATCAGCCGCCACAACTAGTAAGGTCCATCAGACCCTACAACTAGTAAGCTCACATCAGACCCTACAACTACTAAGCTCACATCAGCCGCCACAACTAGTAAGCTCACATCAGACCCTACAACTAGTAAGCTCACATCAGACCCTACAACTAGTAAGCTCACATCAGACCCTACAACTAGTAAGCTCACATCAGACCCTACAACTAGTAAGCTCACATCAGACCCTACAACTACTAAGCTCACATCAGCCGCCACAACTAGTAAGCTCACATCAGACCCTACAACTAGTAAGCTCACATCAGACCCTACAACTAGTAAGCTCACATCAGACCCTACAACTACTAAGCTCACATCAGCCGCCACAACTAGTAACATCACATCAGCCACCTCAACTAGTAAGCTCACATCAGCCACCACAACTAATAAGCTCACGTCAGACCAAAAAGGATGAAAAACTGCCATCAACAACAACTGGCTCACATCCCTCTCTAAGAAACTGCCATTACTTTTCTGTGGCCTGGTTGGCAGAGTGATTAGCCGGTCGGTTTACTAATCAGGTGGTACCAGGTTCAGTCCCAGCTGTCGGATTTTTCTGGTACACACCAAAAAGGCCGCAGGTTGACCCGGCCTATAAAAATAGATACCAGAGAAATCTGGGGAGGTAATACGGCCAGGCGTGATACTGACCACATCAAGACTTTCATGTGCCGAAGGTCATGGAAAATACAGGCCTAACACCGTATTCCCTAATATGCGTTAAAATCATGGAAACGGGGATTTTACCTTTCATATTTACCTAAGAAGGACAGCAATTCAGTACCTTCACTACATGAGGCGAAATCACTGAATAACTACAACACAAGTAGTCCAGAACGCACCAAATCATGATTTAAAAAAAAACAGCGAACAAGCTTACACAAATCTCCCTATCACAAACATCTGAACACACTGATTAAACATGACAATCTTCCTAGGTAGTCCTCATACTAACCTAACCTAATCATCAATAATCCTGCTTCGTCAGCTCTGCCTCTTTTTATATAACTGAGATGTTCTCAACCCCATCTAGAAACTTCTCGAGAAGTCTCAGCCTTTCCGTGAGAAACGTGAAAATCTTAGTTTCTAACAAATAATCTTCCTACCAACATTCACAGTTTGTTGTGACTGTTTTTAAACATTACTGTTTTAAACATTACTCCGACCCAACAGTCACTTTTTCACCAGAAGAGTTGGGTCAAAACGTGACTTATGGCGTCCTTGTATGACAGTTATTGATTTTTTTTAATTCGTCCATAGGTCATTGAAAGTTCAGGCTCCAAGGGGAAATAATTTATGAGGTATTACAATATATCAGAATGCTGTCCCTTTGGCTGGGCAATCTAGAGTTTTAATTCTACACTTAAGAATTCTATCACACGGAGGAAAATTAAGAACATAACATAGAATCAAAATCGTGGAGTTTTATTTTAAATTTTGGAAATAATTGTTCCTGGACAAAGAACAAACTTCCCGTATTTCAATGTCAGAAAGGCGCTCCTTGATTTCATGATTCAACGTTTCCAGCAACATAGATTCTTTATGTGACTTTCTCGAATCAGGACGACAGCGTACACACAGAAGTCACAATCAGTTTTAGGAGATATACAGTAATTGTAATGCGTGTTCTGTGACAACAATATTGCATGTTGTACTGTATGTTAGTTTTTTTTTAACTGCTGATATTACTCAATGTTAACTAAAGTATATCTTCAACTACATCTTGCACTGCAGTTAAGATGTAGAAACATTTGGGATAAAGTGACACACAACAATACATCTGCCCACAAAGTGACACAAACTTACAGGGAGTGACAATTATAAAAACAAATCAATGAAGAGAAATAATTCCAATATTATCACAAAACTTTATACCTATCATATTTATTTCCATTGATGCCATCAGTAAATATTACAATATATGTATATATATATGTATATATGGATGTGTGTATGTATGTATGTATGTGTGTATGTATGTATGTATGTATATATGTATCTATGTGTGTATGTATGTATGTGTGTATGTAAATATGTAGGTATTATGTATGTATGTGTGTATGTATGTTGCAACACCATTATGGAACGCCTGGAGCAATTTCAACCGAACCTGGTACACATATGACTTACAATCTGGAAGTGTATAATATGAGGTAAAACACCCCTACTTCCCCTAGGAATCGGGGTACGAAAGGGGTGACATACCGTCCACTAAATTGAAGGAGAACAAAATAATGGTCTAAGGGAGATAATCGTGAAATAGAGCGCTGCTGATCTAAAAGCAGCATTTCTAGCCTCCCATGGTAAGTCCAAATAATTTTGATGGTCTCTTTTAATTATATTTGTAACAATAGATTTTAACTTTGTTTATTTTCCTTATGTTATATTACCTTTCATATTTACCTAAGAAGGACAGCAATTCAGTACCTTCACTACATGAGGCGAAATCACTGAATAACTACAACACAAGTAGTCCAGAACGCACCAAATCATGATTTAAAAAAAAACAGCGAACAAGCTTACACAAATCTCCCTATCACAAACATCTGAACACACTGATTAAACATGACAATCTTCCTAGGTAGTCCTCATACTAACCTAACCTAATCATCAATAATCCTGCTTCGTCAGCTCTGCCTCTTTTTATATAACTGAGATGTTCTCAACCCCATCTAGAAACTTCTCGAGAAGTCTCAGCCTTTCCGTGAGAAACGTGAAAATCTTAGTTTCTAACAAATAATCTTCCTACCAACATTCACAGTTTGTTGTGACTGTTTTTAAACATTACTGTTTTAAACATTACTCCGACCCAACAGTCACTTTTTCACCAGAAGAGTTGGGTCAAAACGTGACTTATGGCGTCCTTGTATGACAGTTATTGATTTTTTTTTAATTCGTCCATAGGTCATTGAAAGTTCAGGCTCCAAGGGGAAATAATTTATGAGGTATTACAATATATCAGAATGCTGTCCCTTTGGCTGGGCAATCTAGAGTTTTAATTCTACACTTAAGAATTCTATCACACGGAGGAAAATTAAGAACATAACATAGAATCAAAATCGTGGAGTTTTATTTTAAATTTTGGAAATAATTGTTCCTGGACAAAGAACAAACTTCCCGTATTTCAATGTCAGAAAGGCGCTCCTTGATTTCATGATTCAACGTTTCCAGCAACATAGATTCTTTATGTGACTTTCTCGAATCAGGACGACAGCGTACACACAGAAGTCACAATCAGTTTTAGGAGATATACAGTAATTGTAATGCGTGTTCTGTGACAACAATATTGCATGTTGTACTGTATGTTAGTTTTTTTTTAACTGCTGATATTACTCAATGTTAACTAAAGTATATCTTCAACCACATCTTGCACTGCAGTTAAGATGTAGTAAAGTTTGGGATAAAGTGACACACAACAATACATCTGTCCACAAAGTGACACAAACTTACAGGGAGTGACAATTATAAAAACAAATCAATGAAGAGAAATAATTCCAATATTATCACAAAACTTTAATTTATTTTATACCTATCATATTTATTTCCATTGATGCCATCAGTAAATATTACAATATATGTATATATATGTATATATGGACGTGTGTATGTATGTATGTATGTATGTATATGTGTATGTGTGTATGTATGTATGTATGTATATATGTATCTATGTGTGTATGTATGTATGTGTGTATGTAAATATGTATGTATGTATGTATGTATGTGTGTATGTATGTTGCAACACCATTATGGAACGCCTGGAGCAATTTCAACCAAGCCAGGTACACAAATGACTTACAATCTGGAAATGTATAATATGAGGTAAAACACCCCTACTTCCCCTAGGAATCGGGGTACGAAAGGGGTGACATACCGTCCACTAAATTGAAGGAGAACAAAATAATGGTCTAAGGGAGATAATCGTGAAATAGACCGGTGCTGATCTAAAAGCGGCATTTCTAGCCTGCCATGGTAAGTCCAAATAATTTTGATGGTCTCTTTTAATTATATTTGTAACAATAGATTTTAACTTTGTTTATTTTCCTTATGTTATATTACCTGTTTATTGTATTCTATAGTAGATTTCATTACTCAGTGACAGTGCGCCAGTTTATTATTTTTTTCAAATTAGCTTTTCAAATTAGGGAGAAAGAGAGCTGATTGACTGATTGATTGATTGATCTTTATTTCAAAAGGGTTAAGAATTGGGCACGCAGGCCTGTCTGACGTTCTGCCCTTTATATTTCACTCTATTCTAGACATTCTATAAATTGTTCATGTAACAAACATAATTAACATTGAAGCTGAGAGACATAAAATACAATATAACATTTACGTTTCGCTCTTAAACATTCACTTAATACAGAAGTAACTAAATATATTATAAATGACTATCTACTAAATAAAATTTTCGGGACTCTTCAGAAAACAATTAATTGTATTCGGTGTCTGTAAGAACAGTTTAAGATAACTTTTAAGTTTTATAATTCATGGAGGCATGTAGTCGACATCAAATATATATTGGGAAAGCTTGTAGTTATAGGAAGGAGTATAATTTATATTTTTTTATGCAGGATGGGAGGGTATTCCAAAGATAAGCTGCTGAATAACTAAAGCTTTTCTTGTACAGATCAAGTCTAGGTTTTGGAAGACATATGTTGTTCAAGTGTTGGCTGCACTTTGGGCTAAATTTAAACAGGTTCCATAGATAAGGCGGGGCATGCCGTGAAAGATTTTGATGTACTAACTTGGCTTTGTTGAAGAGGAGCGTGTTCTGTGACAACAATATTGCATGTTGTACTGTATGTTAGTTTTTTTTTAACTGCTGATATTACTCAATGTTAACTAAAGTATATCTTCAACCACATCTTGCACTGCAGTTAAGATGTAGTAAAGTTTGGGATAAAGTGACACACAACAATACATCTGTCCACAAAGTGACACAAACTTACAGGGAGTGACAATTATAAAAACAAATCAATGAAGAGAAATAATTCCAATATTATCACAAAACTTTAATTTATTTTATACCTATCATATTTATTTCCATTGATGCCATCAGTAAATATTACAATATATGTATATATATGTATATATGGACGTGTGTATGTATGTATGTATGTATGTATATGTGTATGTGTGTATGTATGTATGTATGTATATATGTATCTATGTGTGTATGTATGTATGTGTGTATGTAAATATGTATGTATGTATGTATGTATGTGTGTATGTATGTTGCAACACCATTATGGAACGCCTGGAGCAATTTCAACCAAGCCAGGTACACAAATGACTTACAATCTGGAAATGTATAATATGAGGTAAAACACCCCTACTTCCCCTAGGAATCGGGGTACGAAAGGGGTGACATACCGTCCACTAAATTGAAGGAGAACAAAATAATGGTCTAAGGGAGATAATCGTGAAATAGACCGGTGCTGATCTAAAAGCGGCATTTCTAGCCTGCCATGGTAAGTCCAAATAATTTTGATGGTCTCTTTTAATTATATTTGTAACAATAGATTTTAACTTTGTTTATTTTCCTTATGTTATATTACCTGTTTATTGTATTCTATAGTAGATTTCATTACTCAGTGACAGTGCGCCAGTTTATTATTTTTTTCAAATTAGCTTTTCAAATTAGGGAGAAAGAGAGCTGATTGACTGATTGATTGATTGATCTTTATTTCAAAAGGGTTAAGAATTGGGCACGCAGGCCTGTCTGACGTTCTGCCCTTTATATTTCACTCTATTCTAGACATTCTATAAATTGTTCATGTAACAAACATAATTAACATTGAAGCTGAGAGACATAAAATACAATATAACATTTACGTTTCGCTCTTAAACATTCACTTAATACAGAAGTAACTAAATATATTATAAATGACTATCTACTAAATAAAATTTTCGGGACTCTTCAGAAAACAATTAATTGTATTCGGTGTCTGTAAGAACAGTTTAAGATAACTTTTAAGTTTTATAATTCATGGAGGCATGTAGTCGACATCAAATATATATTGGGAAAGCTTGTAGTTATAGGAAGGAGTATAATTTATATTTTTTTATGCAGGATGGGAGGGTATTCCAAAGATAAGCTGCTGAATAACTAAAGCTTTTCTTGTACAGATCAAGTCTAGGTTTTGGAAGACATATGTTGTTCAAGTGTTGGCTGCACTTTGGGCTAAATTTAAACAGGTTCCATAGATAAGGCGGGGCATGCCGTGAAAGATTTTGATGTACTAACTTGGCTTTGTTGAAGAGGAGCCTGTTCTTAAGAGGCAGTATTTTGATACGTTTGTGCTAGTTAGTTGCTTGTGCTTGATCTTTGTCACTAATAAGCTTTACTGCTCGCTTTTGGAGTGAGCAAAGCCTCTTTGTATTTGACACTGAGCAACCATCCCAAACTGTAAAGCAATAGTCTAAATGTGTTTGTATATGAGATATATAGTATGTCTTCCTAGTGTCTTGATCGATGAAGTGCTTAATTTTAGCTAATTGGTATAATTTTTGTGCGATGAGTTTTGTTAGACATTGCACATGAGAGTTCTAGGTCAGATGTTGGTCAATAATAAGACCTAGTGTTTTGTGCTCGCTAACGTTTTCTATTTGTGATGTTTCTGTACAGAGCCGAAGTGTTGTTTTTGTTGCGTTTTGTAGCTTCTGTCTTGTTGTTATGAGCATTGATTTTGTTTTATCGGTGTTTATAATCATGCCATTATTTTTGCTCCATCTAATTAAGTTGTATAACTCGACCTGAAGAGTTGATTCTAGATTAACACAATCGTAGTCACTGGTGTAGACTGTGCAATCATCGGCAAAAAGGTCACAAGAAGAGTGTTTAAGATGAAGTGGAAGATCATTGATACATTGCTGAGAGAGGGAGAGAGATTGATTGATTGATTGATTGATTGATCTTTATTTCAAAAGGGTTAAGAATTGGGCACGCAGGCCCGTCTGACATTCTGCCCTTTATCATACATCTTTCACTCTATTCCAGACATTCTACAAATATACTGTTCATATAACAAACATAACTAACATTGAAGCTGAGAGACATAAAATAAAATATAACATTTACGTTTCACTCTTAAACATTCACTCAGTATAGAAGTAACTACATACATTATAAATGACTATCTACTAAACAAAATTTTCGGGACTATAAAGAAAACAATTAATTGTATTCGGTGTCTGTAAGAGCAGCTTAAGATAACTTTTAAGTTTTATAATTCATGGAGGCATGTAGTCGACATCAAATAGATACTGGGAAAGCTTGTAGTTGTAGGAAGGAGTATAATTTATATTTTTTATATAGGATGGGAGGGTATTCCAAATATGAGCAGCAGAATAACTAAAGCTTTTCTTGTAAAGATCAAGTCTAGGTAGAGAGGGAGAGAGCTAGGGACAGAGAGAATGAGAGGGAGTGAGAGGGAGAGAGAGGGAGAAAGAGAGAGGGAGAGAAATAATTTTGAGGTTACCACATTTCTCCGGCAGACAACTTTAGGTTGCTTGCTCAAATGTGGATTAACCCAAAATTTATTTATTCTTGCTCCTGAAGGTGAAACTAAAAGGTTTTCAAGTTTTGAGTTAAATTAATATTATATTGAATTTGTAAAGAACTTTATTCTATAATTTGTACATTGTACCTATACTTTTAAATACCGGCATATAAAATTACTTCGATATTACACTATAGATAGAATTCATCCCTTTTCCTGCCTAATAGAAGATTGGGATAAACAAATCACCGGGCAACGCCGGGTAATCAGCTAGTACACGAATAATTGTAAATTATCAACTTCTACAACTACAGAGCAACGTAAAAAAAAAATTCATATAATTAATTCACATAATATGATGTGTAATAATGTCAGTGGAATATCTAATTTCTCAGTAGACGAACTAACCTATCACTTACTGCCCTACGTCTTTCTCGAAAAGTATGAGCTTACACGCAAACTAATTTTATTATGACCAGGCTAAAAACAATAACGGTCTTACATCTTGACTCTCCGCATCTTTTATAACGATTTATTTCTGAAGTCCATTGTCTGTATCTGAAGTTCTACACAAAACTCCAAAGTAACCTTTCCCACATTTCAGCGTCCCGGCGGGGGTGGTGCTTGCTCTCAGACAATACTTACTTTACTTGACTTTACTTTACTTGACTTTACTTGACTTTGTCCTTCCTCTTGTATCGTGAAGTACTGAGGGGAGATGCAATTGGTATTTTTAGGCCATATGGGTGGCCTCAGTGATAGTCATGCCATAATTAGTGAGTGTCTCACTAATACCAACTATCCGTCTCTTTCTAGGTCTTCCTTTTGATCTATGTCCAGTAGTTCTTTGATTGAAGGCTCTCATGTCTGGCTGTGTGTCATTCTTATTACGAGGCCGAATCACTTGATTCTTTGCTTCTCTGTGTCGTAGACTGTAGTTCTTACCATCTGTCTTATGATGTCATTTCTTAGCTTCTATGTGTGTCGTAGACTGTAGTTCTTACCATCTGTCTTATGATGTCATTTCTTAGCTTCTATGTGTGTCGTAGACTGTAATTCTTACCATCTGTCTTATGGTATCATTTCTTAACTTTTCTCTGTGTCGTAGACTGTTGTTCTTACCATCTGTCTTATGGTATAATTTCTTAGCTTCTCTATGTGTCGTAGACTGTAGTTCTTACCATCTGTCTTATGGTATCATTTCTTAACTTTTCTGTGTGTCGTAGACTGTAGTTCTTACCATCTGTCTTATGGTATCATTTCTTAACTTTTCTGTGTGTCGTAGACTGTAGTTCTTACCATCTGTCTTATGGTATCATTTCTTAACTTTTCTGTGTGTCGTAGACTGTAGTTCTTACCATCTGTCTTATGGTATCATTTCTTAACTTTTCTGTGTGTCGTAGACTGTAATTCTTACCATCTGTCTTATGGTATCATTTCTTAACTTTTCTGTGTGTCGTAGACTGTAGTTCTTACCATCTGTCTTATGGTATCATTTCCTAAGTTTTCTCTGTGTCGTAGACTGTAGTTCTTACCATCTGTCTTATGGTATCATTTCTTAGCTTCTCTATGTGTCGTAGACTGTAGTTCTTACCATCTGTCTTATGGTATCATTTCTTAACTTTTCTGTGTGTCGTAGACTGTTATTCTTACCATCTGCCTTATGGTATCATTTCTTAGCTTCTCTGTGTGTCATAGACTGTAGTTCTTACCATCTGTCTTATAAATGCCATTGAATGTAAATGCTACAGAAGAGTTCTTCAAATATCATGGACACAAAAAAGAACTAATATATCTATACTACAAGAACTTAATATTAAAGAAGGCTGGCTAGTAAAGAGAATTATACAGAGAACACTTAAATATTGTGGACATATTAAACGTCATGATAATCTATAGAAAACCTTCTTGGAAGGGTATATAATAGGATAAAGAGAGAGAGGAAGACCAAGGCGAAGATGACTGCAAGACATCGTTGATAATATGCAAATCGATCCATCAGCATCAGGGCATTTTGCTTACAGTGACAACTTTGATGCAGAAGTTAGGGCAATTATTGCTGCAGTTGAAAAACTATCCGACTCCAGAATTGATACATGTCCTGTAGTAATTCTCACAGATGCAAGATCAGTACTGGAGGCTCTTCAGTGCAACAAACTACCAGACCTTAAGGATGCCTTGTCAAAAATTGGCTTACAACATGGAGTCACTTTGCAATGGATTCCCTCCCACTGTGGGATACCAGGCAATGAGAAAGCTGACCAACTGGCCAAAGAGGGCACTGAAATGGAGCAACCAGACATACCACTCACTTATAATCAGAAGAAAAGCATGATAAAAACCTACAGGAAGCCACAAACACCACCACATGATGACTATCACATGCTAAACAGAAAGGAACAAGTCACCATCTTCCGTCTCCGAATAGGACACAGCCGACTCCGAAGTCATATGTATACAAAGTTTAAGGTTGGTACTACTAATCTATGTACATGTGCCCAGGTGCTCCAAACTGTGGAACATATCCTCCAGAACTGCATCAACTACGAGACACTGAGAAATAATTACTGGCCCAGTGAAACCACTAAAGAAGACAAGCTCTATGGTTCCATACATGAATTACAAAAAACAGTGAAATTTATCCAAGAGACAGGACTGCAGATATAGACAGACAGTGCGAACGAAGAAGAAGAAGAAGAAGCTTACAGTGAGAGGCCTACAGGAGTGCTGTTAGGGAGGCATATTTCCGCAAAGGACATACAAATGATTGACTGAAACAGCGGGGATAGCTGGTATGTAAAAGGATTGGCTCTTTGTGTTCTAACATCAGTTTCTTTATCAAGCTTCCCATCGTCTGTCAACATGCATAGAAGATACTTGAATTCTTTTATAACAACGAAAACCCTTTTTTATTGCGTGGACAAGTATCTCATGATCTTGTTCCATTATCTTCTTTCCGCAGATAATCACACAAGGCAACTACTGGGAAGAAACTAACAACGACAATCTTATCTCTGGTTCTCTCCCTTGTTCTGACTGTAGGTAAATATTAACAAATGTATTGCTATTTGTTATATAAATTACATATCAGAAAAGCATTGCTATTTGTCAAATACCAACACATGTTATTTGTTTAATTGCTATATATCTCACTTTAACTAGTAAAGCACAAACTATCTCAATCATCATCCTCAAGTTGGTTGTCACAGTATGCGGGAAACTCTCTATTGTAGAGAGCGGAACAACAGACAACTCCTTTAAATCATCAGAGGAAATACTCCAACCCCCCACACCTACCATCACCTAGGTAGGTACTAGTAGATATAGTAGTACTATATGCTGTTCTACTATACATTATGTCTGTCTGATATTTGTAGGCCTACTGTTTTCACTAGTACTTCTGAGTTTCAAAACTTGAGCTTCAAATTCCACTATATCTAAGACTAAACAGTATTATTTAGTATTATAACAACAGACAGTCGAGGCATGTCTCTTTCGTTGTTGGTATATGACGGCTTCGTGCCTGCTTGGAGTCTGGTGGCGCCTGTTGGTATCTGTTTACTATTAGCTGACAGACTAAATTCCCAGGAACTGCCTTCACTCATTCATTCATTCATTTGCATGAACTTTGCCTCCTAAACAGAACTCATATAGGCCTCTCGGTTGTGAGCAAGATGGCCTGCTACTGCTGCACCCATTTGCAGATCGTCAACGATATCTTGCAGCCATCTTCGTTTTGGTCTTCCTCTTTTACTTTTTCCCATTATGTATCC